>LPNX010140845.1:1035127-1111424 GCA_001517045.1 Pseudotsuga menziesii | reverse complement strand
CCCTTAGGCAGCCATGCAAGAGACATCCAATAGACGGGAAACGCTTCCAAAACAGATTTTATCAGAACCAGTCTCCCAGCCTGAGAGAGCCATTTTTGACTCCAAATTTGAAGTCTTTTTTCCAATTTTGTCAATAACCAGTACCAATCTGCCTTCAAGTAAGATATTGGTTTTAAGAAAAACCCCAGATACTTAATCCCAGCATCCAAATCCATCATTCTAAAAGGCAAACTAAGAGCAATTATGTGTGTCTCCTGCTCAGATAAATTCGAGCATGAAATAGTGGATTTTTCAATATTTACAACCATGCCCGCAGCAGCTTGTACAAGGATTAGTCCTTCAGACACCTTATCAATATCCTGTCTCGACCCATTAGTGAAAATCAAAATATTGTCAACAAAAATAAGGTGCAAAATATACAAAACCCGGGAGATGGCAATGCCACGAAAAGTCCCTTCCACTTTTGAAGCCAAAATAAATCGACTGAGACCTTCAGCTACAAGAAGAAACAAAAGGGGAGAAAGAGGACACCCTTGTTGAAGACCCCGACCTGCTTGGAAAAAAGGGCTAGCAGCTCCATTAATGAGAACTGCAAAACTCACCGTACTGATGCAAGCCATAATCCATCTGACAAATTCATAAGAGAAGCCAAGGTGTGTAAGCAACATCCTAAGATAAAGCCAACTGACCCGATCGAAAGCCTTTGAGAGATCAATCTTGATCACAACTCCTTTATGTTTTTGAACTTTCAGAGAATGTAGACCTTCCTGTGCAACTCCAATAGCCTCATGTATTTGATGTCCCTCCAAAAACCCAAATTGCTCGCTAGAAATATGATGGGACAATACAAATTTGAGTCTTTTTGCAATTACCTTAGAGATGATCTTATATATACAATTGCAAAGTGAGATGGGCCTGAAATCCTCAAAACTTGCAGGTTTATCCTTTTTTGGAATAAGAGCAATAAAGGTAGAATTGAGCGGTCCATGTATAAACCCAGCCTTACGTGATTCCTCAACAACTGACAAAAGCTCCTTACCGAAGAAATCAAAGAAACCTAGGAAGAATTGAACAGGCCATCCATCAGGCCCCGGACTTTTATCTTTTTGAAACGAATGAAGCACCAGAGACAGCTCTTCCATTGAAACTTCCCCCATCAAAAGCCTATTTTCCTCCTCATCCACAAAGCGGGGAAAAAGCTGTGCAACCCGAATGACCTCAGCAATAGAAACTCCAGGTTGAGCAGTGAATAAATCCCCAAAATATCTCACATCCATACCAGCCAGCCCCTCGAAACTGGACACCTGTTCCCCTTCTGCCGAAGACAACTCCCGAATAGAATTGGAAAATTTTCTCCCCTTAGCATACGCTTGAAAAAATTTAGTATTCTCATCTCCACACTGAAGCCAGATTGCTCTGCTCTTCAATCTCCACAATTATTCTCGCTCACGGAGAATCACATTCCGCTTCTTTTCCAAAATAACGAGTTCATCCTTAGTCTGATCATCCAAAAACCCCATCCCCATACTGTGAAGCAACCTGTCAATAGCCAACTCACAGTCCCGCAATGTCTTATCATCCTTCACCCTCTTAGCATGAGCCCAAGAAATAGTAGCCTCCTTTAATCGCTTCAAATTTTGATAAAAATGTACCCCTGCATGCTCCAGAGAGTTTTGTGGACGAAGAGTCCACATCTTCTTAACCAAAGCTTGAAAACCCTCTTCCTTCAACCAGCAGGAGTTGAATTTGAATGGACTTGGGGGCTTCCTCCGATGACCCCGTAATTCCAGAAAAATGGGACAATGATCAGAAATCCCGCCTGTCCCCACCCACTACCGAACAAGATCCACCCCTAGAGCCAACGATTCATCCACCAAGAATCTATCCAATCTCTTAGCTACCCTTTGATCCCCGGCTCTCTTATTTCTCCATGTAGGGACTATCTTTGGCGGAAATATATCCAGCAGATCCTTCCTCGCAAAAGCTTGAATGAAAAAATTTGCCAAAACATCCGGAGCAGCTCTAGGTCCCCAGACCTCAGAGGCTCCCAGTGAAAGATTAAAGTCTCCCCCCATAATAACATCAGAATTTTCAAAAAAGTCCAAATTGAACAAAGAGTCCCAAAAGCTAACTCTATTCAAATATGGCCCATAAATGTTAAGAATCATGAGAGATTTCCCAATCACGGAATCCCACACTTCCAACCCCACACCAGAAGATATTCCCCAAGAACAATCACACCTACAACTTTGAACTTTCCACCTTGAGGCCAGACCTCCAGAGCGCCCCCTTGCATCCACAGCCACAAACTTCCAACCAGAAAGCAAAGTTTCTAGTACTCTAACAACCTCCTCACTACACCCCAAAGTTTCCTGTAACAGAATTACATCTGGCTGATTTAACTCCACCAGCCTTCGAAGAGACGATTTTTTGAGGGGACTCGCCAACCCCCGACAATTAAAGGACATAACTTTCATTTGGGAGACCCCGCCTGGGCCTTCACTGCTCTAAGTGCCCATTCAATTGAAGATTGTGTCCCCATCCCTAAATCCACCTTTGCCCGTTCTTGTGCTTTGGACAAAAGAGATTTTCTGCCTCGGCCTTTCCCCACCACACGCATGGACAACTCAGGAAGACCTTTCCCCCCCAACCCCTCAAAGGATATCTCCCTACATCTAAGAGCATATCTGATACTTCTTCCCTCAGAGCTGGTAGAGAAATTTGTAGAAACAATGGAAGGGGTGAAAAGACAATCAGATGACAGCAACAGACAAGAAGCAACCGAACAGTGGATTGTCGGGCTGGCTAAAGGAGAACCAATAGACAACCCCCCCCCAAATCCTTAGAGACTACAGGAGAAGGGATAAAAGCCATTCCCAAGGGATTCGAAAATGAGCCCCCTTGAGAATTTGCCTGCACTGAAGTCTTCCTGGAGCCTGAAGAAACCAAAGCATTAACCCCATCCCCCATACTGTCATCATACAATCCCCCAGGGACCTTCTGGCCATTGTCCACTTCACACAAAGACATGATTGGTGAAAAAGGGAGTTTTCTAGAATCAGCCTGAACCTCTAGTTCTTTGACCACCGACCTACTAGCCAAAATCCCAGAATTCATTACCCCCACACCAGCAGTAACCCCCACCTCCTTAGGAGCAACTAGCCCATCTAAATCATCATCAATCATCGGTTTGCTGGTCCTAAAAGGAAGTGAACAACTGGCCACCAAATGACCATAAGAATGGCAGCGATGACACCTAAACGACACACCCACATAGTCCATTAATTGCACAAAGTCCCCATCCTTCGTCTGTACAGTTATTTCAGATGAGAGACCCTGCCGCAGATCGATTTTTACCATTAGTTTGGCCACCCAATACTTACCAGTCTCCAAAAAGGATAAATCAGCACAAACATATTCACCCAGAAAATTCCCAATTTCAGCAAAGCGATTCTCATTCCATAAGTGCATAGGAAATCCTGGAAGTTTTACCCACAGAGGCTCCTTGTTGATCTTCTCTTTTTGTGAATCAAAAAAAGGTGTCCAGCGTTTCAAGACAATAGGAACTCCTTTCATAGACCACTGCCTCCCCAGTACAACATCAACCTCCCCTTTGTTGTGCAAGATGAAAGAAAACCACCCTTTAGTCAATACCCGAACTTCAGGTGTTAAATCCAACAAAAGTTTCCAATGCTGGGCCGCCCACCACCAGAGAAAACCACATCCAAAATGTTTGCCACGAACATGCCCCACCACTGCTGTCATGGACATATCCTCAGCCTCTTCTAATGTAACGTCCACCCCCAGCACTAGCTTATCCCTACGCTTCCGAACTTTAACAGCTTTTGGACCTTTTTGAGATCCCTCCTTAGCTATCCCTCTTTGCTTAGGACCACCTCCAAGAACAGGAGAAAGACCCTCAACTGGGAGCTCCGAAGAATTTGCAGGGAAGTTTGTATAGAACCCAGTTTGAGGTGAGAGAGTACGCCCGAGAAGCCCAGCAAGGTCCAGCCTGTCCACACCCATACCCTCAGTGGTCTTGAAAAGAGCTACATCTGCCTCCAAACCCTTCAAAACCACAGAATTGGGTGATGATATCCTGGGGTTTGAAAGCCATGCTTCATGCCCTGCCATCCCCACTTCATCCACGAGCCCAGTGTAGGCCCCTGGCCCCCTTCCTGACGGCAGAGGTCCAGAAGTCCCCTGCCGATCCAAAGCACCAGAAAAACTGCCAACAACAAAAATATCACTATCATTTACCCCATCTGATGAATAATCTACCTCCTCATCCATAACCACCCAGCCACCTACAAAAAAAAGAAAAAAGACTGAACAGAAGAAGCGACCTTGCTCCAGAAAGATCAAGACTCAAGCCTCTGAAAATCAAGGCTAGAGCTCAATATGAAGAATCGAACCACCAGTCCTGCAGATACTTGGAGCAAAAATCACACTTGGATCAAAATCGTGGAGAAGAAGCCAATACAAAGCAAGGCCTGAACCCAAGATGATACCGAATCCCCAAACCTGTAAGCTAATCTAGGAGTGAAAAAACTGTTTTAAAAAATCATTCTACTATTTCTTCTTGAAGTAGATGAACCATCAAATGAGCAAACCTCCAAAAGGGCTAGGGCCTCTGCACTCTTGCAAACGAAGCCAAGAGGCCTTCAATAGGAACCAGGCATGTAAGGATCTAGCCTCCAATGTAAATATTGAAACTGATTCTTGGAGCGTAAAATTGCCTCCCCCCCTGCAATCTTAAAATGCAAGAAAATCCAGTATGCACAATACTCGCGATGGATTCCAATCTATACCCTTTGAAGGGAACTCAGCGCATATCAGTGAAAGCATGAAGAGCCACTCCCTCCACCAGCAAGAGCCAGAACACTTCCTGCAACAAGAGCTAGCAATCCAACTCCAGCCAGCACTTTAGAACCAATCAAAGAATAGATCAGAGCCCTACAAAAATTTTGAAAGCGTTATTGGAGCGAAAAACCCCATTTTCAACTGTTCTGCACCATCACCCAAGGAATACACAGGAAACCTCCATAACTGATCAAATCTAAGCACCAAAACCAGCATTTGCGAGCAGAAGGACACCACACATAGCAGAGGCTCAAAGAACCAGGGTCTTCACTCCAGCAAACAACGATTGAACGCAGAGATATGCAAAAAATCAAAGGGAAAGAAAATATATTTTTTTTGTTGAAAATCTTCTTGGAGCGCCCGATCCAACCATACATGTAAATGGTGTTATTATAATTGACCAGCTGACACCAATAGAGCCAAGAATCATTGAAATCTCCAAGAATTGAAGCAAGAAATGCTTGAGCACTCTAGTAAAATCACGCCAAACGAATGCACAAACAACCTGCAAACCAGGGCTAACCCACGAGGCTCCTCACTGAACTTTAGAACATCCACGCTCCTGCAACTAAAATCCTCCAACATGGCCTCCAATGAGGGATGAACCAGGAAAGTAGGCTCTGGAACGAGCTTCCAACGTAAAAAAAAATTTAAAAGCACTTCTTCACTTAGCATGAACCCAGAGATTTAGAATTATATAACCCATAGATATTTCAATATGATTATATTGTTATTATCCAATATGATTATATTAATATATTGAGGATAGTATAGTAGACCTAATTACTATTAACATATATTAATTAATTAATCATAAATACTAGAATATACGATATAATTAATAATATTAATTAATATGATTATCTCCTATATTATAATAATAAGAAATAATATATGCTTGATACATTAAGTAATTAACTAATTATTATAATATAAGTATATATATTATTATACCCTATATTAACTAGTTATTATACTAATTAATACTATATAAACCATACATTATATATAGTTATGCATACTTACTATAATATATTATATTAGCTTATTAGATTCTTATTAAGTAGGTTTTTATCAATGGGTTATTTTTATATTAGCTTATTAGGTTCATATTAACAAGTTATTTGCAAGAGAATAATAGCTCCTCTATTAAAAAAAAATATTATTATATATTTTATCCCATGAATTTGGAGCAACTAAACTTGAAAAAAGGTGATTTTCCAAACTACATGTTGGCATATATTCATATGCTAGCAACCTCTGATCATCTTCCATGCAATATCCAATGAGTTTCAGTGAGTTTGACCAGATTTGCATGGTGAAGTTGACCGAGGAAGTTGAATAAATAAACGATTAAGGTGTTTTACATAGAATATAGGGGTATCGTATTGATCAAGAACCGCGAGGCAACAATTTTGTGTGACCACGAATGACTAGGTGAAAGGAGTACCCTAGAGCTCTCTCCCTCATGCACGCTACTCATGCTAGTTACATCCCATCGATAAGTGAACCTATAAACCCAATGTTAGGCTCAACGCAAATAATTAAAAAAACTGCCAATTATTTACATGCGTATTTACAATGGGTGGAAAGTTTGGGACCAACAGCCACGATTCTCCAGGATATGCAGTAAATTTTAAAGGCAAAATCATGGAACGCATCACCAAGCGACTCCACCCATCCATCAATTGTAAGCAACAAGAGTGATACCTTCATCATTAAATCATTGATCAAGAAAATAAATAAAAAACAATACCCTATCGATTAATTATATGACTCCCATTCAATCTTGCAGACAGTATCATAATCCCAATACTGAATACAGTATCATAATCCCAATAAGGAATAGCATACCTGTTTGCAGCAATTGACGTTGCATTATCTTCAAGGCAAAACCTTGCTTCACATATAACTATTTTCAATAAACATGATTTGTATTATTATCAATATTTTACAATCCTTAATAAAAACAAACTTACCTGCATAACTATCACACAAAAAACCAGCATAACAAACGTTTTATGGGTTGCTGCCATTATTAATAAGTCTCTCGAATCTCAGCTACATATCCTCCTCTCAGGCCTTCAATGCTTGGATGGTCGAACTTTACTGGTCATTGTAGATGCCAGTCATTTTACATATAAAGAGCAAGACACATATGGCAGTGGAACCTGAAGTCTGCACAGCAGCAACAATCAAGGCTAGTCCTTTTGCAATAAGCTAGAAGATGAAGATGACGTTAATAAATTTTAATTTCTAAAAAAAATCAGGAGAAGTTACAATAACCATGATTTTAGAGTTACTGTGGAATTGGTAATTCGGTGGAATTAGCAATTCTCTGCATGATGCTACTTTGGGGGAAATGACCCTGGATCATGGTTTTTGTCTTTCAACAAATTAAGAGCCCTTTCCAGAACGATGTCAATTATTTACCCTTTGAGTGGTAACTTTCCCAGGAAAATAATTTAGTTGGTAATCACTCAAACAAGTTTATTAAACCCTCTTCATCCCAACCACGACCCCACCCAAACCCCGCCTCAGGTTTTGCCGAGATTCTTCCATGCTCATAACAAGAAAATTATAAGCGCGTTACCAAGGATGAGAGAGTCATTAAGGTTGATAACTGGTTAAAAGTGTACTCCCAACCAAAAAAAAGTAAAACAAGTGCTATATTTTGTTTAACTTGAATATTAACTTGAACATTAGCATACATACACATTCAGACTTCAAAGGTGGTTTCCAACCGAATTAGCATGAAAATGAGTTTTAACTGAGTTAAAATATATTATTAAATTGTAGTAAACACGAACCCGATTTTCCATTATTCTTCTCCATTTCGTGCGTCCACTTACAATTTATGTGGATGATGCAAGGCCAAATTGGACGGCTGTCAAAGTCGCGTGCTCCTGCCTGTCAAAGCCGCCCTCTCCTGTTGGAACCAGGCGGCTTCTTCCATCGTGCCACGAAGTGACTGACTTCTTTACTCACTGGCCTTCCTTCCCTCTTCTTAGTCTGTAGGTTCCGTCTTCTTAGTCTGCAGGTAAAGAGCAAGCAAGCAACTGGTATTCCTCATCCTTTAAGTCAGTAGGTGAAAAGCAAGCAACCAAACAATGAAGCCAGCCGAACAGAAAAAGAAAATGAATGCGCATGACTTGAAGTGTGTCCTATGCGGCGTTGCTCCGACAAACTTCAATTTTACCTATTAGCAGTGGGCACATACCTATTCGGATGATAATTTTATAGAGGCAGACAGGGGTAAATTTAAGAGTGAAAACATAGCGTATTTAGTTAATTTCTCCTTCTTGCATCCCTTGGGCTCATGTAACTATCTGATGATTTGGTTGTTCTTTCCAACCACCAGTACTTTAAGCAAGTTTATGGAAAGGTCAAGATCGATCTCTAGAATAACGAGGTGAAAAGACCGCAGTTGGTGACACCTACCCACTATAGCTAGGGTAATTTCCTCGAGAAGTGGGATGGTAATCATAAAAAAACGCAGGTGTTGGTAGAAATAAATGAAATGAGAAACCTATAGGATTAAACTAAAAAATCATAGAAAAACTTTGCATAATCCATGTAAGTTTATCACATCGAGATATTGGATTACGCAATGGCATGCCTTCCTTCCTTCGAAAATGCATCCCATTAATGAAAGAAATTAATGGCTATCATGGTAAATGAATGCAGCAAAGTCATCGTTCAATTCACACATGCCAACACGGCACCACTCGCAAAAACACGCCACCACTCGCAACCGGCTATAAAGACTCAACGGTTAGAGTTTGGATGAATACTAGATTTGTATTTTTTTTCAATGGTTGCTTATATTCATAAACTGAGTAATCTACAGGCAATAATATTTTTTTAAAATTTCTCTGGTGTGTAAGGTAATTAACTCATTTCCTATTTGGAAAGAGGATTCAAATGAGGTGGATTCTTGAAAACCTTATCTGTAATTCAGAAGATAAGTAAGTATACCAACATCTCTTCAAACTTGTTATTTTTTTCGAGAGTGTTTAGTTTCCATTTATTTATGTATTAGGAGTCTAGTTAATGAAAATAATTCCCTAAATAGCGAAAATTTTAAAAAAATATTGGGTTTTAATTTAAATTCTAAACACTTCAATATGTGATTACATATTTATATACATTCCGTTGAAGTATTTTGTAAATCACTTGCCAATGTAATTTGGAGTAAGTTATGTTTTATTACATCAATAATATAAAATGAGATACTTATTTTCGGTTTATAATTTTCTAGTTTTTTTTTCAAACATAACTATATTAAAATAATTATGTTTGTCTTCCTCCTTATATATATGAAGCTGGCAAGTTATTCAAAATATAAACATTTATTCCTTTTGCCTCTTTAGTGTATTTGTATACAAATGGATAAACAATACATATATAAACAATGGGAAAATGAAATTGAGTGGTTATTTTAGGGTAGGAAATTGTCAAAATGATATATAAATGATATATACAGGTGTAATGGCTCTTAGGAATACGCTCTACAGGAATCTTGATGCAATTTGTCATTTGAAACCTGCAAACCTTGAACGTGGTAATTTTAATTGTCATCGCTGTCAGCCTATGATCTGAACTATGGTTGATAGATTTACTTTTCGGGAGCTGGTGATCGTGGAAACCTTTTTCCCAAAAAAATAAAAACCATTTTCCAATACATGTTAGTGCTGCTTGCTTACGTCATCACATCGTCGGGTCTTGGGGCACAAAGTCCTATACCTACGTCACTCCCAGAAAACCAATAAAAACAAAGTTAGATGAATATTTAAATAATTCAAAAATTAAAAATTAATCCAAATTATAGTAAAAATATTTGAAAATAAAAAAATTAAATTTACACGTTGAATTAATCTACCTAACCGAATCATATATATTCCCGACATAATAAACGTACATAAAGATTTGAAATATTGAAGGATTTTAGATCATAAATGCACTAATCTTGTGCTTCCTCGATTAGATAAAACCTTTCAAGGTGCATGGGAAATCAGGGATGGCTAATTGCAAATAGCGTTGTCCTTGCAAAGCCCAAAAACCCAGGCATGGATAATCCAAATTACTATGAGAGCAAGGAGCTATCATTACCAAGTCATTGTTGGTAATATTACCAAAATTACACTCTTTCTTTTTTAAATCAAAGCGACTTTCATGTAAAAAAGTATTATTACAAGCCATAGATATTTATAAATATAGATTTTTGGATATTTATTTTTCACTTCATTGATCTAATTAAAATTGTGCAAGTTTTAACTTTTAATATCCATGCCATGCCAATTGAGAGTATTATTTTACTTGGTTATTTATAACTACAATTCATATTGATTACATGGTTTAATAAAGAATTATTATAAATTTGTCTTTATTTCGATATCACTTTCACATTGTATTATATTTTGTTCTACATTTATACTATGTAAGTACCTTCCTTATCTAGTAATTGTTGAGAATATTATAATATGGGAGATAAAGCATGACATGATTATCTATATGTTGTCATTATAACTTATTTATATATAGATCAGTTCTAAATTTGATCCATGTTTTACCTTGAACATTGTGTAAGTTACCAACATAGATCCATCTTAACTAGAGCATCATTTTTGAGCGACTGAGCATCGAGAGTTTCGAATGTTGGGTCATGGATCATGCCAGACTCTGTAAGTGGTAGTATTAATCCTTCTCTGCAGTACCTGTGATCTCTCAGCAATTTAACCAATAAACTCGAGCAATACTTTCAAAATCCACATGTGGTGGGACCCTCATTCTACCCTTAGTGATCTAATTGATGTGACATATGTTTTCCTTCCTAGTTTTTTTCCCCTTTATTATTATGCTAGTTACTGACATTTATGATAGTTTAGATACCAGTGGGGGGGGGGGGGGGCATTGATCCCTTAGTCTTACGAGCTTCCAATTATAGCATTTCACTACCAAACCCAATTCCTACCCAGTCCCAGATCTTGCTTTCAAACCCTTTTTTTTCGACCACTATTCCATAGGCCAAGAAGTGTGTCCGGAGAAAGATCAAACCCCATGCACTCGCGCTAGGTGAGGATGTAGATTTGAGAAGCTGAGGAATTGTCAGAAAGAGCCATGGTCTAGAGGTTTTTTGGTAAATATATGAGCTTGGCTCGTTTTAGTAATTCAGTATCTAATTGTTGGTCTGGCCTAGGTATCTGATTGCTGCTTTAGCCCCCTAGGCATCTGTCCAAAAAAATGTTCAACTTGCGCATGGATGGTTCGGTGTTACATTCTCGTCAAAGTTTAAAGCGACATCATCTTGGAAGGGGTTTGGCTCTAGGGGCACACAACTTTTTGGCTACAAAAATGGTCTTCATTTTTTTATGCTGGAAGAGAGAACTAATATAAACGTTGCCTATGGGAAAAGATGCTTGGCCATCCACCGATTTTTTGGCCAAAAGTAGTTTTTAAACAAATTGGAGACACCACTGGAGAATATGTCTCGACAGACTTCAACTTCTTTGAATTTGGGTTGATGACCGTCGGAAGGATTATGATTGACGTAGATCTCTGAGAAGGTCTCTTGGATGAGATTGACTTGTCAATGGGATCTTTCTCATTTACACAACTAATTGACTATTCTAGCATCCAATTTCATTGTAATAGATGCCATGAATACGAACATCTAGCTCGAGCTTCCAGACTAGGGTTTCAGAGTTCTTGTTTTGTGAAAAAAATGCACAAGATGCCTAGAAACATATCTTTCCATCCCTCTAAGGTATATTTCTCGCTCGCAAATGACGAAGGGTCCTCGAACCATTTTTCTACTTCCCCATAAGTAAGGCATCTTTGAAGTCCCCCCCTCTTGCCAGAAGGACAATTATTGGGGTTGC
Organism: Pseudotsuga menziesii; assembly: GCA_001517045.1. Taxonomy (NCBI): domain Eukaryota; kingdom Viridiplantae; phylum Streptophyta; class Pinopsida; order Pinales; family Pinaceae; genus Pseudotsuga; species Pseudotsuga menziesii. The sequence continues at coordinate 1,099,680 of LPNX010140845.1, read as the reverse complement.
ATAGGATTTGTGACTGGTAGACTCTCGAATCATTCCGTAGTTGGATCTGCTTCCACACTTGAATTCCCAGCTACCCAGCAGGCTCCACCTAAATGTAGGATTTTTATTGGAGGGTCATCTTCTCAGATTGAAGAAGTAATCTTTTCTTTTTCCAGTTTATGTTCCCCTACGGTTTTCCCTAAATTTTTAGGACTAAGGACATTTGTTCCTTGTCTTATTTGGAAACAAACTCCCCCCCCCTCCTATTAGAGGGTACCATCCCATCGATTCCTCTCATCTCTCCCTCACCACCTACACTCTGTTCGGAAACCGTTTTGGAAATAGAATTAGTCCCCTATGAGCTAGTCCATGTGGCTCCTCTTTCCCCACAGAGAGTCAAATATTATCTTGTCTCCTCGCCTCCATGTGAAGCCTCTCTTGACTCGACTCCCCCTATGCTACACTTGCCACTTCTTACAACACCCATCTCGTAAGATTCCTTGTGTCACAAACCCATAAAATCCATAAATAAATAAATTAAAAAAAAGTTTTATCGCTTATTGTTCCCATCATGTCGCCACATGACTCTTTTGGTCGCAACACATTTATGTTCGTCGTCACATATTTTTATCCATATGCATGTGAGTTTAACTCGATTTGTTTAACATTTGAATGACAAGTTATGTACTTCGTTGGCATTATCTCCAAAGTAGTGGCAACTGGGTCACAACCTCGCCAAGGTGATGTTTTTAGTCCTTAAGTTTATTATTAAAGGTTTGGTAGTTTAGTACCTAAGCCCAGACCTAGGGCATAGTCGTAGCTACCATTCAAAGTTTACCCTTGTTGTTAAACCCACCCCTCATAAGACATTGTTTTGCAAAGGTGGTTGCATAAATATTTAATGGCTTGATTATTTGTTAACCTATAATGGGAAGTTTATAATGACTTAATCCATAAACTATGGTTTATATGGCCCTAGCCCACAGGATTTACACATCAAAGAGTGATAGTTTATAACATAAGGTTTGTTATGTATTGTGTGCGTATGATGGAGGTAGTCATAAGTGGATGCCAACAAATTAAGTTTTAAAGGCTTGTAATAAAGTTTTAATGCCTTGGCCCTGGCTGCGAGTTGACAATGCAGCGAGGTGCATTCAATGACATGGCTTGATCACATGCATGTTGGCCAAAGATGGATCTTGACCCTCCACTTGTCGTGATCTGGTACAAGGGTTTTTCAAAGGGTTTAATGTGTCTTTATGTTGTCATGAGTGTTTTGCTACATTCATTTGGTTTGTTTGAGCTTTCATGATGTTTCTCAACCGCTCCATGGCTACGCTGCAGCAATCTTTGCCCTTCGTGGTTTGTTGATGAAAGTCTCGCTTTTGGTTTGTACTTCAATTTTGGTATTTTTTTATCAATAACTAGTGGCAATGTGTCTGCCATTACAGGCTCATCCATTCTTGGTTCTTCGTTAGGTTTAAGAAGAAATCTAGTCACCCTCTTTCGAGTTCTGGCAGAGGCTTTGCGGCTTGAAGATTTAAATAAACAGGTAGGAATAACTTCTTCCCTCAATAATCTACAAATTTGATTTTTAAGGTTGTAATTGTTTAAATGCGGAATTTAACTAAACGTTTTGTTTGTTTGTACAGGCATAGGAGAAAGGAAGGACCAGGAGGAACCGACCCTTGGCCCTATATGCGACTTAATAGGGTAAGTTCTTCTTCGATTGAACAGTTTAACAAATTTGTTCCTTATTATTATTATTATTATTTGGGGTTTATGTTAACTTTGTTGATTTGTTGACAGGTGAAGACAGGGAAATGCATAAGCTTCGGATAAGCTTAATTCACCCTTACATCCCATACTCGAAATGTAGGTAAAGATACTCGAAATGCAGGTAAAGATTGCAAATTGGTTTTATTTTATTTACCTTTCAACAATTAATACATCACTGATTTTGTTTACATGTGGATGCAGGTGTCTGGCCTGGCGAGAGCGACGACAGGGTCACCTCCTCTAAGTCCTCCTTCTTCTCTATCAAGAGGTGAGGAATTTACCCCGCTCTTTGTTAATTAGGAACAATACATAATTTACTTCTGGTCATTACAATTATACTAATGCCACCAAGTTTGTGCATGTAATTACTGTGCATACTGGCTTGTGGACTATACATTTGGGTCGCTCAACAGTCATAAGGTAAGACTCTTGATAGGTTTAGGGTTAAGCTGGTTTCCCAGTTGCTTCAGTTCGCAGTCTATGGAAGGATATGGATTTTACAGCCACTACGAAGATACATGTTGATTTTAATAATTACAACCTGTATTTGGTCTGTCCTTAGATGCATTAGTTAGGTTATCGAGTAGGATTCACAGCCTCTCATACTTGGAAAGTATTTGATTTTACATTAGTTGTTCTATTGAATAAAAATGGTTCTCGACCAATATGTTTAAGGCCCGATTTGTAAAAATGATTGATTGGGATTATTAATTGGAAGCTTTGTTTTCAAATAAAACGATTGATGCTTATACATAGATGTTGCGACTCGTTTATGGTTTTAACTCTTTATCCAGATTGATTTATTCTTGGGTATGGATTCCCGTGAACAGAGACTGTACTTGTATTCGATTAGGTTATTAAAACCCATTAGATGTGATTTGTCATTTATAAATCTTACTGCAAATTTTGATTTGGAAATTAGACATATTCTACGTTTTAGCTAGATTTGTTTCTTTGTTGTGTTATGAGCTCAGATCTATGAGCTGGGCATTGATGATTATCTTGTAAATGATTACTTTGTTTATTGATTGTAATCCTATCATTATTTTCTTTTAGGTTTGTTAAAATGTTTAGATCTGACTTAGACAGGTATGAATACCTAAAAAGAAACAAAGACTGTGTATATACTTTAAACTTATAGTTGGGATTTCTCGAATTGTTGTTTTGTTTTGGCTATTAGATATGATATTGTTTATAGTTGAGTTTGTGTTCAGATATACGAGTTGGGTGATTGTTTCCTTATCTCTTGTTAAATAAGTCGTTGGCTTACTTGTGATTCTTTCTTTAGTTCCTTTTATTAGTTACGATATTTAGATCTGGCCTAGACTAGTATGAACGCTCAAAACAAAGATTAGGTTAAAAGAAAGATATAAGCATATAGAATCTTTGAACAGATCTATTGATTACTTTGATATACATACGTTTAAAATACATTGGAAAATATATCTAGATATATTTAAAGCATGGACAAGATCTACGATTTCCTACATGCTGTAAATAAATAACAGCTTGTGCTAAGAGTATATTGATGAAAGAGATATCTAGAGATATACTATATAGCTAGATTTGTTTCTTTCTTGTGTTTGGAGCTCAGATCTATGAGCTGGGCATTGATGATTATCTTGTAAATGATTACTTTGTTTATTGATTGTAATCCTGTCATTATTTTCTTTTAGGTTTGTTAAAATGTTTAGATCTGACTTAGACAGGTATGAATAACTAAAAAGAAACAAAGATTGTGTATATACTTTAAACTTATAGTTGGGATTTCTCGAATTGTTGTTTTGTTTTGGCTATTAGATATGATATTGTTTATAGTTGAGTTTGTGTTCAGATATACGAGTTGGGTGATTTTTTCCTTATCTCTTGTTAAATAAGTCGTTGGCTTACTTGTGATTCCTTCTTTAGTTCCTTTTATTAGTTACGATATTTAGATCTGGCCTAGACTAGTATGAACGCTCAAAACAAAGATTAGGTTAAAAGAAAGATATAAGCGTATAGAATCTTTGAACAGATCTATTGATTACTTTGATATACATACGTTTAAAATACATTGGAAAATATATCTAGATATATTTAAAGCATGGACAAGATCTACGATTTCCTACATGCTGTAAATAAATAACAGCTTATGCTAAGAGTATATTGATGAAAGAGATAAAAGGCTTTAAAACAGAGGCATAGTATAATTCTTCAGTTTAAATGCATTTAGAATACATAACTACGCTCAGTCTATCATTTTTAGTACTAAACAATTAATAAATTTAGTAAGGAACATGTCACCACTGTCGAGAAAACAGAATTGAAGCTGCCATTCTTCCCAACCAACTCCTAGAGCAACCAAGTCTTACTTGCTCAAGAACCCCCGAGCCTGTTTGTTGAACCACAAGGACAAAATACGATCAGTGTACCATCTCTTTACATCAACAAGTCATTTCCCCATTCATTGCTAGCCTCCTGCTTATTCGATGGGCATACTATTTTATAGTATTTTGCCTAGGACTTGGTCATTTATGAGCCTCCTTCTCTTTAGCAGTCTACAAGGAGCATTGACCTAATTTTGGGGAAGATGCCTCCTGCATCACTTGAGTTATCACTCAATAGATTTTGCCATTTTTCATTCCCCCTTGTGGGTCAAAAAACACTCGTTCAACAACCGCTCAGTTCTATTTCCAAATAATACATAATTAAAGTTGTTTTGGTGTATTACACCTCCCAGCCCTTGATGCCCTCTTACATCTTGAGCTTCGAATATACCCCTAAACATGTTTTCTCCTCTCCTAACCCACTCTCGATAGCAAAACCCTCCCCCCTCTTATGATATACGATCTTACAAGTGGTTGTTAGCACCCTTTGGCATCTACTCTACGTCAAATAATCCAAACAACAAGCCTTCTCCAAGGCTCAGGGGTGGTATATTAGCTCTAGCCTCCACTCATGATCAAGCCCTTGAGAAATTAGCTTGGGCACTCAAAAAACCATTTTTGGGTCTCTTAGAGCTTCAAACCCCCGTTGCATGCTGTCATAATGTTGGCACTCTCATACAACTACCACGAGCTAGGGCTGCCTACAAAATGACTAGCCTTAAAGAGATTAATAGCTAGAGAAAAGCCTACTTTTATTTTCCTTTAGAAATTATTCACTATGGTGATGCTCTCATCACGAACCTTTAAATATTTATCCTAGGTTGGGATTTTGTTACCTTTGATTCTTCATGCATATTTGGGGGTATGTGATAGGATGGCTCAAGAATGCATACCTTATTATCAACTCTTGGGGTTTAATATAAGTTCTATGGGTTTCTCTATTCTCTTGATAATTCGATAATTGCTTCAATCTAATTAATATTTATAGGCCTTACTCCAATAGATTTGAATTACAGGAGCATTTTTTCAATCTCAACATTTTATCTCATAACAAACTGGTCATCAGTGGGGACCTGAACTTCACATTGGGAAATAATGAAATTTGGGGTGTGACAACTCATAAAGATCCATTTTCAGCCTATTTCATCAAAAGGTTTGATGATAAAATGTTGTTTGATATTGTTCGTGTTAAACAGTCACCTACATGGATGAACACGAGGATAGGCCAACCCTTTATATCCAAAAGGCTTGATCTTTTCCTTGTTTCTAAAGACCTCATTAAGAACGCCTCCACCATTAAATAGTGGCTAGTTCCTGATGGATACTCCGGTCATTTCCCTATTCTGTTAGAGGTATCTGTTTCATATAAGAAGTCCCACAACCCATACAAGTTTTGTGCTCAATGGTTGGAAGGCACAAAATATTGTCAATTGGTCTGAAGTACTTGGTCACCCTATGATACGTCTATTAGAGCTTCGATGACTATACAATTTCAACAAAACATGAAGATATTGAAAGTGGTTACTATGCGCTAGACAACTGAAAAAAGAAAGAAAATATTTAAAGAACTAGAGGTAGTGAAAATAGGTATTCACCTCCTTCATGTCTCTAATCCATCTTGATTAAGCTCCCTAGCAATGAAAGGGATTCCATAGATTTGGTCTCGAAGCATAATAAATTATTAGCAGAGAATGAGGAGTATTGGTGTGTAAAGAGTCATGCCATATGGATGTAGAAAGGGGAAGAGAACACCAAATATTTCCATTCTTTCATTAACCATAGGAAAAATGTGAATTCTATATGGAAACTTGAGAACCGAGAGGGAGAAGTGGTATTCGGTTTCAAGAAACTTGCAATGGTTGGTGTCCAACACTTCAGTGGTTTGTATAAGGAGGATGTGTTGACATCCATTGTCATATGATGTGGATTATTGCATTATATCCTAATTATGTTAGCAATGAAAAGAATCAAATGCTCGTGGAGTAAATCACATTGGAAGAGCTTAAGGTGGCAGTCAAATCTCTTCAAAGGGACAAAATCACAAGACTCGATGGTTGGCCTGCTGAATTTTTCACCATCTTTTTGGATCTCCTAAAAGTCATGGAAGACTCCAGAATATCAAGAAGTTTTTTTACAACTTTCAATTCTAATTTTATCACATTGATCCCTACAAGTGACTACTCCGAGAATTTGGAAAACTATAGACTAATCTCTCTTTGCAACTGCATCTATAAGATCATAGCCAAGATTATTGCTTTCAAGATCAAAGGTATCCTCTCTTCATCGGTTTCACACAAACAGTGTGTTCATAGCTGGCAGACAAATCCACGATGTCGTAGGGACAACACAAGAAGACTTACACTACGTAAAGACAAAACATATCCATGCGGTCATTATCAAAGCTAATATGTCAAAGACCTATGATAGAGTAAATTGGATTTACCTACAACTAATCCTTCTTCAGATTGGTTTCAACTTATAGACAGTAAATTGCATAATGTCATGTCTCTAAATCGTTTCTTTTGTTGTGCTTATTAATGGTTTAGCTTCTCTGTTTTTCAAACCAAGGAGGGGATTAGACAGGGTTGTCCCCTATCCCCCTTGCTCTTCTAACTGGTTGTGGAAGGCCTCGACATATTGATCCATCATGCTAGATTAAAATTTGTCTTCAAAGGCATTCATATAAATGCTCATATTTATATATCTCACCTCTTTTTTGTTGATGATATACTGATCTTCTCAAATGGTAGTATAATAGATATTATTTGTATACAAGGTTTTATGAACCTCTTTACAATAGCTAAGGGTATGCTCATTAATGTTCATAAATCCTTTGTAACTATTATAAACATCTCCATGGATGAAAGAGCATGGATATGTGAACAACTATTATTTTTCGATGGTAGACATTGATGATGGATTTGTCTATTTAGAGTATACACTAAAATCAAATGCATATTTGAAAAGGGACTAAGCTTGGCTTATTGCTAATATTGAGAAAAGACTTCAGTTATGGTGCAACAAGTGGCTCAGTAGAGGCGACTGACTCATTCTGGTTAGGTCATTCTTAGAGGCAATCCATGTCTTTTGGGTCTCAATGGCATATGTTCCTAGTGTCATTTTGGATCACATTAAAAAAATCTATTATAATTTTATATGGCAAGGATCTCCAGAGGGCTCATCCTTCCATTGGGAAGCATGGTATTCCATTGCTTGGCCAAAATCTATGGGAGGCTGGGGTCTAAAGAACCTCAACAACGACTCAAAGCCCTAGAAGCAAAGGGTGTTCGACAGATTTTAAAAGGTGAAGGCCTATGGTCTGCGGTTGTGATCAACAAATAAATCACCCCCCTATTCAAGGAAGATTGGCTTCACACCAAAGACAAGCACAAAAGGAACATCTATATTATGTGGAAAGCAATGCTTCATGCTTTCGATCTTATTGGTGACTTGATGGAATGGAATGTAGGGAATCGTATAAAACACAAAATTGGCCATGACCCGTGGATTGGTGGCCAAGGGAATCACATCCTTACTTTACAATTAGTGGAAGACCTATAGGACTGAAGGATTATCTATCTAAACCAGATCCACAACCCCCTAAAGTCCACTCTAGTTTCGCAAGCATGGATTTCTGCTGATTAACTGGGAATTGCTATACTGGATTTCAGAATTGCATGGGAAGCATATGTACATGCTTTAAAAGTGTCATCTATTTTCCTCTTTGACAAAATGGATGAACTCCTATGGTCAAAGAATCCTAAAGGTAAGGTCTATATACCCAAGATTCGCTATCGGGTCTTGAGATCCCAACAAGTTCCACCAATTTCTATATGACGGCATTCAATCATATGGATGATTAAGTGCCCTTTAAAATGCAAAATTTCCTTTGGTTGGTCTTATCTAACCGCATTCCAATATGGGATTTTTTTATGAAGAAAATTTGGGAGGGACCTGGGAGATACCCCCTCTGTCAAGCTTCAAATGAAAGCATTGACCATATTTTTTTAACTTGCAATTTTTCTAAGCAAGTTTAGGACCGTCTAAATTAAATTAAGGGCCTCCCTTTCGAGTGGACTGGGGAAAATATATCAGATGCTCTCCATAATTGGTACAATACTCCAAGTTTCAGGGCCTTTAAAGACTTGCCTATTGTCATCATTTGGAGCATATGGAACACAAGGAATCATTTTATATTTGAGGACAGGGTGACCTCCCCCTACTTCTGTGCTACAAAGTGGCTAGCTATTTTTAGTATATGTACACGGGTCTCATCTTCTCAGATTATTCTCCAACAAAAGACAATTAGCATTGGATAATCTTTCCCTTGGCTATTTTTTTAGTGGAGCAACTCTTTTCCATCCATCAATAGGTGGTGCAGGTGGTATCCTTCATCTATTAGCTTCTCACCATATTTCTTTTGTCATTATTTTGGGCCATGCAACAAATAACTCAGCATAGTTACATGCTATGATATTAAGACTCTTATTGGTTATCCACTCACATATTCAACATATTTAGAGTCTAGGTGACTCAAAATTGGTCATTGATTGGCTTAGTAACAAAAGAAGACCCAACAACATCTATATGGCTCCCTTATTCGATGATATCTTAGGGCTGCTAAATACTTTTCAACGATCCACCTTTCAAGGCAATTATCATGAAAGGAAACAAGTAGCATATCTTGTATCGAAAAGGTGTCTACAACTCGAGGAAGGTACTTAGCTCAAATGGGAGTGCATCGATGGTGTGGAGACATAGTTCAAACTGGGTGCTTTCAAAGAATTTCTCGCATGATGGCCATATAATTTCCATTTTGAATATGTTCTTTTTGAATTTTTGTTTGTATGTCTCTCCTTATGTCTACATATGGACATTTGTATTTGGATCTTTTTTGGGGGAAGCCTTTAACCAGCTTTTTTTTTTTAATCTGTTTTTGGGAAGCCTTTAACTATATATATATTTGTTATATGCTATTTTTACTTCTTGCATACATCAATGATATACGAGGATGATTTTCAATCCACATATACGTGATACATGCCTACTATGCTAAAAGCAAGATCTATGTGGATCTTTGTACACCGAGGTTTTTTTTTTTTTTTTCCCTGGGAAAAAAAAGGTCATCTTAACTATGCCTCTACCAAACGTCGAGAGGGATCAACCCATGAGATACAAACCCTTTTTAGAGTGCTAAACTTGAGGAACGGTTTTCACCTCAAGAAATTTGCCATAATTAAGATGGATCTATGCTTGTGTGTGAAAACTTAAATTTTCAATGCAAAGTCCACAATTGCATTGGATTGGTGCAATCCCTATAAGGATTACCATTTTTTGTTTTCAGATTGTATTTACTTTATTAATATATACATATGTAAAGTGCTTTGTTCTAAATTGTCCTAAAAGTTGTGTGTGTGTTTGAAGAATAAATAAAACAATTTTTTTCTTCATAATTTTCTCCAAGTAAATTTGAGTATTATCAAATCAAATACGATAATTCAACAAAAGAATATTGTTATCATAACGAACAAACATATTCACGTTGCCAAGTAGTAAGTGTAAAATAAGATATATAAATATGTGATAATTCAGCCACTTCGAGAATCCACATAATTAATAGAATGTTAAATCTACATGCATGTATCGATTCAATTAGTAAAGTTTTATTTTGATCATATATGGGAATACGATAAATTTTTGAGTTTGAATTCAATGAAATTTTAAATTTAAATTTGATGTATATTTATTAAATGTGTTTTACAATTTAGCTAATTTGAATTTGGATTGTACGTGTTCTTGGTTTTATAATTTTTCTTTTTAATATTTTATTTTAGAGCAACATGTACCACTTACTTGGGTTGTAGAAAGCAACACTAAATGAAACAAAAAATGACTAATTGCACAAAGGATTAACTAATACACATAAATTTAGTTATATTGTAACTACTTATGAAAAAATATATTTAATATCTAAGAGGCCACTCTCAATTGATAAAGAGCTTCACATACCTCAATGTTTTTTTGTAAGCTAGATCTTATATTACATAATACAAAAATTAAGTACAAACACTGATGTGGCCCCGGGAATTCAAGGACGAGAATTTGCCCAGTCCAGAAAACAAAAAAAGTCTGCAATCTGCCCATATGAGACTATACAGAGTTCGACTGAAGTTTTCTACAAAAGGAATCTGACTTAAAACTGCCAGGCTACACCAGCCTTGCTTTCTCTCTGTCTCTACATACAAAAATGAGCATTTAACCATCTTTACATATCCCATAGATTTTCATACAGACAATACAGAGCCATAGGATGACAGACTAGGAAATAAAAAAGGAGTCGTCGATTTGCATAACCCATTGTCAAAGCTTGGAGGTAGGCGTCACTGAAGAGTCTCCACAAATGGATTGGTGTCCAAACACCAGCGGCACAAGGGAGGCTCTGCATCCTCGCTTGGATTCTCCTCATTGGCCTAGAGGGTGTACAGTGCATTGTCCATGTTTCTCTCATGAAGCATTACCTTGGGCTTCACCTCCATCGCCATTGTTGAAGGCGCGCCCTAGACTTCAATACTCAGACCTTTGTCGCTATGACCAGGAACTGAATTTGGAGTCGTGGATGGTGGTGCAGAAGGAGGAGCTTCCGAAGCTAGGAAAGCATTCTTAGTCTGCGCCCCCACCACGAAATGCAGGAGTGGAAAATTCAACACCTCGACGATGTCTACATACTAGTCAATAATCCCTTGAACTCGATGAGCAAGATCCTAAACTTTCACCTGTGTTTCTTCTCCAAAGCGACGTATGTCATTCCTAATATAATAGAGGACTTCCATCATGGAATCAAGGCATCTAGCCATTGCACCACCCTCTGGATCCATTGGGTGACCTCTATGGTAGCCCCCTCGACGACTCGAAGCACACATACGCATCTAGCCATTGCACCACCCTCTGAATCCATTGGGTGACCTCTATGGTAGCCCCCTCGACGACTCGAAGCACACATACGCTCTCTCACCATGACTAAATTTGTTACATTGATGGTCGACAAATTGTTAGCCCAAATCCTTCCACTCACAACAAAAGGAAGGCCAACACAAATGAAGAAATGATTATTGTGATGTTGTTTAAGTCTTCTCTCAAGGGTGGAACGAAAAACGACGGAGCTCTATTTAGGGTTTCGACGAGCCGTTTGATGGCTTCCACGTGATCCAGTACAACCTTCCTTTGGCCACCCTTTCTTGGTTTTGTCCTCCCCACTTCCTTCGCACTGACCTCACTCATGGATACATGTACGCGAGGGACCGTTAGTCCCTCCTGGTCCCCATTGGATCCTCTCTTCCCTCTTGAACCCCAAGACAAATCTATGCCTGCATACACCCTGAAACATGACCCATCTGAGCATTATTACTAGAGGCCGACTCAAACCATGGTTACAGACAAACCTAAAACTCACACCTGCAAAGCCAGATTTTTTGAAAAACCCATGATTAACCTCCCTCCATCCAAAATTAATGCCAAAATTGACTACATGAAGGCATAAACCCTCATCGGAAAATTTATAGGTATATGACCAACCGAAAGAGCTCTCCTCAACTGGATCACCATCAAATGGAAGACAAAAGCACATTTTGATCTGCAACTAGGTTCCAAAGGGTTTTTTACCATCATTTTCTCCTTGCTAGAGGACAAAGGCCGCATTCTGGAAGGAGGACCTTATTTCTTCAACTCCACGGGTCTATTCCTCAGGAACTAGATCGAACACTTCAATCCGTACACCGAGAACTTCTCGTTGGCACCATTCTGGGTCCATCTTTACTCGCTCCCTCGAGATTATTGGGATGAAGAAACCCTCAAGGACATTGGTAACTCCCTGGGTTAATTTTTTAAGATAGTTGATAAAATGAAACAACAAAGGTACACATATTATGCCCGAATATGTGTCTACATGCACATAGCTAGAGCACTTCCAGACTCTGTCACACATGCACATGAGGATGCATAATGGGTCCAGCTGCCAGATTATGAGTATATGTCTTTCAGATGCAGAAAGTGTCATGAACATGACCATCTATTTCGGGACTGCCCTCTGAATAGAGTTTCCTATGAACAAAAACAAAACTTTAATGTGGATGAAGAGGGTTTCAAAAAAGTCATGAACAGAAGGAAAAAAGGTAAGAAAAATCCCACCGTTAGTAAACCCTCAAATCCCACCACCAACAACAGCTTCGAAGCTCTAGCTCCTCAACACGAAGAATAAGCTTTTTGGGAAGATGAATCTCCTCCTGCAACAAAGAGACTTCATCAATAGACCAAGAAAGGAAAAAACTCAGTGGAATCCATCGAGTATCCCAGGGATGATCCCTCCAAACAACCCTTTCATTCATAAGAGATTAATCCACCCCTCGAACATCTCACCCCAACCCAAGATATAGGTGTCTTAATGGACGAGGATATGGGGGATATAGAGCTGGGAGATCTGGATCTCTTAGGGCTGGAAGATGCATGCAAAAACGATACCTTTCATGCAATAACCCCCAAGCAAATACAACTACTAATATACATCCTAAGCACATCCAAAGCTCATGCCAGGCTTGGGATTGTCCACAATGGTTCCAAGGAAGCAAAGAAAAGCTATAAAGAAGCTAAAAAGTGAGGCAAAAAAACAGATATACAAAGAATAACCATCCTTGGTACTAGGTTAGTGGAATCAAGGCAATATTCCCAGCTTATTGAGTTCTTCCCCCCCAACCCAATTGTTACCCAATGAAGGTGATTTCTTGGAATATAAGGGGGATCAACATCCCCAGCAAACACATAAAGTTGGAAAGAAAGATCCAACTGGAAAAACCCACCATCCTCATGCTGCAAGAAACCAAATCCAACAACAACAATTTAGACAACCTGATGTCCAGACTATGGAGAGGCAGTAGGTCCGTTTCTGTTGACTCAACAGGGGCTTCTAGAGGACCAACCATCTTTTGGAACCCTGTGGAAGTAGATCTAGATAATTTCATGGCCTCTTGTCACTCCATCTCTACACATTTTCATCCCATTGGCCCCAATTTGCATGGCAGAATTGCCAATGAGTATGGCCCTCAAATTTATGAGAACAATCGCAGAGGAAGAACTACTCAGATTGCTACCAAGCTTGATCATTTTCTCATTTCGGAGCATCTGATCCTCAGGAATCAGGAGCTTAGAGCCTCCATCCTCCTTTTTGCATGTTCAGATCACTGGCCCATATGCTTAAATTGGCAGTTGAAAGCCTTTCCGATTTGAGAAATTATGAATTACTCATCCAGATTTCTCTGATATGATCAAGGAATGGTGGTATACCACTCAGGTTACTGGTACCTCTTGCATGATTAGAATGCAGAAGAAGTTGAAGCTCTTAAAAAGCCACCTCAAACATTGGAATAGGCACACCTTTGATAACATCTTCACTTGCAAAGCTCAACTCGGACATGAAATGGAACAACTTAAACAACAGATTATTACCAAGAGCAAAACATAGGAGAAGGATACGCATGAGCATAATCTCTATTCTCAGATGGAGGAACGCTCCAGACAAGAAGAGATACTATGAAAATAGAAATCTAGAATCAAATGGCTACAGGAGGGGGGGCACAACACTTCTTTCTTCCATCGCTCCACTATCCAACACCGCCCGCACAATAGAATCACCCATCTCAAAATATTGACGGTACTAGACTGGAAACTTACAAGGATATAGAAGCAGAACTTGTCACATTCTATGAAGACCTGCTCTTTGAAAGTGATCTGGATCAAGAAGAGGCCATTCAACATGTTGCTTCACAAATCCCCGCCTTGGTGACTGACAACCAAAACACCACTCTCATGAGACCTACATCGCTCCAAGAGGTGGAAATGGGTATCAAACAAATGAAGGAGGACAAATCTCTTGGACTCGATCGCTTCATCGTCACTTTCTTTCATTTCTGCTGGGACCTTCTCAAATACAAAATTTGGGACGTGGTTGAAGAATCTCGCAGCAATCAAAGGATCCTTCCAACCCTCAATGCTACCTTTCTCACTCTCATCCCTGAAGAAGACAAAGTGACCACTCCTAGTAACTATAGGCCCATAGCTCCATGTAATATTCTTTATAAAATTATTACTAACATCATTGCCAATTGCCTCAAGCCTCTGCTCCCTCACCTCATCTCCCTGGAATAAATTGGGTTCGTGAAAGAACGCCAGATTCTTGACGACATCATCCTTTCTCACGAAGTTATCTACTCTCTTAAAATCTCTAAAAATCCTGGTATGCTCCTGAAACTCGACATCTCCAAATCCTTTGATAAACTCAATTGTAACTTCATCAAACAAATCCTCCTTTCCTTTGGATTTGATCACTCCTAGGTCCGTTAGATCCTCAACCAAATCTTTGCTGCCTTTTTTTGTGTCCTCATTAATGGTGTTCCCTCGAAAACCTTCAACCCCTCACAAGGTATCCGACAAGGTGATCCGTTCTCCCCCTTCCTTTTTATCCTAATGGTCGAAGGCCTGGGACGTACGCGCAACCATGCCAACTCCCTTGGCACCTTAAAAGGGCTCTCGCTTCATGATCACATCCCCTTATCCTACCAACAATTTGTGGACGATAACCTGCTCATGGGACATCCCTCTGTCTAGGAAGCTAGAACATTTCATGATATCCGCTCCACTTTCTCCAAAGCTTCTGGTATGGCCCTGAATCCTAAAAAATCCGTTGTCTTTTTCTTCAATAACCCTCTTATCACCCAAAGGATTATCACTAGAATCTTAGGCTTCAAGGCTTCTGCCCTCCCCTTAAAGTATCTTTGTGACCCACTTATTGACTCTTCCCTCAAACACTCGTCTTGGAAGGACCTTCTTGACAGACTTCAACTCTGAATATCCTATTGGACTTTGCACACTCTCAATCTTCCCAGATGCCTTGTCCTTATCAAATATGTTCTTCAAGTGATGCCTCTCTACCTATTATGTGTCCTGGATGCCACCAAATGGGTTCTCAAGTCCATCAGAACTCTTCAACGCACTTTCCTCCGGCAAGGGGACAAAGTCTCTCGTAATTGGCCCTTGGTCAAATGGAAAACTGTTTGTCATACTAAAAATGAAGGACGTCTCGGTCTTCAGGATTCAACTAAAAATAACGTAATTGTAAGTGCCAAAATTTGGTGGAATTGGATCACCAAAAACAGTAGTCCCTAGGCCCAGCTCTAGAATAAAAAATATGCTGCTAAATGGGATGCTGAAAGTCTCATAATATACTCACAGGATATAAAGGGTTCTCTCATCTGGAATGCATCAAGTTCTCAGCGTCATTTAGTCCAGCAGCATAGCTTCTAGGAGATTCGTGATGGATCCTTGGCCAACTTCTGGACGGATTCCTAGAACTAGTTCCCCTACTTGGAGTCCGCGCACAATCTCTATCACTCTCATGATACTTTTCAACTTCCCAATCATGAAAAAGTCGACAACTTTTGGGACCAGGACTTTCGCAATTGGTTGCCCCACTATAGATGGCATCCGATCCAACAACATGCTTATTCTGACTCTCTCTAGGAGGACCTTCAACAAATACTTATCAGAACCAAACATAGTCCTGATATTCTCAGATGGGGTTACAAACCTAAAGGTATGTACTCTATCAATGAAGCTTATCGTCTCTCCAACAACGCTCTTGATGATAAACCTGAGCTTTGTTGGGCCAAAATCCATGGGTTAAAAACTTGGCCCAAAGTGACTATCTTTCTTTGGCTTGTGTTACACAAGGGCTTTCTTACGTGGGACAACCTCCTCAAAAGAGGCTTCATAGGACCTTCGCAGTGTGTTCTATGTAAATAACAAGAGGAAACTATGGATAATCTTCTTGATCAATACTTCTTCTCTAGTAAACTCTGGGACATGATTGCATCTATTTGCAAAAGAACCGATCATTGCCAAGGGAACATTTCAGATACTATCAAGTGTTGGCACAACTGCCCCTATTAGAATCCTCTTCTAAATAGAATATGGCAAGTTATTCCAGGCTTTGTCATCTGGAACATATGGAAGGAACATAATCTCAGTATTTTTGAAGATAAAGCCACTCCCATTGAAATTGTTTGGGCCTCCTGTCAACAACACATTGAGGAAACTACTATGTTGCACAATTGGAATGATTAGGATCTCCAGACCACTCCCATGGAAAAGATAATTTTGGAGAATTGAAAAATATCCCCCCTTTCGGCTTCTACTTCAAGCTCAGCCCAAGTTCATCACTTTACCATCTCGAATCATTGGAGAGGTCCGCCCACTGTTTCTATAAGCTTAATTTCAACGAGGCTTCCAAAGGTAATCCTGGAAAAGATGGCTACAGTGGGGTTTCAGATCATCCACTGGCTACATACTTAGAGTTTTCTATGGCACGCTCGACATCAAAAGAAACAATGCAGCTAAATTAATGGTCTTACTCCAAGGAATCCACATTGCTTTCAACCATGATCTCTTTCCACTTATAGTGGCGTGGGACTCACATCTTATCCTAAATATGGTCATCAGAATGTATAATGGTTCCAATTGCACCAAAGTTTCTCCTAGTTGAAGGTTGGACTTCGATCTTCAACAATTTGCACTCCTCCTTTCTTGACCTTCGGCCATTACCTTTCAGCATGTCCAAAGACAAGCTAACTCTTTAGCTGACAAATTAGCTAATTGGGGAGTCTCCTCGAACTCTTATTTGCAACACATCTCTCTGGAAGAGCTTCCATATTCCACTCTAAACCACAATTGTATCCAAATCGCCAAGGATGATATTCACCTGGATGCGGGTTCCTACATGGCATAAAGGAGTGGCGGGAGTAGCTGTCGGAACACACAATTGTCCCTTGACCCCACTCCCCAAACTAACCTTATTTAAGGTTTTAATGACGCAGGCCATCCCCTCCCTCGATCCACGCTATATTTTCAGGTTATTGATGCAAGGTGACATTCCCTCTGTCACTCTATAATGTGCTGTCCTATGCATATTAATGGCGAGTTAATTTCACCTCATGGTCCTTGCAACCTTCATATGGGTAGCCTGTTCAACACCCCTTACCTCATTTTTTTCTTCTTGTGCATTTTTGTGAAGCCTGACAATCTTGCAGAGCGCGTGGCGATTGTGAAGTGCGTTATCTTCCATCCTCTTGCGCCTGATTTCTCAGCCGACGTTCAATGCTTATACCACATCATGCCTCTGGTTCATTTGAAGATGTCCTATAGACTGCGAGCTACGCCATAGCGTGGGCGTGGAGGTTGTGGAAACTCCAATGAGCGAGCTAGAACTCTCTATGCTCTGGAAAATACTGAAGGTTACGATATCAAAATCTAGGACCATCTCTGTCAGCTCATTCAGTTCAAAGAACTTCCATTGTGATCTGTATTTTTTTCCTGTACTATTATTTGAATCAATAGATTAGACTCTGAATTTATAAAACAAAAGTCAGTCAAGGGTCAATAATTGCTTCTGGCTTTGCGCCTCATCATTTCACATTTTATCCGAAGGGGATGGTGTATTTGTACCAAGTACCCTCCTTTGCACGAAAGGGATGGGCATTGAAGCCTCTGATGCATTGAGCTCCTCGTTGGGCCCTCTACCAGTCACATCACCATTATATTGACCTCTTTGTCAGCTTGGTGTCACCCCATTCGAGGAAAAGTCACGATACCTTGGAATAGAAAGTTGGTATATATTTATATAAATGTGTTTTTATAATGTATCCATTTTAAACTTGGTTCTAACATGTGTTTGGTTTTATAATTTTTTTTAATATATTTATTCTTTTGGTGCTGACATGTGCTTGGTTTTACAATTTTTTATATGTATTTATTTTTTTGGAGCTGACACGTGTTACGTCACCATTACATATGTGATACATCTCACACACTTGTGATGTAGAAAGTGCGTCTGGACGCAATTAGGAGTCATATGCTATTTATAAATTATACCATTGTATAATATCATGGTTGAAGAGTTTCCCTAACTCAAAATTTTAAACTTATTGTAAAGTTATTGGTATACTTTTAAAAATAATTTATTTAAATATATAACATTGTTTTTCTCATATGTTCTTTGGACGAGACCATAACTAGTCTTCATTTATAGACCACATTCTAAATATTTTAATTTAGCACATTATTAACACACTTAACCAATTTTCCCAAAGGATCTTTGATCTAAATACGAGTTAATGACACCAATTTGGTGTATGAGACCCCCTTATTTTTGCGACAAGGGATTTATATGTGTACATACCCTACCCCTCGTTGGATTTGAATGTGTGACCTTCTACGAGGAAACACATGTTCTTAATTGTTTGGCCCACCCAAACTATACTTTACTATTTTTAAGAACAACCCATTGCTTTTATATAATACATTTCTCAAATATTTTATCCATTGCGTATATAAATATATACATATTTACAAAAATCTATACTATTATTCTCGTTGAAGTTCTTGATTTTTTTCACTAATAATATATTATTTTATAGTTAGCTTAATATGCCACCTTGTAACTATAATAAAGATAGGTTTTTCTTTCCTTTGTTTTAAATATTAAGTCCAAAGAGCCTATAACTCTATTTTATGAGCATGAGTAATTTTCTTTAAGTAAGTTTAGTTCTTATTTTTTTTTGGGTGTGTTTGTAAAGTTGCACAACATCTATATCTATATATATCTATATATATATATATAAAGACAAAATTACAATCATTTTCACATCATGCTTCATGGTGGCTTGAGAAGGTGAACCCACCACCCCAACTAAGCAAAAATACTATCAGGGCTATCATGTTCAAAAAATATGACCCTCCCAACAAAGGGAAAGCAGGTCAAGTAGTAATACAAGTTCATCAAGTTATGACTCATTATCCAATAGCTACAAGACATGCTAGAAAGAAGACTATCTAACATATAAAACTAGAAAAAATGAAAATCACAAGAGGTATCCAAAACACTAGAGCATCGTCTAGCTAGTATGTGCACCATGAGAAGAGTCACCATGTTCTTTGGTGATTTTGTAGCCTTTGTATTATGAATCCGATGACTCTACATCTGGAAGATTGACATGCATAGGCTCCATATTCCGTGAGATAACCATATCCTCCAAGTCCAACCTTCTAATATTCTTCGCTGACATAGTAGCAGGTTCAAAATAAATTTGAGCCTCCAATTGACCTCCATAGTTAATGTATGGGGGATTTATTCCTTGTCCCTTTTGGTCATGAGGCTCCATGGACACACTATGAGAACCCCCACCCTCGCGACACGTTTTACTTAGAAAGACGTTGCCCTGGTGCAACCACAACATCATAATGTTTATCAAATAGTACCTTCCCCCATTCAAAGTTATGCTCAATATTATCCACATCGTCCACCGCCTTCTCGATGGTAACTCACATTACCAGAGTCATGGCCTTGGAATCTCTCCAATGGGTCTATATATCCTCCAACATGTCCATCATATTATTGAAAACCCAGTAATGGTTGACTTTCCTAATAGATCATGTCTAAGCCAGCTGCTGGGACACAATACTAACTTCCAAATTGTCTATCAGGAAACAGACTGATGTTGAAATAGAATCAGCGTAGCCCCCACTACCATAATTATTGAACCCCCTACGTCTAAAAGCACCACGTTCACAAATTCCTCTTACAAAAACATACCTCAAGTATATGAAACTAATAGTGTAAAACCACAATTTTGAGCATTGGCTCCAACTAATGCCCCATCATCACATAAAATCTGCAATCGACAAAAAGGAGTTGAATCACCACCCTCTAGGAGTGAATGGCCTTTGTCCTGAACTCCATCACATCTGCAGCTCGAAGAGCCATAAACCAACTAGCAATTAAACTCCACAATAAGTTTTGAATTACTCGCATTTACCATCGACCAACCTTCCTGTCCATGCGTCGAGGGACAACCTAGCACTTGGCTGTCACAACTCCAAAAAATAAACATTCTTTTTTTAAATATGTATATAATACTCTTAGTCGTAACTTATTTTAAAACTATGCTTAGTCAATTATAATTCTAAATTACCTTGTTTGCATGTGGGCAGAACTTGTCGTCAATCTTAAGGTTACAGATCAACTATGATACACCATCTGGATTGTATTGCGACTACTTAGCAAGGTGATTTAATGTTGCTCTCTATGTTCTTTTTACATGTGAAGGTTAAGATTCGAAGGTTTGGCCTTTGTCCTATGACTTGGAATAATTTGAAACAAGTATTACGATTCTAGTTCCAAAAACGCTAAGGTTTAAGTCCCTTTGAACAAGGTCTAAGTGAATAATGTTTAACGCTTGTAACTATACCATTCATGCGATGGTAGTTACCGAGGCATATCCTATGTTGGAAAAACATAAAGTGATGGATAAATACATTACAAGGGAGTTGCAAGGTTTGAAAAGTTTAAAGGCATGGATGACAACTCACGAGGCTTTAATGGATGTTTATGGTATTTTTTGGCTCCACAACTCGTGTGTTGCGAGTTGACAGCACAACCTGGGAAACATTTAATGCCATGGTAGAGTCTTAACTGCTCTTTGTAAAAAGATATGCATCATGGACCCTCCACCTGTAACTTGCTTCCGTTCTACAATGTTTGATGTGATTTGTGGGGTTTATGACAAGATTTTGGAAAGTGCAGTCATTTATGTTGTCGTGAAATTTGATCCTTTGAATGATCAATGCTCTATCTCTCTCTGCATAAGCTAGATCGTTTCCCCTCCATCACAAGCTTCTTGCTTATTTGATCAAACCAATACTTTATAGTGTTTTTCCTAGGACTTTGGCCATTTATAAGCCACCTTCTCATTATTTATCCACAAGGTGTCTCAACATGATTTTAGGGAAGATGCCTCCCGCATCACTTGAGATATCACTTAGCAGTTTTTGCCATTTGTCATTCCCCCTTGTGGGTCAACAAACACTCTTTAACGACTACTTCAGTTCCTATTTCTCTCAGTTTTTTGTAATTATTAAATAATAATAATTCTATTATATTTATTTTGACCGCACTTGGTCAAAATCTAAAAAACAATAATTTAAAGTATTTTAACAAATGCATAAATATTTGGTGTGTTACATACACCTCCCCTTTAAAATTAACACTGTCCTCGGTGTTACCTTTTAAACTTCTTCTAAATCATTTTGAAACAAAACTAGGTATGCTTCTCGCATATTACTTTCCAATTCCCAAGTGGAATCTTCTGAACTAAGGTGCTTCCATCGCACCTTGACTTGTCTGATGGTATGGTTTCAGAGTAAAAGTTATGTCCTGTCGAGAATACGTTCCAGTTCAACTTGGATTTCTCCTTCGGGTTCCACTTGTATAACATTCCAGTCAACCACATGAGTAGCATCATGAACGCATTTCTTTAAAATTGAAACATGAAAAATATTATGTACTTTTATAGTAGGTGGTAATGCTAGTTGATATGCCTTTGGTCCAACCTTTTTCTAATATTTCAAAAGGTCTACAATGCATGGGTGTCAATTTTGAATATTTTCCCAATCTTAGGGAACTTTTTCTAGGTTTCACTTTCACATAAACATGATCTCCTACCTGGAACTCTCATGGAGTTCTTTTTAAGTCTACATAACTTTTTTTGCCTATCTTGGGCTACCTTCAAGTTATGTTGTACCTCTTTCACTGTTAGTTCCATATCTTTCAATACTGAAGGTCCTAACATTAATCTATCAACTGGACTGCTCCAAGAAATTGGAGTACTACATTTTTGTCCATACAATATTTCAAATGGACTTAATCTAGTTGAAGCTTTAAAATGGTTAGTATATGCAAACTCTACAAGATGTAAATAATCTCCCCATTTACCTGGTTGATCCATTACGTACATTCTAAGCACGCCTTCTAAAATATGATTTACCCTTTCCATTTTCCCAATGGTTTGAGGATGATATGCAGTACTAAAATTTAATTACGTTCCTAAACCTTTAAATAAATATTTCCAAAAATTTCCTGTAAATTTTACATCTCTATCGAAAATTACTATTTTGGGTACACCATGCAATCTGAAAATTTCCTTCATGAAAATATCAACAATAATAATAACTTTATATGTAGACTTTACTGGAATAAAATGGGCTGCTTTACTAAGCGTATCCACTACAACCATAATTGAATCATTTTGTTTAACATTTTTAGGTAACCTGGTTATTAAATCCATACTGATAATCTCCCATTTCCATTATGAAATAGGTAATGGCTATAACAATTTAGCTGGATGCTGATGTTCAACTTTTACTTGCTGACATTTAATACATTTAACTAGATATTCTGCCACCTCATTTTTCATGTTAGGCCAAAATAAATATTTCTTTATCATGGTAATCATTTTTTGTGATATCTAGGATGTCTCGAATACAGTCTTTTATGTAATTCATTGGTAACAATTAATTTAATCTCTTCCGAAATAGGTATATATAGTCTTCTTTTATAATAGAAGTATAATTTATATAATGCATTTCATAATAAATGAATATTTATTTATTTCATGCTTTTTTCTCTGTAAATTACTCTCACAAAATGCATAACAACATTATTTCATTTGAATTAGATCTCAACAATTTTTCTTAGTTTTTTTCTTGTAAATCTTCCTCAATTCTCAACAATACTCTCCTTTTATTCGAGACTTCTCTATAGTAAATTATTAAGTTATTAATAGTCAATTATTAAGGTTTTATGTGAGGAAGACACTTCTTAATGGTAGTTAGTTTTTTCTTCTTCTTGGAAATCTTCCTCAATTATCAAGAGTTCTCTCCTTTTATTTGAGACTTCTCTATTTTTAGTAAATTATTAAGGTATTATTAGTCAATTATTAAGGTTTTATGTGAGGAAGACACCTTGTAGCGGTAGTTAGGTTTTTGGAGGAATTATCTTTATATAATTATTGTTTCAATTACTTAATTAGACTTACTTTGAAGAAGATGAAGGCACCTCACTCTAGTAGTTAGTCTTTGGAAGAATTATCTTTAAAATGATTATCATTTGAAATACTTGAATCAAATTTACTTTCTTTATATTAACCTCCCCCTAATGGACTTTGCTTCTCTTTTACTCAATACTATTCAATAGGCATGCTTGAAAAACCATAAAGTTATTAGAAAATCAAAATTAATCTACTCACTTATACACTATTCATTTTTCATGGTGTTTAAATGTTTCAATCCTTAATCACAATATAAAATAATTAAATATGTCTAGATTGATAGACTTAGGGATAAAATTAGGATTTTACATCATCTTCCCCTTAAAATAGAGCATAGTCATTGGTGTTTCTTATTTTATGTGGTAACATGTCATAACAAATTCTACATAAAGCTAATTGATCACAAACATGTCTCATGATTGTACTCCGATGATGATGATTTATCACTGAAGGAATTTTAAAGTTTCTACACATGTACTTGCAAAGTTCTTAGTTTGGAAGCAAACAAATTAACTTGTCATAATCCCAAAATAAAATTATGCACGTAAAATAAAATATAAAATACTTTTGATATTTTACGTATCTCCAAGGACATTATCCTCATTCTCTTGGGAGTGGTAAACCACACACACACACACGCATATTTCACTGGATGGTTATACTTCATCCTTTTGTCTTTTCCACCTGGCAGTAGTTTCTTATAGCTTTGTTAACTCTTTGTCGAAATATTGCAACTTCGAAGAATATTCTATATGTATCTTTTGTGGTCCCCGTTGGTCCTACTGGGAGAACCACTTGTATTACATTGTACCCCGATGCTCCTAATCGGAAGAACTAATAAGAGTCATGATGTAGTCCTCTCTAATTGTAAGGGTGGGTCATCAGCACCCTAGTGTGGTTACTTGAGCCTACATGTGTACTCGAGCCTACATGATTTAACTTGAGCCTACATGTCAAATGAGTTAACTTAAGTGAACGGATGAATATAAATAGAGGTGTAGTGCTCCTCATTTGAGACACACACTCTCAGTTATATAGCGCATTAGTGGAGAAGAGAAGTAGCTGGAGAAGGAGGAGGATCAGGCTTTGATCTCCTTGCTGGTTTTATCTTTTATCTTTTTGGGGCATCTATATTGAGGAAGCTTTTGCTAGGTTTTTCCCTTTAGGGTTTTCCCAGGATAAATATTTGTGTTCCTTTTGTATGGTTGTGCTTGTCTATCTCTCAGTGATCCTGTTTATATGCTTTTGTTATGAAAATGAAATGAAATACTAATGTCTTAGCTAAGCATATGAAAATTTAACATGGTATCAGAGCTAACCTGAGAAGAAGACATTGTGCAGCTACAGAAGCTAGGGATTCTTACTTCTTGGGTATCTCTCCACAATCCATCAGCAAAAGTATGCTAGGATGACTCTCCATTGAAGGGCACATCTTTCTGTCGAAGTGGAATTCGATTCCGAGCATTTTCAGTTTTCGATGTGGAAATTAGGGCTTTCTACAGAAGAGGAATTTTTGAGTGAGACCAGCATAGGATTGTTATCCTCATCAAAACCAAAGTTTAGAGACCTGGATCAAGCAATTTGGTTGGGTGAAACTCTGGGAAAGTCAAACCCTAGTTTGATCCCGAGTTAGAAAAACCCTAAATACTAAAACTGCTACGCTTTGGTACATTCGCTATATTCTGATATTGGAAAAGGATCAGGAGCTGAAAATTGCAGGGACCGAAGATAAAATCTTGATGAAAACTGTATCCAAAATTCATCCTCAGATTCGCTGTATTCCAGGAGATATGTTCTCTCCACGTTAGGGTTCCAGCCTCTTCCAAAATTCATCCCTAAACAGGACACCTAGGGAAAATTGCAATATCTTGGGCTACAGAGGTCCAAATGGAATTCCTGAAGATGTTCCAGAAAGGGCACGGATTGTAATTTTTGTGGTCCGAATATCAGTCTCAGAAGATGAACTAGTGACACGTGGCATGCCTTACAACTTTGCTGTTCTGAACGGTCATGTAACAGGTCACCTTGGGAAAAGGATCATAAATCCCAAATGGTGAAATAAATTATGATGAAACCTATGGTGTTGGATCAGGAACATGCGAGGTTATCTCAGTAAAAAAATTTAGACATAGAGGAGTAGAAATTTTGGAGATATCACAGAAACAGTAACAGGCATTTCTGCTGAAGAAATTGGAAAATTAGGGCTTCCTGTTCTGGGAGCTTCCCTCCACTGTTTTCAGAAATGGAGTACATTGGAAAACTCCATTTGAAGAGATCTATCTATCTAGCCAATCAGATCTAAAAGATTCCAAGTTTTGACATTAGGGTTTCTGTGACAAACCCTAGATCAGCCAGCTCCGGAACCAGGACGGACACCTCAAATCGATAAGATCTAATCCTTTGCTATGTTCATTTGAGGTTCTCATTTCAAAGAGATCTATCACATTAGCTTGATGATAAGCTTGGTGAAGTTGACAACTTCCAAGCCTAGAAGTATATGATCTCTCTGAAGAAAATGGATTGGACACCTACATGAGCATAGAGGTTCCAGTTTCAGAGGGAGATGAGGCTAGAAGCCTTTCTCAAGAAGAACTTGGTCAAAGCCCAGAAGATCATTGATGATTTAGTTACGAATCAACTTGTACTACAAGTGTCTTCCCTAAAGACATCGATGAGAGACCATGCAGTCATAAGGATCTCTAAAATCAAAGAACAACTTCAAGCGGGGAAAGAAGAAGTGAAGAATGCAGAAGTGGTGATGGCCACCTTGAATGGCCTCCCAGGATCATGGAATTCATTCATTTAAGAAATGTGTTCCAGAAGGAAGTGATTACTTTCAGCAGACTTTGGGAAGAAGAAGAAGCTCGTCTCTGAATATCAAGCTCTCATCTTCCAAAGAAGATCCCTCAATCAATGAGGAATATGAAGATCTCAACTCTTGAAGAACTGCTTATCCACCTCAGCATTTGGATAAGGAACGATGCTATAATGAATGAAGAAGATGATGAAGTTAAAGACTCAAGAAGGAGTATACCCATGAAACAAATAAAGATAAGTATTCAATTGTCATTTCATGATATTGTTTTGTTATACATTTGATTATATTCAGTTGATGTATTTTTTGCATTAATGATTGTATACTACTAATATGCATATGATGGGTAAGTAGCTCATGGTGCTATACAACTCTCCATTGCTACTTATCAAACCTCTTTGCTGACATAATGGATTAGTGAACAATCTCAATGATGTCATGGTAGAGATGGAAGGCATCTAGAAAGTTTATGTGAGATATGGATGAATGTTGTATTGACTAAACAGTTGCATGATGCATAAGAATTTGTCGTTATGCATATGTTTTATGAAATAGTTCTAACCATGCAACTGGTGCATTTGAATTGTAGGAAAGGTCATGAACAACCTCCTACAAGAAAAGAAGGATGAGAGTTGTTCCGAAGAACAAGTGATGAAAATTCAAGATCCACTCCAATAAACATGAATCTAAAGCTCCCAGGGTCAGAGACACCATGACGGATGAAAGAGCTTTAGAAAGTGGTAGATCCACCTTGAAGGATGAAGACCACCATGGGTACAAGAGATAAATCAATATGAAGAAAAGAATGCTATGAAAGAAGCTATGATCAAAGAATAACAATTGATCATGGGGAATGATGTATACGATATGATGGAACAAGTGTACAAAGCAAGGTTCATGATTCTCCCCAGAAAGAATAGACTATGTCATGACATACTCTATTGACTAGTATATATCAAGCATAGAACCACCTGTACAAAATGAAGAGGGAAGATGATACTCCACTTTAGGGGGAGTGACTACAAAAAATTATATCTAAGTTCGACATGGTACGACATGATGGATAGCTTTGTGATGGATCGAGACTTTACCAAGAGTAAAGTGGGTTCCAACCTTCAAGGTTGAATGCAGAATACTAGGATATGTTGATGACCTGAGAAGACAAACTCATAGAAGATGTTGTGATACTAGAATGATGTTTGGGATATAGTACTCAAACCAGAAAGAAAGAATGTGGTATCTTCCAAATGGATTTGCAAGATAAGATATGTTGCTGATAGAAGTAAGGTAAGTGTTGTGGCTAGAGGTTTCTATCAGAAAGAGGGAATTAATTATGAAGAGACACTTACTCCAGGAAGCAAGGTACACTTCCTTCAAAACTATCATAGTAGTTTCTTCCATGATGAAGTAAAGACAAGCCTTCCTTAATGATATGATTGAGGAAGAGTTTTACATCGAATAGTCACGAGGATTTGAAGTTGAAGACAAAAGGAATCAAGTATGCAAGTTGAAGAAGGCCCTCTATGGCCTGAAGCAAGCTCCCAGAGCTTGGTATGGAAGAATAGATAGTTTCCTGATGAGCATGGGCTTTTCCAAGAGTAAAGTCGATCCT
Organism: Pseudotsuga menziesii; assembly: GCA_001517045.1. Classification (NCBI taxonomy): domain Eukaryota; kingdom Viridiplantae; phylum Streptophyta; class Pinopsida; order Pinales; family Pinaceae; genus Pseudotsuga; species Pseudotsuga menziesii. Next base: position 1,072,146 of record LPNX010140845.1, on the reverse strand, counting down.
AACCTTTCCTACAAGGTTGTAGAAGATGTACCTGTCATTCTATTACTATATGTGGATGACTTATTCTTGACAGGGAATGAGAAAGAGATCATGGAAAGCAAGAAGAAATTAGCAGAAGAATTTGAGATGAAAGACCTTGGGTTAATGCATTATTTCCTAGGTCTGGAAGTATGGCAAAGTTCAGAAGGAATATTTCTCAACCAGGGAAAGTATGTGGTAGAGATATTGAAGAGATTCAATATGTTGAAATGCAAAGTCATGGCCACACCCATGGACTCCAACCTGAAGCTGTTAGCTGATGACTCATTAGAGTTAGTGGATGTGACTCACTACAGACAAATCATTGGGTCATTGATGTACTTAACAAATAGACCAGACATTTGTTTTGCTGTGAACACCTTAAGTCAATATCTTGTTCAACCAAGACAGGTTCACCTAGTAGTTGCAAAACATGTGATGAGATATCTGAAAGGGACTATAGACTTTGGTCTATACTATGATGGTAGCCATGAGTATAGATTGTATGGCTACACAGATGCAGATTGGGCTGGAAGTATCTCAGACAGGAAAAGCACATCAGGTATATGCTTTTGTTTGAGGTCTGCTATGAGTTCATGGTTTAGCAAGAAACAGTCCAGTGTTTCTCTTAGCACGGTTGAAGCAGAATACATAGCAGATTGCTCTACTAAGTTGTGAAGCCATATGGCTTCAGAAGCTGATATCATGTCTCTTTGACCTGAAGATGGACACAACAATGATTCTATGTGATAACCACAGTTGTGATGACAAAGAACCCTGTGTTCCACGTAACACATAGAAATCCGGTATTTCTACATACAAGATAAGATGAAGATAATGATACTGTAGATGCAGATGATGGTGATTTAGTATTTCTATACTGAATATAGAGATGATGATGATTTCAGTATTCCCATACTGAAGATATAGATGATATTTCAGTATTTACATACTGTATATATAGATGATTGTGATTCCGTATTTTTATACTAAATATAGAGAAGATGATGATTTCAGTATTTCTATACTAAAGATATAGATGATGATGCTTTTAGTATTCACATACTGAAGATACAGATGGTGATAGATCAGTATTCAGATATTGAAGATGTAGATGGTGATGGTTTGGATGATGATGTACTGACGAAGGCTCCGCCTCGAGTAGAGTTTGAACACTTTCGAGACAAGCTTGGTGTTGTTCAGAAAGACCTTCCTCGAAAGGGGGAGTAGTGATGTTGCAGTGGGATTGTATCATCCCTGGGAACTTGCCCTAAAGTGATCCGAAGACCTCGATCTTCGAGGATGAAGAGGGATTGTATCATCCCGGGACATCTGTCCATAATAGATCCGGTGACCTCGGTCCTCGAGAATGTGGTAGGATTGCATCATCCTTGGACGTAGAGTGATTATCCCATAATTGTATCCGGTGACTTCGGTCATCGAGAATGTGGTAGGATTGCATCATCCTTGGACTCAAGTCCTAAAGTGATAGGGAGTGATTATCTCGTAATTGTATCCGGTGAATTCGGTCGTCGAGAATGTGGTAGGATTGCATCATCCTTGGACTCAAGTCCTAAAGTGATAGGGAGTGATTATCCCGTAATTGTATCCGGTGACTCCAGTCGTTGAGAATGTGGTAGGATTGCATCATCCTTGGACTCAAGTCCTAAAGTGATAGGGAGTGATTATCCCGTAATTGTATCCAGTGACCTCGGTCGTCGAGAATGTGGTAGGATTGCATCATCCTTGGACTCAAGTCCTAAAGTGATAGGGAGTGATTATCCTGAATTGTATTCGGTGACTTCGGTCGTCGAGAATGTGGTAGGATTGCATCATCATTGGACTCAAGTCCTAAAGTGATAGGGAGTGATTATCCTGTAATTGTATCCGGTGACTTCGGTCGTCGAGAATGTGGTAGGATTGCATCGTCCTTGGACTTAGTCCTAAATTGATAGGGACTGATTCTCCCGTAATCAATCTGGTAACTTAGGTTGTCGAGAATGTGGTGGGATTGCATCATCCCTGGACTTTAAGTCCAAAAATGATCCAAATACTTTTTGTCTTTGAGTTGTGGATCGCAGGTTGTTGCTAATGATGATGATGCCGTACTGATCGAAAGATCAGAATATGATGATGATGATGTACCGATCGAAAGATCAGAGTATGATGATGTACTGATCGAAAGATCAGAGTATGATGATGACGTACTGATCGAAAGATCAGAGTATGATGATGATGACATACTAATCGAAAGATCAGAGTATGATGATGATGACGTACTGATCTAAAGATCAGAGTATGATGATGACGCACTATGATTATGATGTTTCTGATCGAAAGATCAGAGTATGATGATGATGTTTCTGATCGAAAGATCAGAATGTGATGATGATTATGATCGACAAATCAGAATATGATGACGATGATGTTGCTGCTGATCGAAAGGGCAAAGTGTTGATAATGATATTGCTGATTGAGAGATTAAAGTACTGAAGATGTTGCTGCTGATCGAAAGGTCAAGGTGCTGAAGATGTTGTTGCTGATCGAAAAGTCAAAATGCTGAAGATGTTTCTGATCAAAAGGACAAAATGCTGAAGATGTTGTTGCTGATCGAACAATCAAAGTGCTGAAGATGTTGCTGATCGAAAGGTCCAAGTGCTGAAGATGTCATTGAAAGATCAAAATGCTGAAGATGTTGCTGATCAAAGACTGAAGATGTTGTTGATGATGAAGACTAAAGATTGAATATGAAGACTACACGATGTTGAAAAGCTTCCAATGATTTATAGATGTGTTACCCTGATGATGTTGATGGTGTCCCCTATCTCTACTCTTGTTGTTGTTGATGTTACTGTAGAATACCCTTCTCGTTAAGAGGGAGTGTTGAAATATTGTAACTTCGAAGAATATTCTATATGTATCTTTTGTGGTCCCCGATGGTCCTACCGGGAGAACCACTTGTATTACATTGTACCCCGATGCTCCTAATCGGAAGAACTAATAAGAGTCATGATGTAGTCCCCTCTAATTGTAAAGGTGGGTCGTCAGCACCCTAGTGTGGTTACTTGAGCCTACATGTGTAACTCGAGCCTACATGATTTAACTCGAGCCTACATGTCAAATGAGTTAACTTAAGTGAACGGATGAATATAAATAGAGGTGTAGTGCTCCTCATTTGAGACACACACTCTCACTTGTATAGCACATTAGTGGAGAAGAGAAGTAGCTGGAGAAGGAGGAGGATCAGGCTTTGATCTCCTTGCTGGTTTTATCTTTTATCTTTTTGGGGCATCTATATTGAGGAAGCTTTTGCTGGGTTTTTCCCAGGATAAATCTTTGTGTTCCTTTTGTATGGTTGTGCTTGTCTATCTCTCAGTGATCCTGTTTATATGCTTTTGTTATGAAAATGAAATGAAATACTAATGTCTTAGCTAAGCATATGAAAATTTAACACTCTCAAGGCTAGTTAGATATATCATATATTCTGGTTCAACCTGTTATACATATCATATGTGTATATTTATGGAAAACAACCCTAGGCATTACATATTTATAAGCAAACAATCGCTAATATTACAACCTATTATTGCAATTGTGGCCAATAGTTTTATAGTACAACAACTTGTTTCTAAAACAAAATCTAAATTTCTCATTTAGTGCATGTAATATTTTCTAACATCGTGAGATTTTCATATTTCATATAAATTTTAATCGAAGCTAAAATAAATAAGTACCCAAGTTTTTTTTTTGTAAATAAGAGGAAAACTTCACTATTAGATCAAAGAGCTAGAGCTACAAAGTTTAGATAAAGAGACCAAAATCCTCCTCCTCTCGGGATTGAAAAAAAGATCTTGGAGCCCTAGGTTTTCCACGATGTTCTTTATGAGACCTATTCTATCATGTTTACCTTTGGACATATTATATAGATTGAAAGTATGGCATTTATGTATTACTAAATATTTCTGAAAATGATGTATGATATTACAAAGTAAAAATCCTATAGAAATTGCAAAAAAACTTCTATCCATTTGCAAATTAAAACAAAGGGACACCTAGTTAACCATGTTTTGGAGTTGCATCGTCCTCAATGATGATTGGTGTTTCGCTGGAAGCTCTTGGGGTGACATCAAACCTGGTTGTGCTTGCCTTGATGTGCTATTCCATAATACACATATTTGTTGCCATAATCCTGTTCAAATGGTTATGATCCTCAACCAATATGAGAATTTTATTCCTTGGTCGGCCATTGAAATCCTCGGACTTCAACATCACGTGAGTGAGGGAGTGTAGAATCTAATGGAGAGTTGTTTATCTTTCATAGTGAGCCGCTATCTCTTTAAACCTTCCTAGGTTTTGGATCTAAATATCTAGGATATTTTGCAGATCCTCATTGGTGATCATTACCTAGATCGTGGGTTCCTCGTTGGGTTCTCCCTACATACGAGCCACTTGTTCTCCATCTTCTCTATTGTTTCCTTCGAGACCCGGATTCTAAGAGGAATGCCTTGGGATGAACTCAATATTAAGATGTTTAGCGAGCCTCATGAGATTCACATTCAGGATACATTTTGCTCAATGAAGACTAGTACTGGTTTCCTCCATGCTGGTGCGAGTAGGTTCCTTCTTCTATGCCAGTTAGTTTGCTTGAGAGTGATTTTACTTGTCTAGAAGGTGAACAAGTTTCTATCATAAAGTGCGTGACAAGAACTCATGGAGCCCATGTCTAGCTCCCAAAAGTTGAGCACTTCCAATAAATGGACATGCTGGGAGGTCTTAAAATTGTCCCAGTGCTCCTATTCTTTCTCCTTAGCCATGTTCCTGACATCCTGCTTGTTTAGAGTATTGTAAGCCCTCACAAATTTTGTTACTTTTAGTTGGTTCATAGTTATGGTGCCCTAGTCTCGGTCTATCAGGATGCATTTTCTTGGGCACCCCATTATTCCTAAACATAGTATGGGATTATGTAAGAAGAAGTTGTTCCTTCTCTGGGAAATCTTGAGGAGAATGTGGTTCCTTCTTTCCATGCCTCGAAAATAACTAAACCAATTTGCATAATGGGCATGTACTTTCCTTCCCTCCAACGTTTTTTTCCCATTATTGTTGAGTACTTCTACCGTAACCTTCCCATCTCTTGAAATCCTTCACCATAGGTGTTCGTATCAAATTTAAGGACGAGCTTGATCTTCATTGATTATGTTTCCTTGAGCCATGTGCTCTACATGGATACAATTAACTGCATGGTGGTTGTTTTTGTATCTCCACATGTTAACGGTAATTTTCATGACGCCTTTTGTCCTTTATGCCTCTACTTCATCATTAGGATGTGAAAAATCTCTGCCACATGGATTGCTTTGGAGTTTTAGGAAGATTTCCATGTCCTTGGTGGCAAGACGATGGCAGCACAACCTGAACTCCTCTCTTTCCAAGTTGACAAATGAGTAATCTATGGTTGTATCTCCCAGTAGCATCCCCATGTTCGCCATGTGATTTGACACGTTGTTGGCACATCTCTTAACATCAAGGGGGACTAACGTAGGGAATTCATGAACCAATTTAGCCATTGTTTCCATATCTTCCTCGAAATGCTAGTTTTGACTGAGGTGCCATATGGGCGATCCATTTAAGGTTTTGGCAATGCAATTTGTTAGAATTTGAGTCCTCATTGGCCTTTAGTTATCTATAATTTTAGGATATGGCTATTTTTATCCCATTTGTCAGAGCTTCCAACTCCGTAACATTGTTGCTGTTGAATCCCATGTAGCCCACAAAGCATCTTAAAATGGGCCTTCAACGCTCCTTCAAATACGACTTGGCCATGATTGTCTTTGGAAGCTCCATCAAAATTAAGCTTAATGAGGCAGTTGTTGGGGCTCGGACCTTGAAGGTACTTAATTTTGGCAACTCCGCGGTTTTGGTGTGAAGCTTGTAAGCGGAGTTGCGGTCCAAAATAGTCTTAGGGGCTTCGGGGTTGGGTCAAAGCCCCTCTTTTTGTAAATGTCCCATGGTTTTTGGGTACCCATGGTTTAAGCCCATGGTATTGTAATAGTGCACTTGTATAAACAGCCAATTATGTAAAGGAGTCAAGAGAGGCTTTTGTGTTATGATGATGATGTAATGCGAAGAAGCTAAGGTATATTTTTGGGTTTAAGGTTAAGTCCCAGCTGAGTGCGCAGAGGGTTTTGGAAGAAAGGTTCTGCAGCTAAGTGCGCAGTTTTGGGTTGTTGAGAAGATCTGCAGCAGAGTGCGTAGATCAGAACTGTGTTGTTTTGTAAAGTGTTGAATATAAACGCAGTTCTGTGGACGTAGCCCCTACACTGGGGGTGAACCACGTGTATCTTGTGTTGTGGTGGTTTTTTTATATTTTCCCTGTTATGTTTTTATGCATTTGATAAGTAGATGAATGATAAAGTAAGGTAAATTGCTAAGTATTAACTTCGCTGTGAATTCTCAGTTAAGGGTTAAGCAAGAAATTGTCTTTTTATCTAAACTACGAAGCTACTTAAGTGAATGTCGAAGCTTTGTATTGCATAATTATTGTTTGTTAAGGATAAAGGTACAGTAATATCCCTCTTTCGCCTGCAGAAACCTGATTCTGCGGCACCCCATAGCTATTTCGGGTGAGACTGCAACCTGTTCGCAGGTTGTTACCGAAAGGGCCAACATCGTAGGTCTGTTTGTTGGTGTGAAGATAAAAGCATAAGAACCCGAGTCTGCCCTTACACCCAACAAATTGGTTCCGTTGCCGGTTGAACCAGTATGTGCTTCAAGAGGGATCTACGTCGTACCTGGAGGGCTATGCTTTGGAGGCCCTCAGTAAAAGAAATTAGTGACTGGGTTGGAGATACTTATCTGAAATTTGTTGAACAAGAGAATAAGGACCCTCGTCATAGCTCAGACGACTTCTTGCAAAGGTACGTTTTTACTGATATTTATGAAATTTTCTTTGCTAGTATCTACATAGAGTTGCACTAGTGGTTATCCAGGTTGACAGAAAGAAAGACAAACTTCAAAGAAGATTAGTCTCCTGACTGGACCCTAGAAAGAATTAAGCTGTTGAAAAGTGTGAGCAACACGGTATCAAGAACTGTCGACTTCTAGACAATGCGAACCCTTGAAGCATTTGTGACGGAGTTCGCCATCGACACACATACTTCTTTCAGGGAAGCAGAAAGAAAAATTTTCGAAGGACCAAGGGGTAAGTACCTGAATTCATTAAGTCTAAAAATTAAAATGCTCTTAGCTGAGAAAGGCATATTGCTTATCCAATCAGATAGCTAGATTTATTGCTACTAAACTATGTTTGGAAGCGAAAGTGACTTCGACGAGCAAAGTGGTTTTCTTCGCAACGGTAAAAGATACAAGAGAACTTTTGGATCCTATACCCTAGGCCAGAATACCGATTATACCTCATTAAGTCTAGAAGATTCTGAATCTGAAGAAACCCCTTTTGTTAGAAACCCCCCTATAAATCTGTAGTGAAGATCTGTTATCCCCGAGAGCCTTTCGCAGTCTGAAAGTAACCCTAGCCCAAGTAGTCCTGTTGCAGGTCAGTCTCCCTCAGTAAGTTCCCTTCCTCTTGTTACCAGTCTCCCCCTGTTATCTGTCTTCCTCCTCCTCCTCCTCCTCCTCCCCCTCGATTCCCTATGGCCCATGTGAATGATGATATCAAGCTCCCAGTCTTTAAAGGAACTGGATCAGAGGATCCAAAGCAGTTTTGGTTCTTATGCGAAGCTGTTTGGACTGCTAAGAATATTATGGATCAAAATAAAAGAATAGAGCAGCTGGTCACCTCTTTCAGAGACCGAGCTTTGACCTGGTTTATGAAGTTTTCCAGTACTCAGAACTATATATTGGCTGATATAAAAAAAGCAATGATCAAAGGATTCAAGAAGCCTAAATTGGAGTCACAGTGTATAACTGAACTGAAAGAAATTCAACAGAAGCAAGGTGAATCAGTTTGGGACTTTGATCAGAGGTTTAAGGTTCTGTTGGATCAAGTTAGTTTCATTATTGGACCAGAACAACATAAAGAATGGTCCATTGTAGCACTATTGCCTCATATCAGGACTCCACTTATGCAACAGAAGGTTGTCGATCAAAAAGAGGCGTTGGAAATTGCTATGAAACTTGAAACAACTCCTGTTGGAGATAATTCTGGGATAGACCAGATACAGGCACAGTTAGCAGAAATGGCTTTGGAGCTTCTGAACATGAAAAAAGGGAAATCTATTCAAGAAGAGGTTTGGTGTACACGATGTAAGACAGAAGGCCATGACAAAGAACAGTGTCCTGTGCTAAGAAATTATCTGAATACTGGTGCACCGAACCTGTTTAACCCTAATGTCCTATATTGTGAGATCTGTAGAACAAATGGCCAGCATCGACCTGAAGATTGCTATCTGCTGCAGAGATATGTTCAAGTACCTAAGAATCCCTACTGCAAGTTCTATAAGTTAGTTGGACACAACGAAGATGAATGTCGCATCTTTGACGTCGTGAGAGAGCGAACCTATGATGCTTATAGGGTACAAACCGATGCACAAGGCAATGATAGATATGGTTACCGTGGTGGTACACCAAGTCGAGGTAATTTCAGAGGTCGTGGTCGTGGTGGTATGCTTGGAAGAGGATGAGGCCAGATTATTTGCTATAAATGTAATCAGGCAGGACATGTAGCTAGAGAATGTCAGAACCCAACTACGACATGTTGATATTGCAGAGCAGTAGATCATGTGATTGAGCAATGCCCACAGTTGATAGCCAAGATACAAGAAAGAAATGGCACTCCTACTTAGAATCTTCAGATGATTGCTACAGAGAAAAGACCTGTCCTAGCCCTTAACGTTGTTACAAGGAGTGGAACTATGACACAGGTGCCGAATAAGGGGAAACAACCTGATGAGGCTTGGTTCCATAAGACCCCAGAGAAAATTCTAGCCTTCGATGTTGGAAGAGAAAAAGGAACATTTATGGAAGCTAAAAAAGACTTTGCTGATCCAAGAACATCAGTAGCAACTACGCAACAGCATCAACAACAGTTACAGCTTCCAAAAGCTTCGCCGGATCAAGTAAGTACACTGACATCATTTTTACAGAGTTGTATGAAGCTATTAAGAAATCAGAATGCTTTGAATGAGTTACAGAAAGTTATTGAGTCTTGAGCACCTCAGTGAAGCTCTGATAGAGGAAAAACTGTTAATAGAGTTAGAAGGACTGGAAGAGAAATGAGATTGCATGCTCAGGTAGGATATTATGACATGAATGATATCATTTTAGACCTGGGATCAGAAGTGAATGTCCTAACTAAGCATACATGGGAACAAATGGGAAAACTTACGCTTGAGTGCCCCCCTATACGGTTGAGATTAGCCAATCAGTAGAAGATTGTGCCCTTGGGAAGATTCCCTAGTGTACCAGTGGATATTGATGGAGTCAGTACCTTAGCAGATTTTGAAGTCATTGAAATAATTGATGATAGCAATTCCTATCCAGCCTTGCTAGGGATTGAATGGGCAATAGACAATTATGCAGTAATCAACCTTAATAATAGACAGATGACTTTTGAAGGAAAAGGATTGAGAGTCATAGTACCGTTGGACCCTTCTCAAGGAGAAAGGTATACAGAGCCAGTCAGAGATGAAGATCAGGATGTTTTGGATCATATTTACAACATCACAGCTAAAGAAGAAGACTATGTTAACCCTATTGCTGAAGGTATAATGGATTGGCAGTGTGACAGTTCTTGCATGACTGATTCAGACGAAGGCCTAGAGAATTGGCAGAATCGACTTTATGAGCTACATGGACATTGATGTGCAAGAATTACTAAGTCTATCAGATGGGTTGGCTCACAGACAAGAATCTTACCTACTTTTGATGGCTTGAAAGACCCAGAAGATTTTATTGTACAATTCTCAGAGCAAGTACCAGATCCACAAAAAATGGAGACTCTAGATTCAGTATTCAGAGCCACAGCTTCCATATGGTGGAATGGTCATAAAAAATATATTCATAATTGGAGAGTTTGTCAAAAGTTTCTTCACCTGAGATTCATGGATCAACCTCAGGAGGTACGAAGCATATTTAATGGTAAGACTAGCCCTTAGGAACACTTGGAGAGTGTTATGAAGCATGGAAGCATGTACCTTGTGAAGAATGGGTACATAGGTTTGTACACACTCTGGAACCTGTAGCAAAGAACTGGTATGCAGAGGTGGAGCTTCGCCATGGTACTGTAAGTTGGGTTAGCCTTTCTTATAGTTTTGTGCTCACATTTTCTCTTAATGAGGTTTGCCCTGCTTTGGACGCAACTATTAGGTTGATCCATAGTAAGGTGTTTGATGATAAAGAAATAGCCGAGTACCAACCTGATTGGAAGGAAAAAGAAGCTAATGTAGTAGAATGCTATAACCTCGCCATTGATGAAGATGATGACCCTCGCAACATTAATATTCCTGAGTCAGAAGGACATTGCGAAGTACATGGACCAGCAGTCGAATCACCTGAAGTAACTCAGCACTTGAAAACAAGGAAAGTAAACATTGGATCATAAGAAATGCCTAAGTACGCTACCATCGGAGATTATTGGGACGAAGAAATGGTGAGCAAAGTGACTGAACTCCTCCATGAGTATCAGGACTTATTCCCGACGAAGTTCTCAGAAATGAAAGGTAACCTTGGTGATATAGGAGTAATAATAATACCTTTGAAAGCTGATGCGAAACCTGTGAAGCAGCGCCCTTATAGGCTGAACCCTAAGTACAAATAAAAAGTCAGGATGGAGCTAGATAAGATGCTCACTGCAGGAATCATTGAGCCGGTCGAAGAGTCTGAATGGGTCAGCCCTATGGTGGTACAAGAAAAGAAGACCAAGGGAGAAATCAGAATCTGTGTTGATCCGAGGAAGCTGAATGATGCCTATTTACATGATCCTTTTCCTACTCCCTTTACAGATGAAGTTTTAGACAATGTCAGAGGTCAAGAAGTGTATTCTTTCACAGATGGATTTTTAGGTTACCATCAGATCAGAATTGCTCCAGAGGATCGACATAAAACAACCTTCGACAGAAATGGGATCTTTTCAGTATACTGTTATGCCCTTTGGATTGAAGAATGCACCTGCTATATTTTTCAGAGTAGTCATATCTGCATTTAAGGAATTTATTTATAAGTTCTTGGAAGTTTACTTGGATGATTGGACTATCTTTGGTTTATTGAAAGATCATATAGCCAGTTTAAGACTTATGCTGTACAAGTGTAGACAACATCAGATTTCATTGAACCTAAAGAAGTGTTTCTTTTGTGCACCTTTTAGAATTCTGCTAGGTCACATTGTATGCAAGCAAGGATTGATGGTGGATCCTGTGAAGATAGCCATTATTGTGAACTTGCCACCTTCAAAGTCTGTTAAGCAAATTCACACTACGCTTGGTCATACTGGATATTACAGGAAATTCATTAGAGGATATGCTCAGATTACAGCCCCTATGGAAAAGAAATTGAAGAAAGATATTAAGTTTGAGTGGACACCTGAATGTCAGGAAAGCTTGGATATTTTGAAAGAAAAGATGGTAACTACCCCTATCTTAGTATTCCCTGACTGGAGTAAGGAGTTTCATGTTCACGTCGATGCATCTTCCATTGCTTTAGGTATAGTATTGGCTCAGTCAAGTGAAGGTAATATTGATCACCCTATTGCTTTTGCAAGTAGAAAATTGTCCACAGCAGAAAAGAATTATACTACGACAGAACGAGAAGGTCTAGCTATGGTTTATGCCTTGCAGAAATTTCGACATTATTTGTTAGGATCTCATTTTAAGATGTTCACTGATCATTATGCTTTGAAATATTTGGTTAACAAGCCTGTGTTAGGTGGAAGGATATGCAGATGGCTGATTTTGTTTCAGGAGTATGACTTTGAGATCATAGTTAAGCTGGAAGACTTAACCTGGGGCCTGACCACTTGTTGAGGCTCGAGTCGGGAGAAGAGCCCACTAGTTTGGACGAAGGTCTTCCTGATGCCCATTTGTTTGCCATCCAGATGGTTGATGACTATCTTCAGGATATTGTTCAGTACTTTTCTACAGGTTTTGCACCCTTTGAGGCGATGACACAACAGAAGAAGCAGCTGGTGGTTAGAGCAGCTGACTTTACCTTGATAGCAGGACAGCTATATAAGATGGGACCAGATGGAATACTGCACAGACGTGTCCTGGAGCATGAAAAGCCATTGATTTTGGCTGAGGCACATTCTGGAGCAGCCGGAGGTCATTATGCAGGAAAAGCTACGACACAGAATATTCTGACAGTTGGATTGTGGTGGCCTACGATTCATAAGGAAGCAAGAGAGTATTGCCACAACTATGATATCTGTCAGAGGACAGGCAAACCATCCAGGAGGGATGAGATGCCTCTGGTTCCACAGGTAACTTTACAAGCATTTGACAAGTGGGCTATTGATTTTGTTGGACCAATCAGCCCCCCTGCAAAGAAATATGGAGCAAGATACATTATTACAGCAACTGATTACCTTACTCGTTGGGCCGAAGCTCAACCAGTCAAGGACTGTAGCACTGATACAGCTGCGAAGTTCATATTTGATAATATCTTGTTGAGGTTTGGGTGTCGTAGAATTCTTATGAGTGATCAATGATCACATTTTTGTAATAAGACTATTGAAGCATTGACCGAAGAATTTCAATTATATCATCACAAGAGTACTGCCTACCATCCTCAAGCAAATGGAACTGTCGAAGCCTTTAACAAGATTCTTTAGCACGCTCCGACGAAGGTTTGCAATGTTAATAGAAATGATTGGGATCTTAGAATTCCAGCAGTATTATGGGCTTATAGAACCACTTGCAAGAAGTTGACAGGCCACACACCTTTTAGGCTGGTATATGGACAGGAAGCAGTTATGCCCATGGAGTACATTGTTCCTAGCCTTAGAATATCTGCCTTCAAAGAGATGGATGATCCAGCCGTGTTCAATGAAAGGCTGATGAAGATACTAGAACTAGAAGAAGACAGATTCATTACAGGTTTCCAACAGCAAGTATAAAAAGCTAGAGAAAAAGCATGGCATGGTAGACACATTAAGAAGAAGCTTTTTCAGAATGGTGATCTTGTGCTCTTGTATGACAATAAATTCATGAAGTTCCCAGGTAAGTTCAAGACACATTGGAAAGGACCATACATAGTTCAGAAAGTTACCGATGGTGGTGCAGTTCAGTTAGCTAAATTGAATGGAGAAATTTTTCCTTCCATGGTGAATGGAAGTAGATTAAAGAAGTACATGGATGGGCCTGTACCCCTTGATCAGAAGTAATAGCAAGAAGAAGAGTCTAAGTACCAAGAACAGTTGAAATTGGGTACTAGACATAATGAAGCTGTTCTCAGAGAACTTCAGCAGATTGTTGGAAAATTTACAAAGTGTCTGTCGTGGGTCGAAGTTCGAAGTTCTATATTGTGTCGAAGGCCCTTATTGTGGCGAAGCTGAAGTTAGTGGTGGTGCCGAAGAAGAAATGTGTGTCGAAGCTCAAAATGCGACTGTTGGAAAAAATCAGATTTGGCGGAGTCGGTACATTAACTGCATTAACTGCCTGTAATGATGATATTTTGGTCGAATCCACAGCCGTATTTGGGAAATCTAGCGCCGTTTGGACAAGATCTATCGCTTCTCGGTTAGATTTGGTGTCTTTAATGCACAGTCATGGCATATTTGGTCATTGGATTCTATAAGAAGATGCCTAGGCCTGCGAATTTCGCATTACGCACTTTCTTGAGTTTCACAATTGAGTTCATGTCAGCTGATCGTAAAGTCCAGCAATTGTTGAGAGAGTTTAGAAAGAGGGGTCTACAGAACTTTATGAGGAACCCACCTGCATCTGCACCTCATGAAGAGACTCCCCCAGCGCCAAATCAATCGATGCAGACACAATCTAACATAAATAAGTTTAAGGTAGAAGTTCGCTCTAAGCGGAACGAAGAAAGGCACAAACCATCAGGAAAGACACCAGAGGATCCCGTGATCCAGATGAATCCTCCTGGTTCGACGGAGCTCCCACCTGAATATTTCAAAGACGTCGGTGAGGATGAGAACATTGCATCGCGGCGTCCACCATATCTCCCGCCCGTTCGACCAGGAGTTCAGCCACCTCGGTGGATAGTCAAGTTCACGTTACTCACCCCTTCGCTGCCACAGGGTGTGAAGTTGGTGGGAACGATGACCGAACGATTAGATCGGTTCAAGTACGTAGACTACGATACGAATGATCGTGAGAAGTTTCCGCAGTTCGCACCTAGGAAATACTTGCACTCCATCCATTATCCGGAGGTTGGAACGACGTTACTTGAAGTGAAATATTGGGCTGCTGGCTTGGAGCAAGCTGGCTTGTTGAAGATGCTGAATGTCCCACACTTTGGTCACAGCCCGCAGGTTACTGTGGTGGTCAAGCAGTTATTGGCGTTGGTGCATGATGGGAACCTATGGATAGGAAACCATAAAATTACTATTGATGGAGTGCTGATTCAGAGGATTACAGGCTTGCCGAAGGAAGGGCCTGATCCTGGGATTGAATTTGTTGGAAAGCATGAAGATACGAAGGTGGCACAGCACATGAAGGACCACTTCGGTTTGACAAAAGGAAATTGAGGGTATCAAACCTCGACTATTTGGCACCAGAACATTCGCTTCGCCGTAGAGATCCTAGCATGCAAATTAATGCGGAAGGGCAGACCTAATGAAGTACCTGCCCCAATTGTCAGTATTGCTGTGAACTGTGCCGAAGGATATAGTTACAAATGGACAGAGTACATTGCTAGAGAATTCCTTGCAGATGTCCGCGATGCACAGGAGAAAGGTAGAGCCTTTCATTATTCATGGTTGTTAGTGCTTATTGCACTGGTAGAATGGAGAGAACCTATCGAGGCACAGTTTGTTGATGTGCCTCTGGAGATGCTTGGTGCAACAAGGTATGCATCTCTTTGGGCTTCACAGGATAAGGCCTTGCAACAGATGACGAACTACATGTTCGCCTTCTATTCGATGAATATTACATATGAGATCTTGAAAACACAACGGCTCCGTAATGACCTATTTTCTCAGTATACTGGAGTGGCCAAATTCAAGGCTGATATGCATAATGTCTTTATCCAGGCCCACGCAGATAACAAACATACATGGTGGAAGTTACCATACATGGTGAACCAGGAAGACATCCTCGCAGTAGTTCAGTAGTGGCCGGCTGAATGGATGAAGGACGCAGGAACAAGGCCCGACATACCAGTCCCTCCATTAACAGATGTGGGCACAGGTCCTAGTCAGCCATAGCAGAACGACCCATTATAAGAGAGCGAAGAACAAGATGAGTCACAACAGAGCGAGGGTGACCATGGTGGAGATGACGAAGCTGATGAAGAAGATGAAGAATCAGTCAAGACCATTTCAGACCTTAATCGCCCAGATAAGCGCAAGTCCCCCGAAGTGGAGGAAGTTACTAAGCGTCAGCCCAGAAAGAAAACTAAGGCGTCGAAGGGCAAGAATATCGTTGAAGAGCCCGCTTTGGCGATTGAAGAGCTTGATTAGGCTCTGACAAAGTCTATAGAGGTATTATCCAACAGATGGGCAGAGTTTGAAGCTAAACATCTTGATGTGCTCACTGGCGTAGCACAACGAATTGTAGAACTTAAGGCGTTAGCAGAAAGAACAACAACTGGCACTGCAGCAAGCAGTGCCCCAGTAGGCGCGAAGCCAGATACTAGATAATGGCCAGCCATAAACAACCGAGGACAAGTACCAAGTGCAGCTCTTATAATACCTGACGCAGCCTCTCGATCACAGGTAAGCATGATAGTAGAGATAGATTACACTAAGTTTTCTATGCTGAAGCTGCATTTTTGTCAATTGGCACTCATGAAGGAAATATGAGAACAAGACAGCTACACACACATGCAGTTAGAGAATACCATGAAGCAAAGTGAGAGCCTCGAAGCACAGTTGAAAGAAGCTAAACAGAAGAAGAGGGAAACTAAAAACAAGCAGCCTACACTAGCACGAGTGTTGGATGAGGCGTGTCGAAGTCTCCCCGACTTCGACATGCAGGCTGAAGAAGAACCAGAGCAAAGGATAGTCAAGTTGAAAGACTATGCATAGTAGTATAGAAGCCAGATAGAGAAGATGAAAGCAGAACATGAGGCCCAGATTGCAGAGGTTCAGCTTCGCCTCATTCCTGAGAGTCCACCAGAGGTCAGGGAACATCGTCTCAGAGATATTCAGGCCTCAGCAACGAAGATCTCAGATCTTGTAAGTAGTGCATCAAAGTTGCTAGAAGAAAGTGTCGAGGCCTGGGAAAACTTGCAGGACAACCCAGAAGTAGAAAATTCGCAAGAAACCATCAAGCAGCGACAGATAGAGCTGGATGTAGTAAAAGCAGAAATTAAGACATTTCCTCCTATGCAGAAGATGCTTAAGGTGAAGCATAGTAATGAGCTCTAGCAAGAAACTGAGTCTTGCAGAAGAAAAGAAACACTATTAGTGAGCTCTTTGCAACCCCTCATTAACGAGGCCTTGGAGTTGAGCATTGCTGCGGACAACCAGCTCAAAGTATTGAAGGAGTATGATGCGTTTGCATAGGAAAAGGCCAACGAAGCCTCTGCAGCAACATTGCAGGAGATCACGGAGAAAGAGCAAGCAGTCGAAGATATCATGCGCAGCCTCAACAAGCAGTTTACTATCTTCTCCAACAATATTCTTGCACCCAAAAAGCAGCAGAGTGTCCTGGGACAGGACACTGGTGAGTCTTAGGGGCCTGTTGGGGCTTGGACCTTGAAGGTCCTTAATTTTGGCAACTCCGCGGTTTTGGTGCGAAGCTTGTAAGCGGAGTTGCGGTCCAAAATAGTCTTAGGGGATTCGGGGTTGGGTCGAAGCCCCTCTTTTTGTAAATGTCCCATGGTTTAAGCCCATGGTATTGTAATAGTGCACTCGTATAAATAGGCACTTATGTAAAGGAGTCAAGAGAGGCTTTTGTGTTATGATGATGATGTAATGCGAAGAAGCTAAGGTCTATTTTTGGGTTTAAGGTTAAGTCCTAGCTGAGTGCATGGACGACCTCTGCAGCTGAGTGCGCAGAGGGTTTTGGAAGAAAGGTTCTGCAGCTAAGTGCGCAGTTTTGGGTTGTTGAAAATATTTGCAGCAGAGTGCGCAGATCAGAACTGTGTTGTTTTGTAAAGTGTTGAATATAAACACAGTTCTGTGGACGTAGCCCCTACACTGGGGGTGAAGCACGTATATCTTGTGTTGTGGTCATTTTTCTATATTTTTCCTGTTATGTTTTTATGCATTTAATAAGTAGATGAATGATAAAGTAAGGTAAATTGCTAAGTATTAACTTCGCTGTGGATTCCCAGTTAATGGTTAAGCAAGAAATTGTCTTTTTATCTAAACTACGAAGCTACTTAAGTGAATGTCGAAGCTTTGTATTGCATAATTATTGTTTGTTAAGGATAAAGGTACAGTAATATCCCTCTTTCACCTGCAGAAATCTGATTCTGCGGCACCCCATAGCTGTTTCGGGTGAGACTGCAACCTGTTCGCAGGTTGTTGCCGAAAGGGCCAACACTATGGGTTTGTAACTCATTCACATAAGATAAAAGCAAGAAGTTATTGAGTCTTGCGCACATCTGCAAGGAATTCTCTAGCAATGTACTCTGTCCATTTGTAACTGTATCCTTCGGCATAGTTCGCAGCAATACGGACAATCGGTGCAGGTACTTCATTAGGTCTGCACTTTCGCATTAATTTGCATGCTAGGATCTCTGTGACGAAGTGAATGTTTTGGTGCCGAATAGTCTAGGTTTGATACCCTCGATTTCCTTTCGTCAAATCGAAGCGGTCCTTCATGTGCTATGCCAGCTTCGTATCTTCGTGCTTTCCAACAAATTCAATCCTAGGATCAGGCCCTTCCTTCGGCAAGCCTGTAATCCTATGAATCGGCTCTCCATCAATAACCGCGCTGAAGGATAAAGTTACAAATGGACAGAGTACATTGCTAGAGAATTCCATTACCCAACAGACCCATAGTGTTGGCCCTTTCGACAACAACCTGCGAACAGGTTGCAGTCTCACTCGAAACAGCTATGGGATGACACAGAATTAGGTTTCTGCAGGTGAAAGAGGGATATTACTGTACCTTTAGCCTTAACAAAGAATAATTATGCAATACAGAGCTTCGACATTCACTTAAGTAGCTTCGTAGTTTAGATAAAAAGACAGTTTCTTGCTGAACCCTTAACTGGGAATTCACATCAATGTTAATACTTAGCAATTTACCTTACTTTATCATTCATCTACTTATCGAATGCATAAAAACATAACAGGAAAAATATAAAAAAACCACTAGAACACAAGATATACGTGGTTCACCCCCAGTGTAGGGGCTACGTCCACAGAACTGCGTTTATATTCAACACTTTACAAAACAACACAGTTCTGATCTGTGCACTCTGCTGCAGATCTTCTTAACAACCAAAAACTACGCACTTAGCTGCAGAACCGTTCTTCCAAAATCCTCTGCACACTCAGCTGCAGAGGTCATCCACGCACTCAGCTGGGACTTAACCTTAAACCCAAAAATAGACCTTAGCTTCTTCGCATTACATCATCATCATAACACAAAAGCCTCTCTTGACTCCTTTACATAAGTTCCTATTTATACAAGTGCACTATTACAATACCATGGGCTTAAACCATGGGTACCCAAAAACCATGGGACATTTACAAAAAGAGGGGCTTCGACCCAATCCTGAAGCCCCTAAGACTATTTTGGACCGCAACTCCGCTTACAAGCTTCGCACCAAAACCGCGGAGTTGCCAAAATTAAGGACCTTCAAGGTTCGAGCCCCAACAGCAGTAGGGGGAAATTCTAAAAAGTGGGACTAGAGGTTCTTGGGGTGTTATTGTGACTCATACTGGTACTATTTTGAAGGTTGAGATCCCAGGCTTTGAGAATTTTGGCTTCCCTGTCATTAAGATGCTTATCTTGGTTTGACTAGGGATGGAGGTCGATGGTTTCCTTCAGATTGGGTTTGATCTTAGTCCATATTACCTCTAGGGGGGTGACTTGATCCTTGAAAAGTCTCTTGTTTCCAGATATGAGACCAGATGGGGTCATCTTGGAGGTCTTTATGCCCAATAACTATTGAGCAACTTTCTTTAATGGTGAATCAACCTTTAGGTAAGTAACCCCATATCATCTTGTCATCATCTATCACGATTTAAATATTTTGTTCCCCAGTTCTACTATGATGGTTGTGGAAACATAGTGAGGGGTTTGGAGAGTCCAATGCTTAATGGGAAGCCACTATTGTCATTCTCTTCTTTCTACTTCATTGTCCTAGAAGTGGCAATGTCGTAGAAATCTAGTCTTTCCATCTCTTCCTTGAAGGTGGGATTGTGAAGAAGATTTTGAATTTTTGAGGCTTGTTTCCATTAGTCTTCCCATAAGAGATATTTTATACAATTTCTTATTTCCCAAAAATTGTGATTCTGAACCAATTATCAATTAGCCAAAGCCAGGTTTCATATGATTGATCCCTGAGCTTGTTCATTGAAATGTATAAGATCTTGTTGGCCCCAGTGAAGACTATACATGGCTTGCCATGAGAGACCCTAGGGGTTGTGGTTGTGAGTAATCTAGTTCCACCATATATTTGATCCAATAACTTGGCTGCTGAGGTCCATATCCCTGAAACCAGGACCACCTTTGAGCTTGGGCTTGTAGACATCATCCCAACTGACTAGAGCCTACTTCCTTTGGGTGTTGTTGCTTTTCCAAAGGAATTTTCTTTAGTGTTTTTTTATCCTTTTGAGAATGGATTTAGGGACATATAGCAGAGATAATTGGTACATGGGAATGGATTGAAGGACATACTTGTTGAAGGTTAGTCTCCCCCGCAAGATTGAGGGAATAGAAGGACCAGCTGGCAAGATACTTGTTGAGGAGAGCTAGAAGGTCTTCATATTTCGCTTGCTAGAGGGGATTTTCCATGAGAAGGGAACCTAAGTACTTCAAAGGTAGTTTGATGTTGGTGAATCCTATACAGTGGGGCATGCATATTTGGATCAAGGGGGTAATTTTGAATAAGAAGAGTTGAGATTTGTCAAGATTGATACAAGTTCTGAAAGCTTCTTCGTAGTGATTTAGAATACTTTTGAGAGTCCTAGATTCCTTGTAGGAGAGGTGGCCCATGAGAAGCATGTTTTCCATGAACTACTAGTGAGAACACGTGGGGGGACCTCTATGCAAGTTGAGGCCTTTGAGATGATTCTCATGGGGCTCTTCCTGAATTGTTCTTCCAAGTCCTTTCACCATTATAATATAAAGGAAGGGAGACAAAGGGTTACCCTATTTGATAACTCTTGAGGGAGAGAAGGGGGTGGTTGGGGAACCATTTAATAGGATGGAGAAGAAGGTATAATATATGAGCCTAAGAATCCATTCTATCAAGAATTGACGAAAACCAAAGGCTTGAATAATTTTAGTGATGTAGGTCTAGTTAAGGTTGTCAAAATATTTGGACATATCCAACTTGATTAACATACCTAGATTTTTGGTCATTTTAAGAGAGTGAATTACCTTGTGTGCCAAGATGATACCATCTAGAATTCACTATCCTTCAACATAAATAGATTTCTCCTTGGAGACCAGGAGATGGAGGAGGGGTTTGAGCGGGTTAGCTATGACCTTGGTGATGATTTTGTGGATGACATTGGAGAGGCATATGGGTCTGAATTTGTCTGGAATAGAGGGATTTCTCCCTTTATGAATGAGGGTAATAAAGGTGGCATTGAAGGTGGAGAGAATTTCTTTGATCTAGAGGGAGTTTTCCACAATTTCCAGGACTTTCTCTTCGATAATGTCCCAACAAGTATGGAAAAAATAAGTGGTGAAGCTATCTAGTCCTGGAGATTTTCCTTCTTGCAAAGATTTTGTTGCAGTATTCACTTCTTGCATAGTGATAGGCCTCATTAGTCCTTCGTTATGCTTCTATATAAGAGGAGAAGGCATGTTTTTAGTTATGTCATTGATAACATCCATTCTATTTCCTTGGGGTTCCTTGAGCAGGGCATTGAAGGAGAAGCTCAACTTAGTTGATATATCCTCATGTTGATATAGGATCCTTCCATTGACATCTTTAAGCATCACGATGTTGTTATGTTGAAACATGGAGTTATGGAGGAATTTGTTGTTTTTCTCTCCTTCTTTGAGCCACTAAACTCTGTATTTTTTACGCTAGAGAATTTCCTCCTACTTTAGTCTTTATTCCATTTGACTCTTAAGGATCTCTTGTTTTTGGCAGGCCACTTTAGAATGATATGAGAGTATCATATCTTGCTCGATCTCTACCATATGGTCTTCAATTTTCTTTTCCTCCTCAAAGATGTTGCGAAAGGTTTCCCTGTTCCAAAATTTGAGCTTTTGTTTTAGGTTTTTCAACTTTTGTTGGAATTTGTACAAATAGAGCCTATAGGGATCGATACTTCTTCCCACCAGCTTTTGGTGTTGAGTTTGAAATCAGGGTGGTATATCCATAATTTATCAAAGTGAAAGGGTTTGTTTAGTCCTGGTCCTCCATGGATCCATTGAAGGTAGATTGGCCAGTGCTGTGATCCATTGGAAGCTAGGATGGTAGCAAAACAATCTTCTCCTTTGTTATAGAGGTTGTTGGAAATAAAGAAACAAACCAATATTGAGGTGATTTGGTGCTTCCTTCCTCTTCTATTGTTCCAAGTATAGGTGCCATTAGTAGCTTCCAGTTCGCTGAGATGGTTATTTTCAATGAATTGTTTGAAGGTGACGTTGTCATGTCAAATTTCCTAATTCCTCCTTTTTTCTCTAGAATATCAGTGATCATGTTGAAATAAGCTCCTAGGATCTAATTGTATTCCCGGTGAAGATCCCAAAACCAATGGAAGTGTTTAATAAGACTGATTTTTTGGTTAGTAATCTAAGGTCCATAGATGTTGGTGATCAGGCCCTGATTATCTATGCTAATTAAGTGGAAACTTGCTAATAGAGTTATAGGAGTTGCAACAAAGTTGTCCAACATAATTTCTTGAGGGTTACAAAAAAGTGTTAGACCCTCGAAGGGCCCCATGGTAGCAATGACAGTGACTTTGGAAGTGTTCCAGGTATTTTTTACAATCATGTCTAAGGTTTTGGTAGTACACTTGGTTTCTTGAAGCATAAGAATAGTGGGATTCTCCATGGATACTTGGTTTTTGAAAAGACATTGCTTGGAGGGGATTTTAGCCCTCTTATATTCCAAAATATTATATTCAATTGGGATTAGGAGGAAGAGTATAGAACAACTCCGTTAACTGATTGTATTGACACGATTCTAGCATTAGTATGCCCACTTAATCCAATATTTGTCGATTGGTCATGCGTCCTTTCTTTTTTTCCTCATAGTGTTGATTTTTAAGATGTTTTTTCCCACTACCCTTGACTCCTAGGATTGTGTCTTTGCTAGTAGTTTAGGGGTTTTTTCTTGAAGAAGTCCTGGATCTTATTACTGCTTGTTTAAAAAGTTCTAATTGAGGTTCTAGAATAAGTATTTTTTGTTTGCAGGATTCCTCTAGTTCTTGAAGGTACAAATCCCCCAATTCCGAGTCATCGATGTCTTCTGGTGAGTTTATCATGCCACCTTTAGAGCTATTCATCCTTGCAGCTATGGTTCATTGAGAGATGCTTTGGTCTTTCATAGGAGGTTCTTCCGATTCTGTAGGGAGATTGAACCAATAGTCGTATTGGTCATGAGTTGAAACAATTTTATCATTAGTGGGGATAGCATTTTTGTGGTTTCTCCTTTTATTTTTAGCTTTTGAGAAACCCTCTTTGTCTTTATCTTTTGAAGCATTAGGTGCAGAGGCATATTTGTTAAGAGGGAAGTCTCTAAAGAGATGTTCATGTTCGTGGCATTTCCTGCAGCGGAAAGAGATGTGCTCATATTATAAAGTTTGGAGCCATTCAGAGTCATAATAATCTAGGCAGGTGGATTCAAGAAGGGGTTACGAGATGTTCTTATAGACACATATTCTAGCAAAGGAGGTGTAATGTTCGTGCTGGGTGGCTTCAGACAATTTGACAAAATGTCCTAGGGTGTTTCCTATTCCCTCAAGGGTTTTTGTGTCCTAATATTCTTGCGAGAGGGAGTAAATTCTAATCCAAAATAGGGATTCTTTGAAATCCTCACTATATGAACTGAAAATTTCCTTTGAAGGTCTCATATATAGGCCAACAACATTGAAAAAATAGGGACCTCCTTTGAAGGCTACGATGTAATCATCGAGGTGATTAAAAATAACTATGAAAAATCCTTTTGACGTTTGAGATCATAATGGCACTTAGGATTCCATTTATGTTTGATCCATCCTGTCAAGGCCCATTTTCATGGCCATAGACCCATGGACTTACAAATGATCACATGATAATGCATGTATTGAATAAATTCTGAGACTTTGTTTGAGATTATTCATAGCTTGGAACCATTGCTGATTTTGGGATGCACACACCGACTCCCTTTTGGTCATGCTCCTTTTTATTTTTTGGTGTCATTGTGTTAATGGGGGAACAAATATCCTTATTGAACTTGTTTGTTGTATTTCTTGAGGGATCCTCACTGGTATCCATGTTGAACACTGGGTTGATTGGATCTACCGCACTAGGTTTTTGGCATCTTGGTAGGGGTGAGGTTGTCGCCCCCTTGGGAAAGTCCATCAAGGGGCTGGTCAAAATCATTGTACATGAGCCCACACCCTTTGAGGGATAGGGTAATCGTGATGAGGAAACCTAGGTCTAGTCTTGATTCGAGAAGTCTCAGCGGAAAAGGCAGATCATGAGAGCTCTCTTCCTTCCCAACAAGTACCCAAGTTACCATACATTGGTTCCTTTATATCACCATGCCATTCCATCACATCTTGTTGGATGATGGTTCAATCTCTTAGTAAAATCTTATACGATTTTAATTGTATTATTTTATTTAAACACTTTCAATTATTTTTTCCATCACAAGCAAATATTCCAATTCATACTTTTAATAACATATACAATGCTATTCATCCAAATCAACATACATTCCAAAACCAAACAGTTACCTAGCATAAGGTTGTTTTTGCTCCTCAAGATATCGTATCTTGGGTGGTTGGGAGGAATGAATTTTTATTAATTTGTCTTTGAAATTGCTCTCTTTGTTTTATTTCTTA
Source organism: Pseudotsuga menziesii (assembly GCA_001517045.1). NCBI lineage: Eukaryota > Viridiplantae > Streptophyta > Pinopsida > Pinales > Pinaceae > Pseudotsuga > Pseudotsuga menziesii. The sequence continues at coordinate 1,047,866 of LPNX010140845.1, read as the reverse complement.
GAAATAAATGATCTAAATAATGCCATTCTCATAAACTAATAAACGTCGATAGAGATTTGAAATCTTGAAGGATTTTGGATCGTGAGTGCACCAATCTTGTGATTCCTTAATTGGACAAATCATGTCCAATTGTGTTTGTATATGGCTTAAGAATCACAAATATTTTTATCCTTACAAATCCCAATAACTAATACATGGATAATCCAATCTACTATGAGAGTAAGAACACTACAACACCATCTATTGTGGAACACTAGGTATGGTATATGCACTCCAAAGTTTTGGAATTATCTATAATTAAGTTTAATTTATATGTCAATCATCTAGCATTGAATTAAATATCCAATGAGCCCATAGTATGATATGGATCAACCATTGGTTAATGTTTTTCCCATAGACAATATTGATAGATTTAAAAAAAATGCAAGGTTCATGTTGAACTCGACCACCTCTATTGGGTCAAACATCAAGAAGTCTAAAAGGATGGGGAAAGCTACTTCTCCTATGAGAATCTATTAAATATTTAGCTGGAACCAAGTTACTTGGAACATGTGTGATATTTCCTATATCTAGGACAAGTGCTTGAAGGCATGGCCAACATGTAACCACTAGGTCTTATCCCAAAATCAATTAGATTAATTTTTTTTCCTAGGATGTTATAAAGAATTGAGACGTATGGCATACACAAGCAATGTGAGAATCAATATATAATACATAAGGCTCACTTTAGAACTGTAGGGGGTCACTTCTCCTTAACAAAGATGATGTAAAATATCATTTTTCTGGGCCTTTAGTAGTCATTTATATTCAAACATTTTTTTTATGTGGGTCAAGAAATGTGAACAATGCTATAAAGCAAGCATGAAGCCCTAACTTAAGGAATATAATAAAGTCCAATGTATTCCTTCTATGTGGTCCTTTAAGCATCGAGTGTAGAATTTATTTGTTAAGCCTATATATTGTGACATTACATTTCTATTATTATATTACTATTGTCTTTATTGGCCTGCTAGGAACTTAATTGTAATTGTATGCACGACTAGAATTGTAATTGTACCCTTTGTCTCCTATATATACACCAAGGAGACCTAGTTTTAGGACCATCACATTTTGTTTTGTGCATTTGATACATGCTAAGGGAGGTTTCCCCCTCAAAGAGGCTTCTTGTAACCTATTTTATTCATTTTAAAAGTGTTGGATTACTCTCTATTTCTTATTTTATGCTCTTTTGCAAATTTGGTGCATAACATTATTAGAGCTTTTGTACCTCAAATATGATATAATTTAAGTATGTGATTTTTGCTACATATCTATTGATTAGCCAAGAGGGTTGAAGCCATTACACACAATTCTGGACATAACCATATAATGAGAGCCAAAACATCAGAAATTGCCTAAAATCCCCAAAATGTGAAGTTGTACCTTGGCCAGGATTCATGTTTCCATACTTGTGTCCACTAACGCCTTTTCCATTTATGCAATAAGCATTACCCCTTTAAAAAATGCCTCTTGTCAATTGACAATGAGCGATGCCACCGCCTAATACCTTTGAGCAATGAGCGATGCAGCCTTGGTAATGCTCTGTCTCCATAGAAAAAGAGCATTGCTCAAGTTTCAAAAGGAAAAAAGAGAAGGTTCACGAAGCTTCTCGAAGATAAGCTTTGTGGAACCCTCATCCCTTGTCTTGTGGACCATATGGACTCAAGATACCCCTTAGTAGGATCTCCCTCCCACCTCATCCACCCTTTTATCAACCATTCCTATCCTCCCAAGATCTATAAATACTGGTTCACCCCCCATGGGCGAGGGGAGGAAAGTTATGATGCTGCACCTAACTTCTGGCCAAATCTAGGGTGAGCATAGAGAGGACAAGTTGAAGCTTTGAGGACAATACTTGGCATGAGAGGAGGCATCACAACACTAAGGCACAATGGTTGAAATCTCTCTTATTTTATGTTAATGCAATGATGGCTCCTTTCCCATAAAATGTTTTGTGTTATAATCACTCATTTTGTTATCAGATTCCTTAGTCACTGATATAGAGTTGTAGATCATTTTATGGTACTTTTAATCTTATTTGTTGTTGTGATGTGTTTATTGTAGGTATATCTGTGGAGATCTAGCACCATAAAAGGCTTATACATAATACTACAGGATAGGTAAAAGGCACATTCCAAACATCTATTAATTCTAGGGAAAGTGCTTATTGTTGTTATCACTCATTTGTTCTAGATATGAAGGATTCGAGATAGGGAAAAAACTCCTCTCCATAGGAGGTGAGAATTTCCAGCAACAAATTTGGTGACTCTGCTGGGGAAGACATTCAAGACTTCTGATCTATCTTGGTTTTCAGTTTTTGTCTTTATCCCAAACTTCAACTTTTTCAGTGATCAAGTCTGCTAGTTTTATAGTGAGATTTGGTTTCAGTTTAACCAATTCTGCTTAGATATGAAACATATATGCTTCATATGCTTAATTTTCCAATAATTTTTGTGATTTGATGCCAGTTGTCTAACATTTAACTTTCTCTTTTTTCGCTTCATTTTTGTTTTAAAACCTATAGGAGACATCGCGCTTTCAGTAGGGACAAGAAGCGGTGCCACCGCGTATACTTAGTGGAAAACAAGCGGTGCCACCGCTATGTTTCAGTGGGAAAGAAGCGATGCCCAGGTGGTAACGCTATGTTCATAAACTCCAAGAAGCGGTGCCAGGTAGGGTTTTAATCCCTGTGTAATTTCAAAACTTAGCATGTATGTTTTCTTTTTCTGAATCTGTTTCTGGCTGTATCAATGGCAATTGTACTGATGAGAATTCATGAGAATTATGATTGATGTTGGTCTTTAAAGCTTCATAGTTGGCTTTGACTAGAACTTGGTTTTTCTAGATCTTTGATTTATGTGTTCTTTAACTGAAAAATAAAAGATTCGTTTCAATTTTTCTTCATTTTGTTATACATGATTTTTGTATGTATTTTCCTTTTTTTCAAAAAATTGTGAAAAAATCCATATAAAAGTTATTGTAGAATTTTGTGATTAGTTTATTCTTGCTTTAACTGCAAAGATCTCAACACTTTTGTGTAAAAGTTGAAACAATATTTTCTTGGTTTTCGTTAGAGATCTCACTTCTTTTCAATTCAAAAAAGAAGCTTTTGTTTGTTTCAGTTAGGAACGGATCATATAAGCAAGTTTCTTTTATTTTTGTATGGGATTTATTCTGTGTTTCAATGAAATTTAATCTCTCTCCGGCCTTCCTTATGTAGGGCATCTATGGAAAGTTAAGTGAAATTTTGCACAATCATACTGCATGGTTTTACTTTTTATGTCCTCACCTCATGCATTCACCTAACCGTTAACGATAAAATCAAGCGCTAGTTTAAGTTTAAAATTTGTAGAAAGGTGTGATAGGTTAGAGATGTGTTCCACCGTCTTTAAATGTAGGAGTTGTCGTTCATTGCCTGCACTGCATCCCTGGGATCGTGTGGTTCTTCCACGTACCACTGGTATATCAAATGACCTTTCACATACCCTTGAGGTATATATAAAGGTACTTCACATACTCAGTTGTATATCGGAAGGCCCCTTTCGAATGGTTGTGCATTAGACAACACTACTATGGATTGGAGCTCCCACATACCTTGCGTATATCGGGAGACACCTTTAGGAATATTGAGACCATCCGAGCACAACCCTTTGGTTGTCCTATCATCGCAATACACCGAGAACAACACTTGGGGAGATTAATACGCACGTACCATCTAGGTAGTTGGGTATTCAGGAAAGGGTACGGTCTCAATCTTCCTTGTCGCACTCTTCTGTTAGACCTTGTGATATATAGTGAGCTGTGATGGTTTGACAATCCTATGAGGTTCCAGGCCTTTAATCCACTCCTCTCACATATTTTGCTTGCTACTTTAGTTTGAGTAGCGCTTGTTGTCTTTACATTTAGAATTTGTTAGAAGAGAGATAACCAACCAAGAGACTCCTTTAACAAGAACATCTTTTGTTTTCCCTCCATATGGGGATGTTTGTCCTCCTTTCATGGCTACGTTAAGCCTTCCTAGATTGACTATCAGATTGCCTGTTTGTTTATTCTCTAGTCCAGTTATCCCATGTACACCAGTTGCTTCAGATCCTAGCCCTTCATCGCGAGAGCATCAACCTCATGTTGATCCCTCGCCTTCTTCTCCAGATGTGTCTTTTCCCTTTTCTCCCTCTTCTTATGTTGAAAGTTGTAGTACTAGTAGTCATGTGGATAAGAAGAAGAAGAAAAGGAAGATTAAGAAGAAGAAAAACAAACAAAAAACCAAGTCTCAACCAATTACTCCTCCTAGTGTGGAGAGTATTGATCTGCACACCCAAAAACTGTGTAAGCCCAAATTCCCTTATAGGATTTGCAAGGGTGATCACCTTCTGAAAGATTTTCATGGTTTGGCCCTTGTTTTAGAATAATGGTCTAAGGTTTCCTAGCAACTGATGTCATCAACCTCTAAACCCCCTCAACCAGTGACTCTGTGATTAAGATTCAGAAGGCTAAAGTGAGAAATCCTTGTTTTCTCTGTAAGGACATGCACTTTACTTACTATTTTCCTTGCATGGATGAAGCTTGTAAGTTGTTGGAAGATATTATTGTTCATCAACAACAGCTTCCAACAGGTTATCGTAATTTGTCCCTTGACATCCCACTAGTTGACCAAGTGGTCAATTTGGTTTCATCCGTGGTCGATCCCACTCTTCCTTCCAAGAGTGAATTCCAAGTGGTCAATTTGGATTCATATGTGGTTGATCCTACTCTTCCTTTGAAGGGTGAAGTTAAAGTGGTCGAGACGATGGCAACTCCACATGATCCCACTCTTTCGTCAAAGAGCGTTGAGACTGAAGTAGTCTCTTCGACACAGTCTTCATCTTGTTCTTCTCTTCCAGTAGAGAATGAACTAAAACCTGCTGATGTTTGTATGCTCCATTCTGATTGTTCTTGAAAAGAGGAAATTTTATCTATTTCAACAGAACTCTCTTCAACCACTGAGGTTATTTACTTTGATTGGAGTAATCTAACATAATCTTGTCTTCATTTGAGTGTTCCTTTCCAGATAGTTGTGCAAGTTACCGCTAGGCGGATGCTTTGCACTATTGTTAACGAAGGGGCTTTTGTTAGTATTCTATCCTCAACTACTTGACAAGCTTTAGGTTCTCCTCAGCTTGTGCTAGCCATGGATCAGATACTGGCTTTTAATCGAAGACCTACAATGCCTTTAGGGATCCTTCCTCATTTACCTATTACATTAGGAGGGAAAACTATCTGTATTGATGTTATGGTGGTCCAAGGTCCTTTATATTTCAATCTGTTCCTTGGACGTGCCTATGTTTACACCATGAAGGTTGTAGTGTCCACACTCTTTAGAGTGATGCATTTTCCCCATGATGGGAATATTGTGACCATTGATCAAATTTCCTTTGTAAAACCTGACCATCGCATGATTCCTAGTCATCAAACTGTCTTGAATGTTGCGCATGTTCTTGTGGTTCCTTCCCCTTCCTCTAGTTAGATTCTTCCCATCATAGGTAAAATGGGGGGCATAGTATATGGATATTGTATTGGAATTAATATGCTAAATCCTTATGTTAAAGGGGGGAACCTACCAACCTCTCTATATCATGTTGGGTAAAAGAGGTCCATGAGCATAGTTCCCATTCTGTGTCAAGCTCGTTAAAAATGAAATAGAGGTATGTGAGCATAGTTCCCATTATGTGTCAAGCTCGTTAAAAAATGAAACAGATGTTTGTGAGCATAGTTCCCATTATGTGTCAAGCTCATTAAGAAATGGAACGGATGTTAGTGAGCATAGTTCTCATTATGTGTCAAGCTCGTTAAAAAATGAAATAGATGTTTGTAGGCATAGTTCCTCTTCTTTGTCAACCTCATTAAAAAATGAAATAGATGTCTGTGAGCATAGTTCCTTTTCTGTGTCAAGCTCATTAAAAAATGAAACAGATGTCCTCAAGCATAGCTATCTTTCAGTTTCAAGCTTGTGTACAAATGAATCAGGTCACCTTGAGCAGTGTTTATTCTTAGTTTCAAGCTCGTTAAAAAATAAATCCGACTTGTTAAAAAATAAATCCGACCGTGAGCAAAGTTCCCATTCTGTGTCAAGCTCATTAAAAAATGAAATGGATGTCCTCAAGCACAATTATTCTCTATTTCAAGATTGTGTAAAAATGAAACAGGTCACCTTGAGCATAGTTTACTTCTAGTTTCAAGCTCATTAAAAAATAAAACTGACCTTGAGCATTGTTTACTTCTAGTTTCAAGCTCGTGAAAAAATAAAATCGACCTTGAGCATAGTTTTATTCCCTTTCCAGCTCGTTAAAAAATGGAATGGGCCATATATAGGATAATTATTTTCTGTTTCAAGCTTGTGTAAAAATGAAACATGTCATTTTGAGCAAAGTTCCTTTTTCGTGTCAAGCTCGTTAAAAAATGAAACATATTCTTCCATTATGTCAAGCCTTGTACCTTCATTTCACCTTCCTGTATAACTTGATCCTCTTTCTTCTTCTGTTTTCCTAGTAGTGACCAGGAATTTAGTTGGATGACGGAAAGAGTAGGAATACCTGTTGGCATGTATCCAACCTCTTTACATTATGTTGGAGTTAAGCTACTTGACAGTTATGCTGGGAGAAAATTCCAACCACTGGACATCATGTTGGGAAAATACCCGTCAATGGAACTCATTTTTAGCATAATTTCTTTTAGTTTTGATCTCGTTAAACCATGAAACAACCCTTAGAGCATAGTTCATATTCTGTGTCGAGTTCGTTTAAAAATGAAGTAGATACCCTGAGCATTCTTTCAATCGATATTCGAGCTCGTTAAAAACAATAAGATGGTGTTGAGCTTACTTTTCATTTTTCGTGCTTTGATTAAAACATGAAAAGTGGTTTGAGCTTACTTTATCGCTTTTTTGTGCTCTAGATTCAAACATGAAAAAGGTTTCGAGTGCCTTTTATACCTTCGACATGCTCGTTAAAAACTTAGTGAAGAGGTGTCGAGTGTACTTTTACTATTTTTCAGACTCGTTAAAATTAGATTATGAAAAAAGAACTCTAATAGAGTCCTCTTTAAGCTCTTTTCAAACTCTTAAAATGTGAAAATATTGCCGAGTGAACTTGTCTTCTTCGCGCTCGTAAAAGGACCTGAAGATTCGTCTTCCTGGTGATAGTTTACCCCTTTTTCAAACCAGGGGGAACTACTTATGAAAAAGGTATACTCCTGCCAATCATGACTACAAGGGTTCTCCTGGGAATCGTTTTACACTTTTTCCAGGCCTCATGGACTAAATTTATGAAAAAGTCCATTTTGGAGTCTTCTTAGTCATTTCACACTCTCTAAACATGAAACGACGAATGAGTTTGCTTTCATCAGACTCATAAAATCAAATGATGAAAGACCCTTTTTTGGGAATGAACCCCTCCTTTCTCAGGTTCGTGAAACATATGAGAATGAACTTATCTTAGGATAAGCTCCAATGAGTGTTTGTTACCCTCTTTGAACTCATTAAAATGAAAAGAGGCACTCATCAACCATGATGGAGAAATTAAGGGAATGGAACTATTTCATTTGTAATAAATGGTAGATGTTAGTCACCTTTGAACATGGCACTTGTCTGCATTTCATTCAGTCAATTGGGTATTCAACTTGCTTGCAAGTTGATCCACTTTCATGAGTCCTGTCACTCCTTTGAGTCTTTCAAAGAATTCATCATCCACCGTCACATTATGTTTTGGTATCTGTCTGGTCAAGTCAATGCTGCCAAGTCTTCGATCATGCCGCTCGATGTTCAAAGGGAAGTCATGTTGAGATTTTTCATCTGTAGTTAAACTTTTGTGTCAGTTACCTTTGAGTCATTCCTATGGTTACATCATGCTCAAAATTCCAGAACTTTGTTCCTAGTTTTGTGTCGTCGATGTGGGATTCATCATGGCCCTCCTTTGACGAGACTATTCCTGTTGACTTCAGCTCATAATCCAGGAATTAGTCTTAGAAAAAAAAACAAGTACCTTGAGATCTATATGCATCAATGAAAAATCCTCTCACTTTCAACATATGTTTACATCATTGACCTTTTATGAAAATATTCAAATGAGTGTTCGGCATCAAATCATCTATTCACACTCAAGGGATTGTACTAGGGTACCTTGTGAATCATCGACATCAATGGTGATCTCCCTCGCACTGTTAATGGTTCTCATCATTGACCAATAATCAAGTGGTTTCTACCATGTTCGACATCAAGACCTTGTAATCACATGGATATAATCGTACTTTGTGGAAGACGAGACGAATACCCTGGGTATCTATTAAGTGCTCATTGCTTTCCCCAAGTTGAGATGGAATATTTGTATGAGTCTTGGCATGGATCCACATTTGTATGGTCATGGTTGTGCTCAAATTTGCGTCCATATGACATAGATCTGCGTTGTATGTTTGGCAGCTATGTCCAAGTTTGATTCTTCTTCACATGGATCTACGTTGCATTCTAGTAGCCATGGTTGTTCATCCCTCACATGGATCTTCCTTGCATTTGTGTATGAGTCAAAGTATTAATGTATTGAATAAAAGTTGGGTTGACGATGATCTTCGATCAAGCGATTTCTTACCTCGAAGTGATAACTTGTTCTTACAAAGCTCTAACGTATCCTATTCCTCTAGCGTCATGCTTTCGGGGGCATTTCGTTACACACAATTCTTGTCATGACCATATAATGAGAGCCAAAACATCAAAAACTTGCCTAAAATACCCAAAATGTGAATTTGTACCTTGTCCAAGATTCATATTTCCATACTTGTGTCCACCACCACCTTTTCCCTTTATGCAATAAGCGTTACCCCTTTCAGTAACACCTCTTGTCAATTGACAATGAGCGGTGCCACTGCCTAATACCTTTGAGCAATGAGCAATGCAGCCCTGGTAACGCTCTATCTCCATAGCAAAAGAGCGGTGCTCGAGTTTCAAAAGGAAAAAAGAGAATATTCACGAAGCTTCTCGAAGATAAGCTTCGTGGCACCCTCATCCCTACTCTTGTGGACCATCCAGACTCAATATCCCCTTTAGTAGGATCTACCTTCCACCTCATCCACCATTTTCTCAACCATTCCTATTCTCCCAAGATCTATAAATACTGGTTCACCCCCCATGGGCGAGGGGAGGAAAATTATGCTGCTGCTCCTAAGTTCTGACCAAATCTAGTGTGAGCATAAAGAGGACAAGTTGAAGCTTTGAGGACAAGACTTGGCATGAGAGGAGGCATCACAACACTAAGGCATAATGGTTGTAATCTCTATTCTTTTATGTTAATGCAATGATGGTTACTTTCTCATAAAATGTATTGTGTTATAATCACTCATTTTGTTATGAGATTCCTTAGTCACTGATATAGAGTTGTAGATCATTTTCTGGTACTTTTAATCTTGTTTGTTGTTGTGATGTGTTTATTGCAAGTATATATGTGGATATTTAACAACATAGAAGGCCGATACATCATACTGTAGGATAAGTAAAAGACTCATTCCAGACATCTATCAATTCTAGGGAAAGTGCTTATTGTTGTTATCACTCATTTGTTGTAGCTGTGAAGGATTCAAGCTAGGGAAACAACTCCTGTCCGCATGAGGTGAGAATTTCCAGCAACAAAAGCTAAGGTCATTAGTGCCATAACCACATAAGCAACCATAAAAAATTATTTGAAGATACACTGTGCATATTTGGAATCCTAATACATATCAAATATGACCAAGATACCCATTCCATGGTAAAGACAATCACAAGTTTGATGAAAATATTCAAGATTGTGCGCTATACGGGTAGTCCATGCCACTCTAGAGAACATGGGTCGGTTAAAGTACCAACAAAGTATCAGTATCAATATTAATAAAATATTATGACTTGAAGTAGATGGATTGGGTCTACATGTTACATGTTGGTATTTAGGCATCAAGGATAGCCTAGAAGAACTAGTCAAGGCAAACCCATTTCTAATTGGCTTTCAACAAAGGATATATATTGCTAAAGGAATGTTGGATTCCATGACCTCAAATAACAATCACATAAAATACTACACTGATTTCCATCAGTTGGGTTCCATGCTTATTATATGTTACTTTACATTTTTCTTTCAATCCCTAGTGTGGTAAAGACCCTTAAACTATGGTGAAATTTACCCGCACACCCGATTTGGTTACATCAAACAACAATTATCTTTCAAGGGAATTCCCCTATGTCACACATGTGCCCACATGGTTTGAAATGATTTGGGAGGAATTTCTCCTCCAACAATAATAATGTTAACCCAAAAAAGTCAATTGGGTGTAACATGATTTTTCACTCCATACATCAAAAGGACGACAAGAGAGTTGTCTTGCCAAGTCTCTTTGAGACTTGTCTTAGATAATGTGTATGGCCATCCTGGGGTGGTTTTTGGGGTAAAAGGTATCATGCAAGTAGTATGAGTGGTGTTTTCAAGTCTTTCTTGGTTAATCACACACTAGAGAAGCACCATTTGTGATTTGTAGATGATTAAGTCTAGGGTGAAGAAAACGGGGGTAATTTTTTCTTTTATGGATCAAAATTCATGTACAAATTGTGGCCTTTGAATTTTTAAATTTCCAATTTTCCCAAACATAACATGCCCCTCCTTGCATGTTTATTATCAACATTGAAGTCAATGTGCTAAAATAATTTTTGCACACATTCTAACCCAATTTGAGCGTATTTTTCCCATTTGAATCTCTCTAGTTTTTGACAATAGAAAGGGTAATTTCCAACTAATTTTTAGTGTCGAAATGCTTAGAGATCAATAAACAATATTTATACAATTCTCATTTCAGATTTAGTCAAAAGTAAGAGTGGTTATAAAATTTATATTGTTGGCCCTTTTTACCTTTCACTAACTAAGCTTCATATAAGTTGGCCTTTACACATAAAATAATAATCGTTCATAGGTATGTTTTAGAAATCCCTAAGATACACTTTGTATTTCTCTTTATAATTTTCCCAAGTAGCTATAATTATGTTATTCCAAGTAGCTATAATTATGATATGTGAAAATTATACATCTTTCATGGGTCAAAATCCACTAATGCAGTTACATGTTCCCAATTATATTCTCAGTTGATGCTAAAGTCATAAAAAAAGCTAGACATGATGTGTGGTAGGTTGGTATATTTATAGCAACATATAATTTTCTCGTTTTCAACCCCTTATCACTAAAAATGATTATTTACAAAATACTAACTAATTTCATGATAATGAATTGATGGTTGAGGTTCAACAATTGAAAAGTGATTTTGTTCAACACTTGAACACAAAAGAGTAGCATCATGTTGTATCTTATTTCAAAATCTTTCCCACAACATATTGTGTGCTTCATTTCATGCATGTATGACCTAGATATAATCACCATAAGTTTTTGAAGTCATCTTAGGTTTTGGATCCCCAAAATATTTATAACAAATCTCCAAAGATTAAAAAATATTCCATAAACATGATAAATTGAAGTATCCATAGGTACTTATGAATTATTAATCATAACCTATCCAATGGTATCTAGTTTTCTCCAATTTTCTTCCAATGACCAAGTTATGGTATTTGGAAAGAAAGGTATAAGTGGGTCCCATTGAAGGAAATTCATGATTTGCTTTGAGTTGAGGTAGGTTTTCCTATATAAAATTGTGTATTATGTCAACATCAAATAAGAAATCTAGCATGGTGGTTGAATAACACTCTCCCATTTATTTTCATTAGTGTATCCTATATCCTATTTGTCATTTGGACTTTGTATGACCTAAATACAGACTTCAAAAGTTTTAAGCACGCTAGCTTCATTTAATGCAAACTTTTGAGTTTAGGAAGTCTTAGGTACTGAAAAAAAACTCTAATATTATTGAAACTATTGGACATTTGTGGGGATTTGAGCCTTTGACCTCATATCCACCAATGAATTCAGTTTTCTTTGTTGGAAAATGGAGCCTACAAAATGGTAAAGGTTGCACATTAGGTATTACAAATGCATCTACACTCTTACGACAAGGACACATAAACCTAAGCACCTTCCTTGTGTGGATTAGTCTTAGAATATATATTGAAAAAACAAAAGGAAGTGGGTAGAGGTACATAGGGCTTAAATGCCACATCAATTCCCCCCCCCCCCCGGCTTTCACCCATGACCTCCCTTTCCTTTTCCCATCAATGTCGGAAATTAGTGCAAGGGATTTGCCTTTATTAACAAGTACCTGAAACAATAGAAATGACATGCTTATGAGTTGTATCCATCCAACTTATCATTGGCTTGGGTTATTTTCATATACCCATGTTTGTTGGTATGTTGGTTAAGGGCCTATTCTGATTGGGATTTTATTACTCAATGTTTATAGTTCATTTTAGTTGGTTAAAAACTTCTTGCATTTCTCAGTTTCATGGTCTTAGCATGTTGTTGATGGGTTTTGATGTTCTAGTTTAAAGAATTGTGTGGAAGGGGGTCCAAACACCATGTATTTTCCAATCAAGGATCCATGGCCCTCCACTCTACCATGCTCTTCCTATCTCTTTCACTTATTTATTGATCTTATCCTTACTCCCCCACACCCTTGTTATTTCATGTCCCATTCCTTTTCCTTAAACTTTGTAACATGAGTCACAGGCTCATGGAGGACTCATAGCCCTGCCCTATGAAATCCCCCTTTTTCT
>LPNX010140845.1:679341-1033527 GCA_001517045.1 Pseudotsuga menziesii | reverse complement strand
GTATGATCAGAGTTATTTTCAGCCTCCAACATGTTCAGGTTGAGATCTAGTGAAGCCCATGCTTCACCTATGCTCACAGCCACTTTTGTCGGTCATGTTTTGGGCCTCCTGCCCCTTTATTTTGGAGTCTCCCTGTAATGGTCAGTTTGGTATGCAGAATATTACTCTGTAATTTATATATATCAGGTCGAAACATATTTGTTCATAAATAATTCTGTCTTCAGTTTCCTCAAAAAAGCTTATTTTATCACTGTATGGGGGAAAATTGATGAATCGTAGTGCTATGAGAAATATGAAAGGTTGGGGGACTGTATGAAGATATTTTATATGTTCAGTGGGATTTTATTTATCTCTTTCATAATTCATATGTATCTCAGAAATTAAATTTACATGAATTAACTGCTTAAATTTAGACCCTAGCTAGATTGCTAGCTTTCAATGACTAGTCTTGCCAAATTTGATGTAAAATGAGTTATGCTAAATCAAACTGAGCCCCGTTTGTTCCTGTGGGTCACTGAAATACCCAAATTCCATTAAATACCTCTAGAACCATTTTTATTTGGAAATTTAATGCATTTTTGGATCCTCCACTGCGCTGGATTTAACTAGGCCAAAACTGTCGAAAAATCCAACATTTCTCCGAAACTACTCAGAACTTTCCAGAACTTATGAAAAATGTCCAAAACTATTTATTATGTTAAATTAATTCTGTAACAATCCTCTCCAAGTTTCCAGAAGCCCATGGTTGAAACAGACCGAACTACTCTTCCTAGTTTCACGGTTTGACTGCCCAGAAGCGTGGTAGTACGTTTTCATGGAGCAGACTCTGAACCCTAAATGGAATCAGATATAAATGTGTTAGGGAAGAGTAAATTATTTTTCTGAACTATCTTTGGTTGCTTCCCACTGCTCACTCCTTTTGCTTGCAAAATTTCCCAGAAGAAATCCCTGATCTGCCCAGTCTGAGAAGGCTTTGTGTGAATTAATTCAATTTCAGAATTTTTAATTAAAAAAATAATTGCAGCAATTTAATATTATTATCTATACATCATATAAGGGATATTATAGTGGTATCAGAGCTCTTTCCTTGGATCATCCTATAGAAATAAATCTCTCATGGAATAAATTTGCAGCCATGTCATACTATGAGGATGACTATGATGAGCAGTATGAAGAATACTGCAGAAGATATGAAGAAGAAGAAATCCTCTATGTTGATGGAGGCATACTAAAACATGAATATGATGAAAACTATTGGACATCAGATGGGGAAGCGATCAGATTTGATTCTCCAATGGTTAAGAAAAGCTTGACAGAGATTATTGAAGCATGTGAGAACATGTCTCACTGCTATGGGGACTACCTAGCGTTGGGTAGGAATATTTGTGCAAACCTTCCTTTTGGAGATTATATTTATTTCAAGTATGGATTTTGGCCCAAGCATGATTATGAGAATTATTTCAAGAGCAGCAAGCTATCCAAAGAGGAACCAATTTGTTCCAACTCTCTAAGAAAAGAAGAAGCAGACAGAACCAAAGGTGAATATTCCTCCAAGCCATCAACATGTTCAATACTTAAGAGTTTGTTTGGTTTTCTTTCAAAAAAAGCTTCTAAATATTGTGACATGAGTACCACTAAAGATGAAAATGTCACAAGTTTCTTGGAGGAGAATAGAAATGAAGTGGACATAGATATCCAGGAGGTGAAGTGCAAATCACCACAAGCTGGTTGCATAAGAGAAGAAGTTGAAGAGGAATCCACTTCAAGTTTCTTGGTGGGTGATCTCCAGATCACTGCTCAAGGTTTTGGCTCATGTATGGGTGGTGAGATATCTTTTAGATCTAATCCAAAAGAGAAACACAATTTAGATTTACAGTCACCCCTTGAGCCTCACAAGGAAGAAGAAATTGAGCACATCTCAGTAGGGTGTGAAGCAGAGAAATGGGCAGGTGAACAAGCCACCATAATTCCACCACATAAGGAGGAGAACATAACACATGGCGAGTTAGTAAATTCTGATTTTTATGTGTCATTGTGTAAATCTGATATGGAAGGCACTTCCAATGAAAATTTCAGAATGGTTGAGTCCCAACACGTTCAGCTTGAGATCCGGTGAAGCCCATGCTTCACCTATGCTCACAGCCACTTTTGCTGGTCATGTTCTGGGCCTCCTGCCCCTTTATTTTGGAGTCTCCATGTAATGGTCAGTTTAGTATATGATTTCTGTTCTGTAGCAGCATATTACTCTGTAATTTATATATATCAGGTCGAAACATAGTTTTTCATAAAGAATTCTGTCTTCAGTTTCCTTAAAAAAGCTTATTTTATCATTGTATGGGGGGAAATTGATGAATCAGAGTGCTATGAGAAATATGCAAGGTTGGGGGACTGTATGAAGAGATTTTATATGTTGAGTGGGATTTTATTTATCTCTTTTATAATTCATATGTATCTCAGAAATTAAATTTACACGAATTAACTGCTTAAATTTAGACCCTAGCTAGATTGCTAGCTTTCAATGACTAGTCTTGCCAAATTTGATGTAAAATGAGTTCTGCTAACTCAAACTGAGCCCCGTTTGTTCCTGTGGGTCAGTGACAGACCCACATTCCCTTGAATACCTCCATAACCATTTTTATTTGGGATTGTAATTCATTTTTGGATCCTCCACTGCGCCGGATTTAACTACGCCAAAACTGTCGAAAAAACCAACATTTCTCCGAAACTAATAAGAAATTTCCAGAACATATGAAAACTATACAAAAATAATTATTACGTTAAATTAATTCTGTAACAATCCTCTACAATTTTCCATAATCCCTTGGTTGAAACAGACCCAACTACTCTTCCTAGTTTCACGGTTTAACTGCCTAGAAGCGTGCTAGTAGGTTTCCGTGGAGCGGAATTTGAACCCTAAATGGAATCATATATAAATGTGTTAGTGAAGAGGAATTTCTATGTCTGAAATATCTTTGGTTGCTTCCGACTGCTCACTCCTTTTGCTTGCAAAATTTCCCAAAAGAAATCCCTTATTTGCCCAGTCCGAGAAGGCTTTGTGTGAATTAATTCAATTTCAGAATTTTTAATTAAAAATAATAATTGCAGGAAGTTAATATTATTATCTATACATCATATAAGGGATATTACAATTCTCCACCCATGGCCCCATTTCTCCTCCCCTCTACCATCCTATGTGCATCCTTCTCCCATGAATCCCCTTCTTCACAACTCACTCCCCAACACTTCACCCTCACCCTCTTGCATTTGCTTTCCTCTAAGCACACCCCATTCTCCATTATATACCTTGACACCATCCTCCCTCACCATTGCTTCCCCTCTCCTTTGCATCGCTTTGCACACACTACATTGCCAGCCAATGACCACAGGTGGTAGTGCTTATCCTTTACCCTATACATTTTCCCTTTATAGTGCCCTTCCACTGCTTGGAGTAGTGAATCCTTCAAAATCCATCCTCCTCATGTTAGAATATTGGATAATACCAAGAGGGGGGGGGGGTGAATCAAAATTGATAACTTTTAATAACTTAAAAACCACAATTATTATTTAATACATAGAATCAACAAGAAACATAGAACACCGATTTTATCATGGAACCCTATTGTGAAAAACCACCAATAAGTCCTATTACTACAAAATTATATTTACAAATAGTTTCTGCCTGCTACAATAGACAAGGATGGTACCACACCGTATTTACCATTAACTATTGGAAGGAGGCTATAACCCCCTGTTTTTTTAGCTACTACTGATAGGATGCTACTACACCCTATTTACCAACTACTGCTGGAAGGAGGCCACAACCCCTTGTAGGCTCGATGCCTACCCTAGATCCACCCTACCACCCTCTGTTTTTGTATGATCTTTAGTTCTGCTTTACAATTTCCATCTCTAATTCTACTTTGGTGTCTAACTGCTACAGTTGCATTAAATTGTATCGCTGAGACAATTTCTCTCACTCATAATTCTGTCTATAAATACCTTCTAACATGTTTTCTATGAGTGCATCTCTTCACCATTGTGCCTTTTCATTCTTAGATCGTGCCTCTTCATGAAGACTCAATTCTTCATTCTAACAATTGTTTAACTCTATTCAAGTTTATTAGTCACACATTTTCACAATGCAATTTTACTAGAATTGCCTCTCTGCAATGATAATTATTCACCGAATATTCTTCTGAATTTGCCTTTCTGTAACAAATCCTTTCCTTAACCATCCTGAGCCATTGATCCATTGCAGACTCTTTCCTATATGTTGATCCATGTAAGATACCCGTACAACCTGACTAAAATGCATATAAAACAAATTCTTTTTTTGCCTTCCGCCTTCCATATTCCGTAGGGCGGACCTCGAGTGGCAGAAACCCTTATTACTTTATATTTTTTTGTTTTCTCCTTCTGCCTTTTGCATTCCATAGGGCGGACTCCTGGTTGCGGAAACCCATATTACTTTGTATTTACCTTTCCACCTTCGGCATTCTGTAGGGCGGACTCCGGGTTGCAGAAAGCCATATTACTTTATATTTTATTTTTCGCCTTCCTCCTTCCACTTTCTGCATTCCGCGGGGCAGACTCTGGGTTGTAGAAACCCATATTACTTTACATTTTCTTTTTCACCTTTTGCCTTCTGCCTTCTTCCTTCTGCATTTTTTATGAACCGTCGATTTCCTTGCGGGTTCACTCCTGAATGTCGAACTATGATCAAATGTGGATTAAATATTAACCATTGATCCTTTTACGGGATCAAAATTAGCCGTTGATATGTGCATTGTTGATCGTTTTCCTCTTGCATCAATCCTCTGCCTCTTGCATCGATCCTCTGCCTCTTGCATAATGTTCATTGGTTTTTTCATTGGTGAACTGCTTTGACATCAATTGAAAAATATTCTCAACATTCTCCCCCTTTGGCATTGATGGAAACACTTTCTTTTAGTCAATTGCCCCCCCCTTTGACAAAAATGACGAAAGCTTCCTTCTGACAACTCCCCTTGTCATCATATCTCCCCTTGAGATTGCGCTTCCTCTTTTACAACTGTTGTAAGGGGATCACTCCCAAATTTCGTCTAAGATGATCAAAAGCTTCCTTGGGTAGTGGCTTGGTAAAGATATCAACAATCTGTTCTTTTGTGTCAATATACTCTAGCTTAACAAGTTTATGGGATACTTGTTCTCTTAGGAAGTGATACTTTATTGGTATGTGTTTAGTCTTAGAGTGCATGACAAGGTTTTTTGACATATTTATGGTACCAACATTATCATAATTTATTATTATTGAGTGCTCATACTTCACAACTAAGTCTTCTAGTGTATGCTTCATCCAAATGAACTGGGTGCAACATGACGCAACAACAATATATTCGGCCTCTGTTGTGGAGAGTGAAATGGAAGATTATTTTTTACTTAACCATGAAACCAAACAATATCCTAGGAAGAATGCTACTCCACTGGTACTTTTTCGATCATCAATACTTCCTACCCAATCTGCATCAGTAAATGCTTTTAAGATGAAGTCTTGACTTTTTGGGTACCATAACCCATAGTCCATAGTACCTTTCAAATATTTGAAAATTATTTTTACTGTTGTTACATGCGTTTCTTTGGGGCTTGAATGGAACCTAACAACCAAACCTACAACTTGCTAGAAGAGAAACAAGGGAAGAATGGATGGAGAACGTAAGAGAAACATAATGTAATGTATATTTAATAAATGTAGAAGGTGAATTACATAATAGGTGCCCCAGTAATTTATACCGTAAGTGGGGAAGAGAGGTGACTTTTCAAGTCACCTCTTAGTTTATTTACATTAATTAAACTAGCTTAATAATTAAATTTGGCTTTCATTACATTGCCTTTCCCTTAAGGAAGCTTTGTCCTCAAATATTATTTGACGACAATGACTACGTGAACTATCACAACGTCTCTGATGTGGACATCTGTATGGGTTGTTACTGGCAAGTTTTGTCCTTGGTTCTATTTCGATCATGTGTTCAGTTTTTCTATTTGTTGGGAGCGCCATAGATAACTCTTTAAACACCTTGTGATGTTTTCGAATTAGTTCTTGTGTCTCTGGTTGTTTGTCCATATCTCCTTCACTTGTTAGAATATCCATTTCTCGACATTGAAGTACGTACGTTAGTGCATCTTTCCAATGTATCTTTTCCATCTGATGTGATGCAATTAGTTGTGTTGGAGGTGGTTGGAAACCATATAATTTGTGTGTTTTCCCAAACGCATGGAGTTCAATAAAATGTTCTTGGTGATTTGCAGAGTATGTACCCAAGGTTTGTAACCATTGTATTCCTAATACTACGTCGATTCCTCCCAGTGGTACCACAAAGAAATCTGATTCTAAGTTATATTCTTGCATTTGTAACTTAACCTTGTGACATTTTCCCACATTGTCAATCTTCTTGCCATCTGCTGCCATAACTGTCATGTTAGGTACTGGACGAATAAATAGGTTAAATAATTTAGCAAGGTTGACATTAACGAAGTTATCAGTGCTACCAGAGTTGATGAGAACTGTGACGTTATTATTTTTTATATGACCTTTAATCTTCAATGTTTGCGGTTGGGAGATTCCGGTAATAGCGGCTAATGAGATTTGTGGGAATTTGTCCTCGATTCCTAGGTGGTAGTCTTGTTGGCTATTTACATCGTTCTTAATTGGTTCATTGACTTCTAGCTATGCTTCACAAGCATAATTTCTTTTGTAAGCATCTGTTGTTAGGATCCCATTTGTCTCCACAAAACTTACATTTTCGTTCTTTTATTCTCTAGGCCTCTAAACTAGGCTTTGTTCCTTCCCTAAGTTGAAGCGGTGTATACCTTGGATTTCCTGTGTATCTTGATTGGAGGGGGTTCTTTTTGGAGTCGTCTTGGTCGACATTTGTATGAACAGATTTTCTTTCAATAATCCTGGCTTTATGTCATGCTTCCTCCATGGTAGAGATGTTGTGTAACTCTAGTTCATCACGGATGTGTTGTTTTAGACCGTGTATGTAGATATGTAGTCGTTGGTCATCGATTAAATCTGGGACTTGAGTTGACAACGCTTCCCATTCACAGGTGTACTCATCGACACTGTTTTTTTGTTGTAACCTTGTGATTTTGGCAAAGAAGTCTTTTTCTTCAACGCCTTGGAATCTTTTGATGAGGTCGTTCGTGAAGCTAACCCAGTTGTAAGAACATATTCTTGTAGTATTCTTCCACCATAAGTACCAGTTGTAAGCGCTGCCTTCTAGATGGATGGAAGAATATTTAATTTTCTCACCCTCGTAATGGATGTTGTGGATTTCTAGGTATTCCTCGGCTTTGTTAATCCATGCTATGCATTGTCCTTCGTTCCCATCGTATTTGGGTAACTTGACTTTCACCCGTATTTGGCGTCCTTGTGTATATGAATTTGAGGATGACATGTTGAATAGAGGGTCAGGATGTTTCGGTGTTTTGGGAGAGTTTGGTTGCAAGTCATTTGATATTTGTAATCTGTCCAAGATGGTGGTTAAAACTGCTTGATTTTTCTTTTGGTCTTCCGATAGAGTGAGGAAGCTATTCTCTATTCGTGACGTAAATTGTGTCCACTTTGATGTCCAATTATCACTGGTTTGTTTGATCTTTTCGTGGAGTTCCTCGTAGTTCTTGTTAATTTTCTCATTGATTTGATTGACCCGAGCGTCCATCGATCTCATGATTGCAATCTTCTCGGTGTTGAACGTGGAGTTATTTTTATTTGTTGTATGATACTAGCTCGCCACGGTTGGTTCTTTTTTCTTTTCTTTTTTCTCCTCTTTTTTTTTTTTTTTTTAAAGTAATTATAATAATAATAATTATTATAATAAAGTTTTATTTATTTATTAATTAATAATAATATTTAATAATTAATAATATTAATATGTATTATTAATATTAAAATTATTATTATGAAAATTGTTTATCTAACACACAGTGGAGCAATGGCGAGCGGCGGAAGGCAGGCGTGGAGCAATGGAAAATGGCGGAAGGGAGGCTGAACTATGGAATGGGAGGAAACAACGACTGGATGGCGAAGGTTATGGGGGAAGACGAGAGGAGCTGTCAGTCGCAGGTGAATAATGTTGGGTAGGGAGTGATGACACGTGAGGTGGGTGGGAATGGCGTTGAGAGGAAGGAGGTGGTGTGAGGTGGAAGAAGTGGAGACGGAGGGCGGAGCAGGTTGAGGAGGATGGAGGGGGGATGGAGGATGGGGGCGACGGTGGAGCGAGGTGGAGGGGAATCGAGGAGGGGGGGAAATGGTAGCAGCGTGGAGAGACAGGAAGAGGGAATGGAGCAACAGAGGGTGGAGAAGGGTGGTGGGTGAGTGGAGCGGTGAAGAATGGGGAGCCAGAGAAAGGCGGAGGCATGGATGGAAGGAGAAGGCAGAGAAGGGTGGTGGGAAGAGGATGAAGGCGGTGGAAATGGTGTGGCAGCGGTGTGGAGTGGAGGGAGGGTAAGGAGGAGGTGGGTCGGTGGGTGGCAGAGGAGGGAGCTGGAAGGCAGCCACTAATAGAGATGCGAGTGCACGCGGAAAGTTTGGAAGGGTGGAGATTTGCAAAATGTGGAGAAGATGAGCGAGGGGAAGTGATGGAATAATGAAGGGAGAAGGAGGTGGGTGCAGTAGAGGTGGGAGATGAAAGGAGGTGGGCAGTGCTAAGAGCCGAGAGGCTCTGATACCAATGGAAGAGAAAAAAGGGAAGAATGGATGGAGAACGTAAGAGAAATGTAATGCAATGTATATTTAATAAATGTAGAAGGTGAATTACATAATAGGTGCCCCGGTAATTTATACTGTAAGTGGGGAAGAGAGGTGACTTTTCAAGTCACCTCTTAGTTTATTTACATTAATTAACCTAGCTTAATAATTAAATTTGGATTTCATTACACTTGCATCACATCTGGTCTTGTAGTTGTCACATATAGCAGGTTTCCTATCATGGATCTATACATGGTATGATTCACTTCCATAGACTCATCGTCCTTACTTAATTTACAACCTGTTATCATAGTAGTACTAACATGTTTGGAATCTTCCATCTTAAATCTTTTAAGCATGTCTTTGATATACTTAGTTTGAGAGATAAAGATTCCTTTGTTGTTTGTTAAACTTGTAAGCCCAAGAAGAATGTTAGTTCACCCAACATTGACATTTCAGATTCCTTCTTCATTTCAAAAGCAAAGTTTACACTTAGTATTTGTAAATTGCTTCCAAATATGATGTCATCTACATAAACAACAACAATGATCATATTTTCATCTTCGATTTTTAAGTAGAGATTAGTTTCAGTGGCCCCTCTCATAAATCCTTGTTGCTTTAAATAGTTGTCTAGCCTTGAAAACTAGGCCCTTGGAGGTTGTTTGAGACCATAGAGTACATTTTTCAGTTTGAAAACATAGTCTATGTTTTTTGATAATAGAAAACCTCAAGGTAGTTCAATATAAACCTCTTCTTCTATTTTTCCATTCAAAACTGCAGATTTGACATCCATTTGATACACTTTAAATTTCTTATGGCATGAGATTGCTAGAATCATTATGATTGCTTCAAGTCTTGCCACAAGGGCATAGGTTTCTTCAAAATCAATCCCTTCTACCTGAGCATACCCTTTACATACTAATCTTTCCTTGTTCCTTATCACTTGACTATCATGATTGTTCTTGAAAACCCATTTGGTCCCTATAACATTCTTATCTTTAGGTCTTTGGACAAGTTCCCATGTCTCTTTTTTGTCAATCCGATCTAATTCTTCATTCATGGATTTGATCCATTCATCACTTTTACTAGCTTCTACAAAATCCTTAGGTTCCACCATTGAGAGTAGGGCTTGTTCATTAAACGGTAGTTGTCTCCTTGTACTAAATCCAACATTTTTACACCTGTGATATGCGTCTCTGGATGATTCATTTGTATCCTTCTAGATGGAGTTTTAGTATCTGGTCTTGGGGAGCCTTCTTCACCTTCCTATGTATCTTCCTTCTCTATTCCTTCTTCTTCATCATGTCTAGTTTCGAGGCTTTTTCAAGTCTTCCTTTTCTTCATCATTTGTATTTTCAACACTGTCATGACTTCTTACTCTTCTTGGTTTTATATCATCTATTCTTACATCTGCACTTTCTACAATTGTGTGTAACCTTTTATTGTAACATCTATACACCTTCTTGGTGGATGAATATCCTATAAATATTCCTTCATCAATCCTAGAGTCAAACTTGCCAAAATCATCCTTGTTCCTTTTAATATAACAATTACTTCCAAATACTTTGAAATATTTGACTGAGGCTGGTCTTCCATACCATAGTTCATAAGGAGTCTTGACCTTATTCACTCTGAGTTGTCCTCTATTAAGTATATAGAAAGATGTGTATACTGCTTCTTTCCAATATGCATTTGACAGCTTTGCTTCATTAAGCATTGTTTTGGCAACTTCTTGGACTATTCTATTTTTCCTTTCAACAACACCGTTCTGCTGAGGAGTCTTTGCAGCTGAAATTGTCTCTTAATTCCATGTATATCACAAAACTCATTCAACTCATTTGAAGTAAACTCTTCCCCATTGTGTGATTTAAGACATTTAATTTTCATATATGTCTCATTTTCAACCATTGCCTTGAAGATTTTGAACTTCTCAAAGAATTTTATTTTTTCTTTGAGAAACGTCACCCGAGTCATCCTTGTGTACTCATCAATGAGCAACATGAAATGATATTCTCTTTGCAGGATTTTAGTTCTTGTTGGTCCATAGAGATCCGTGTGCACTATTTCCAGGGGATGTGAGGCCATATGTTCTTTTGTTTTAAAACTGGCTCCAGTTTGCTTCCCATGTTGACACTGTTTACAAACTGAGTTTAGAGGTTTTACAATTTTAGACAAGTCTCTTACAACTTCCTTCTTACTTATTTTGACAAGATTATCAAAATTTAAATGTCCCAACCTTGTGTGCCATAACCAACTTTCATCAACCATAATTAAGTAACATTGATTTTCATCTTCTAGGATGTATACATTGTTTGAATTTCTTATAGCAATGCCAACAACTCTTCTTGAGTCCTTTCTTGATTTCACATTTCTCTGAGTAAAAAATATAGATGTGCCCTTCACATGTTTGACTTACACTAAGGAGAATAGGCTTGAGGTTTTCTACTAGTCATACATTTTATGCTTTGATCTTGTTATTGACAACAATTGTTCCTTTGCCAATTATATTGGAATACATATTGTCTCCAAATGTTACTTTACACTTATTATCTTTTAGTTTTATGAACTTGTTTGGGTCACATGTCATGTGTTTTGAAAACCGATTGTCCAAGTGCCATAGGTTTTGTTTCTCTATTGCACAATCATGGAGCTTTCCTTTTCTTCCCTTTCCCTCCAATACTTCTTCTGTTTTGTGTCTCGAGACTTAATTGCAATTGTCTTCCTTGTAGGAGTCACTAGTTTACAATCTCTTGCCATCTGTCCATGGTTATTACATTTGTAACACTCTATGTTATATTTTTGAAGAAGTGTAAAAAGGTTATGATTTCCTTTTGGTTTGTTGTTTGATGACTTCTTCTTCTATTCACGAACATTCCCATAAGATCTGCAATTTAAGGCTTTATACCCAAAGTTATTACAAGAGTAACAATGACCCAAAAAGATCTGCCAGTGTCTATTTGGTCTCTTAGGCACCATATTATTTATGTTTTTATCTTGAAAGATTAGGGCAGCCTTCTTGCTCTCTTCCTTTTTAACTGGACTCTTTAGTGCTTTGACATAGCTTTTCTTATTTCCTCCTTGATTAGTGAAAGATAAACATTCTGGCTTTTTTTATTTGTTAAAACCCAAGCCAGATCTATCACTTGATGATCTTTGGCTATTCAAGATGTCACCTAGAATCCTTGAGTTGTTCTCAAACTTTGATTTGATAGATCCTTCATCAAGCTTTTTATTGAATTGCATGATCTCTTCTTCAAGTCTCTCAAATTCTTGTATTCTTCTTTTGAGCTGCAAATTTAGGTCCTCCTAAATCCTTTTGGCATCTTGAAGTTGAGCTTCCAACTTACTAATGACATGATTTGATTTTTTGTTCTTTTTTTTCTGCATTTCTCAAGTTCTTCAAGATCAGCGCTAACAAGTTCAGCTGTTAAGTCTACTTCTCCTTCCACATATGAGTCACTATTTGAAGCTTGAGTATCTAGACCCATGAATATAATTTTAGTTTCTTTATCTTCACTTGTATTTGCATCTTCACTATCTTCCATCGTGTAAACAATTTTCTTTTTCTCATAGGAATTCTTCTTGTTTCATGTTTTACCCTTTTTGAACTTTGAGGTTTCTCTCTCATTAGTATCATCTTGTTTAGGGTAAGTACATTTTGAAGAAAAATGTCCAATTCTTCCACAGTTGAAACATTTTAGGGGTAAATTTCCTTTATATTTGCTAGTACCTTTCTCAAGTGTTTTAATAAAAAGAGCTTCCTCATCATCTAGGTTCTCTGATTGGTTTTTGGATGAGGCTTTAAATGCTGCTTCTTTTCTTGAAGATTCGTTTTGTCCCGTTCTCATCTCATATGCAGTGAGGATTCCATGTAGTTCGTCTACTGTCAGAAGGTCAAGATCATCTTGTTCCTCTAGGGTGGATACTTTTGAGTCATACTTCATTTGCAATGTTCTTAGTACCTTGTTAACCACTTCTCTTTCTTTTAATTTTCCTTCAATACCTCTAATAGCATTGGCAACCTCATCTACTCTTAGAAGGTATTCCCCAAAATTTTCTTCTTCTTTCATTTTAAGGCTCTAAAACTACCCTTTATATGTCTGAATCTTGGATTCTTTGACTTTAGGTGCCCCTTCATAGATAATATTTAACTTATCCTAGGCTTGTTTGGTAGTCTTGCATCACATAAATTTTGTAAATACAGAGTTTGTCAATCCACTCAATATTGCATTTAGGGTATTTGCATTACCTTCATGTTGGCCTAGTTCCACTAGGTCTGTAGGTGATTGGTCTTCTATTTTATACTCCTTTTCAGTTGCTGCCCAAACCTTCCATCAAAGGGACATCAGATGGAACTTTATTATCACACTCTAGTATGCATAATTTTCTCCTATGAATAATGGAGGTTTGTTAGTGGCTAATCCTTCGTGTTGATCCATAGCGGTTTTTAAATAGGATCTTCCTTCCAGTGGTTAAATTGTGGTGAAGAAACCCGCTCTAATACCAATTGCTAGAATATTGGACAATACTGAGAGGGGGGGGGGTGAATCACTATTGATAACTTTTTATAACTTAAAATACACAATTAACATTTAACACACAGAATCGACAAGAAACATAGAACACAAATTTTATCGTGGAACCCAATTGGGAAAAAAAAACAATACGTCCTATTACTGCAAAATTATATTTACAAATCGTTTATGCCCGCTACAACAGACAAGGATGGTACCACACTCTATTTACCAGCAACTACTGGAAGGAGGAAACAACCCCCTGTTTTGTCAGCTACTACTCACAAGATGCTACTACACCCTATTTACCATCTACTACTGGAAGGAGGCTACAACCCCCTACAGGCTTGATAACTTCCCTAGATCCACCCTACCACCCTCTGTTTTTGTATGATATTCATATCTACTTTACGATTTCTATCTCTAATTCTACTTTGGTCTCTAATTGCTACTATTGCATTAAATTGTATCGCTGAGACAATTTCTCTCACTCATCATTCTGTCTATAAATACCTTATATCATGTTTTCTGTGAATGCATCTCTTCACCATTGCACCTTTTCATTTTTAGATCATGCCTCTTCATGAAGACTCAATTCTTCATTCTAACAATTATTTTACTCTATTCAAGTTTATCCGTCATACCTTTCCGCAACACAATTTTACTAGAATTGCCTCTCCGCAATGATAATTCTTCACCAAAATTTATTTCGAATTTACCTTCCGCAACAGATCCTTTCCTCAACAATCTTGAGTCATTGATCCATTGTGGACTCTTTCCCATTTGTCGATCCATGTAACATACCCATACAACCTGACTAAAATGCATATAACAAAATTATTTTTTTGCCTCTTCCCTTCCGCAGGACGGACTGCGGGTGGCAGAAACCCCTATTACTTTATATTTTAATTTTATCCTTCCTCCTTCTGCATTCCACATGGTGGACTGCGGGTTGCAAAAACCCATATTACTTTATATTTTATTTTTCTCCTTTCGCCTTCCGCATTCTGTAGGGCGGAGTTTGGGTTGCGGAAACCCATATTACTTTATATTTTATTTTTCGCCTTCCGCCTTACACCTTCCACATTCTGCAGGGCGGAATCCGGGTTGCGATAACCCATATTTACATTTTCTTTTTCACCTTCCGCCTTCTGCCTTCTACATTTCTTCTAAACCATCGATTTCCTTGTGGGTTCACTTCTGATCGTCGATCTACGATCAAATGCGGATTCAATCTTAACCGTTGATCATTTTCTAGATTCAAAAGTAACCGTTGATCTGTACATTGTCGATCCTTTTCCTCTTACATCTATCCTCTACCTATTGCATCATATTCATTGGTTTTGTCATTGTTGAACTCCTTTGACATCAATTGACAACTATTTTCAACATTCTCCCCCTTTGGCATTGCTGGAAACACTTTCTTTTAGTCAAGTTTCTCCCCCTTTGACAATAATGACAAAAGATTCCTTCTGACAACTCCCTTTGTCATCATATCTCCCCCTGAGATTGCGCTTCCTTTACAACTGTTGTAAGGGGATCACTCCCAAATTTCATCTAAGATGCTCAAAATATTCCTTGGGTAGTGGCTTGGTAAATATATTAGCAATATGTTCTTTTGTGTCAACATACTCTAGCTTAACAACCTTCTGGGATAATTGTTCTCTTAGGAAGCGATACTTTATTGGTATGTGTTTGTCTTGGAGTGCATGACAGGATTTTTTGACATATTTATGGCACTGATATTATCGCCATTTTTTATTATTGGGTGCTCATACTTCACAAGTAAGTATTATAGTGTCTGCTTCATCCAAATGACTTGGGTGCAACATGACACAACAACAATAGATTCAGCCTCTACTGTGGAGAGTGAAATGGAAGATTGTTTTTTACTTTGTCATTTCAAATTCCTTCTTCATTTCAAAAGCAAAGTTTACACTTATTATTTGTAAATTGCTTCCAAATATGATGTCATATACATAAACAACAACAATGAACATATTTTCATCTTCGATTTTTAAGTAGAGATTACTTTCAGCAGCCCCTCTCTTAAATCCTTGTTGCTTTAAATAGTTGTCCAGCCTTGAAAACCAGGCCCTTGGAGGTTGTTTGAGACCATAGACTTCATTTTTTAGTTTGCAAACATAGTCTCTGTTTCCTGATAATAGAAAACCTTGAGGTTGTTCAATATAAACCTCTTCTTTTATTTTTCCATTCAAAAATACAGATTTGACATCCATTTGATACACTTTAAAATTTTTTATGGCATGAGAGTGCTAGAAACATTTGGATTGATTCAAGTCTTGCCATAGGGGCATACGTTTTTTCAAAATCAATCACTGCTACCCGAGCATACCCTTTACAGACTAATATTGCCTTGTTCCTTATCACATGACCATCCTGATTGAATTTGTTCTTGAAAACCCATTTGGTCCCTATAACATTCTTATCTTTAGGTCTTGGGACAAGTTCCTAGGTCTCGTTTTTCTCAATCTGATCTAATTCTTCATTCATCGCTTTGACCCATTCATCACTTTTGCTTGCTTTCATAAAATCCTTAGTCTCCACTATTGAGAGTAGGGCTTGTTAATTAAATGGTAGTTGTCTCCTTGTCCTGAGTCCAACATTTTTATCACCTATGATCTGTATCTCTAGATGATTCCTTTGTATCCTTTTAGATCGATTTTTTGTATCAAGTCTTTGGGATTCTTCTTCACCTTCCTGTGTGTCTTCCTTCTCTATTCCTTCTTCTTCATCATGAATGCTTTCGTCCTTTTTCAAGTTTTCATTTTCTTCATCATTTGTATTTTCAACACTGTCATGTCTTCTTACTCTTCTTGGTTTTATATCATCTATTCTTACATCTGCACTTTCTACAATCGTGTGTAACCTTTTATTGCAACATCTATATGCCTTCTTGGTGGACTAATATCCTAGAAATATTCCTTCATTAGTCCTTGAGTCAAACTTGCCAAGATCATCCTCGTTCCTTTTAATGCAACAATTATTGCCAAATACTTTGAAATATTTGACTGAGGCTGGTCTTGCATACCATAGTTCATAAGGAGTCTTGTCCTTATTCACTATGAGTTGTCCTCTATTAAGTAAGTAAACAACTGTGTATATTGCTTCCTTCAAATATGCATCTGACAACTTTGGTTCATTAAGAATTGTTATGGCAGCTTCTTGGGCTGTTCTACTTTTCCTTTCAACAACACTGTTCTGCTGAGGAGTCTTTGCAGCTGAAAATAGTCTCTTAATTCCATGTATCTCATAAAACTCATTCAACTCATTTGAAGTAAACTCTCCCCCATTGTCTGATCTAAAACATTTGATTTTCATATATCTCTCAATTTCAACCATTGCCTTGAAGATTTTGAACTTCTCAAAGGCTTCTAATTTTTCTTTGAGAAATGTCACCCAAGTCATCCTTGTGTAATCATCAATGAGCAACATGAAATAATATTCTCCTTGTAGGATTTTAGTTCTTGTTGGTCCACAAAGATCCGTGTGCACTATTTCGAGAGGATTTGAGGTCATATGTTCTTTTGTTTTAAAACTAGCTCTAGTTTTCTTTCCATGTTGACAATTTTTACAAACTGAGTTTAGATGTTTTACAATTTTAGGAAAGTCTCTTACAACTTCCTTCTTACTTATTTTGACAAGATTGTCAAAATTTAAATGTCCCAACCTTGTGTGCCATAACCAACTTTCATCAACCATACTTAAGTAACATTGATTTTCATTTTCTAGGATGGATACATTGTTTGAATTTATTATAGCAATGCCACCAAATCCTCCTGAGTCCTTTTTCCTGATTTCACATTTCTTTGAGTAAAAAATATAGATGTGCCCTTGATCACATGTTTGACTTACACTGAGGATATTAGGCTCAAGGTTTTCTACTAGTAAAACATTTTCTGCTTTGGTCTTGTTATTGACAACAAATGTTCCTTTTCCAATTATCTTGGAAGACATATTGTCTCCAAATGTGACTTTACCGTTATTATCTTTTAGTTTTATGAACTTGTTTGGCTCACCTGTCATGTGTTTTGAACACCCACTGTCCAAGTGCCATAGGTTTTGTTTCTTTGTTGCACATAGAGAAATCATGGAGCTTTCCTTTTCTTCCTTTTCCCTCCAATACTTCTTTTGTTTTGTGTCTTGATATTTAATTGCAGCAGTATTCCTTGTAGGAGTCATCAGTTTACAATCTCTTGCCATATGTCCATGGTTATTAAATTTGTAACACTCTATGTCATATTTTTGAAGAAGTGTAAAAGGGTTATGATTTCCTTTTGGTTTGTTGCTTGATGACTTCTTCTTGTATTCAAGAACCTTCCCATAAGCTCTGCAATTTAAGGCTTTATGACCAAAGTTATTACAAGAGTAACAATGACCCAACAATATCTGCTGGTATCTATTTGGTCTCTTAGGCACCATATTATTTCTATTTCTATCTTGAGAGCTTAGGGCAGTTTTCTTGCTCTCTTCCTTTTTAATTGGACTCTTTAGTGCTTTGGCATAGATTTTCTTATTTCCTCCTTGATTAGTGAAAGAGAAACATTTTGGATTATTTTATTTATTAAAACCCAAGCCAGATCTATCACTTGATGATCTTTGGCTATTTAGGATGTCATATGGAATCATCGAGCTGTTCTCAAACTTTGATTTGATAGATCCTACATCAAGCTTTTTCTTGAATTGCATGATCTCTTCTTCAAGTCTCTCATATTACCATATTCTTCTTTTGAGGTGCAAATTTAGGTCCTCCTAAATCCTTTTGGCATCTAGAAGTTGAGCTTCCAACTTACTAATGACATGATTTGACTGTTTGTTCTTTTTTCTGCATTACTCAAGTTCTTCAAGAGCGCTAACAAGTTCAGCTCTTAAGTCTACTTCTCCTTCCACATCTGAGTCACTATTTGAATTTGAGTATCTAAACCCATGAATAGAATTTCAGTTTCTTCATCTTCACTTGTATCTGCATCTTTACTATCTTCCATGGTGTAAAAAATTTTCTTTTTTCTCATATGACTTGTTCGTGCTTCTTGTTTTACCCTTTTTGAACTTTGAGGTTTCTCTGTCATCACTATCATATTGTTTAGGGTAAGTACATTTTGAAGTAAAATGTCCAATTCTTCCACAGTTGAAACATTTTTAGGGGAAACTTTCCTTTATATTTTCCAGCACCTTTCTCAATTTTTTTAATAAAAAGAGCTTCCTCATCATCTAGGTTCTCTGATTGGTTTTTGGATGAGGCTTTAAATGTTGCTAATGATATATTGACGATGTTGGGGGAATTCACTCCAAGAAAATTTTGAAATCTTCAATATCTGAGCTATGTGGTTATGGCCTGGATCTCTGGTGTTTGCGGTGTTTGGAATCCTTCTAGCTCCTCATATTAGCTTTCTTTGGAGTTTGGTGCATTCCAGCAGTTTACTGCATGATCGTGGATTTCTGCCGGTTTGGAGTTCTGTTCTTTGCAGGTTCTTCTCCTCTCGTTGAGATTTAGGTTTTAATTTTTGCAGGCTTGTTGGTTCTTCTCAATACCTGCTTCAGAGTGTGTCTCTAAGCGTTCTGAAGACTTGTAGTGACCCTTCTTTTTCAGAGTTTGGTTCCGTCTGTTTGATTCTATGGCTTCTTGAGAGGGTCCTCCACCTCCTCTCGCTCCTGAGATAGATGCTTTTAAACGTATTATAGCTTCCTGTGGGAAGAAAAAGGGAAGTTCTTTGATGCATACTTTTGTAAAGAAAACTGACATCCCTTCAGTTGATCTTCCAGTAGATCAGCCTTGCAGGTTTGCCTTGAATCTTGCGGAGCATGGCTCATTGGGCAATTTACGGGTCTTTGGCCTTCTTCGAATGCAATAGACTATTGGGTTCAACAAAATTGGGTTTAGAGGTTTTACAATTTTAGGAAAGTCTCTTACAACTTCCTTCTTACTTATTTTGACAAATTGTCAAAATTTAAATGTCCCAACCTTGTGTGCCATAACCAACTTTCATCAACCATACTTAAGTAACATTGATTTTCATTTTCTAGGATGTATACATTGTTTGAATTTATTATAGCAATGCCAACAACTCTTCCTGAGTCCTTTTTTCCTGATTTCATGTTTCTCTGAGTAAAAAATATAGATGTTCCCTTGTTCACATGTTTGACTTACACTGAGGATATTAGGCTCAAGGTTTTCTACTAGTAATACATTTTCTGCTTTGGTCTTGTTATTGACAACAACTGTTCCTTTGCCAATAATGATGGAAGACATATTATCTCAAAAATGTGACTTTACCCTTATTATCTTTTAGTTTTATGAACTTGTTTGGTTCTTCTGTCATGTGTTTTGAACCCCCACTATCCAAGTGCCATAGGTTTTGTTTCTCTGTTGCACATAGAGAAATCACGGAGCTTTCCTTTTCTTCCTTTTCCCTCCAATACTTCTTCTATTTGTGTCTTGAGATCTAATTGCAGCAGTATTCCTTGTAGGAGTCATTATTTTACAATCTCTTGGCATATGTCCATGGTTATTAAATTTGTAACACTGTATGCCATATTTTTGAAGAAGTGTAAAAGGGTTATGATTTCCTTTTGGTTTGTTGCTTGATGACTTCTTCTTGTACTCAAGAACCTTCCCATAAGCTATGCAATTTAAGGCTTTATGACCAAAGTTATTACAAGAGTAACAATGACCCAACAATATCTGTTGGTATCTATTTGGTCTCTTAGGCACCATATTATTTCTGTTTTTATCTTGAGAGCTTAGGGCAATTTTCTTGCTCTCTTCCTTTTAAACTGGACTCTTTAGTGCTTTGCAATAGCTTTTCTTATTTCCTCCTTGATTAGTGAAAGAGAAACATTCTAGATTATTTTCTTTGTTAAAACCCAAGCCAGATCCATCACTTGATGATCTTTGGCTATTCTGGATGTCATCTGGAATCCTTGAGCTATTCTCAAACTTTGATTTGATAGATCCTTCATCAATATTTTTCTTGAATTACATTATCTCTTCTTCAAGTCTCTCAGATTCCTGTATTCTTCTTTTGAGCTACAAATTTAGGTCCTGCTCAATCCTTTTGGCATCTAGAAGTTGACCTTCCAAATTACTAATGACATGATTTGACTGTTTGTTCTTTTTTCTGCATTTCTCAAGTTCTTCAAGAGCGCTAACAAGTTCAGCTCTTAAGTCTACTTCTCCTTCCACATCCGAGTCACTATTGAATTTGAGTATCTAAACCCATGAATATAATTTTAATTTCTTCATATTCACTATCTTCCATGGTGTAAACAATTTTCTTTTTTCTCATATGACTTCTTCTTGTTTCTTGTTTTACCCTTTTTGAAGTTTTAGGTTTATCTGTCATCACTATCATCTTGTTTAGGGTAAGTACATTTTGAAGCAAAATGTCCAATTCTTCCACAGTTGAAACATTTTTAGGGGTAACTTTCCTTATATTTTCTAGTACCTTTCTCAATTTTTTTAATAAAAAGAGCTTCCTCATCATCTAGGTTCTTTGATTAGTTTTTGGATGAGGATTTAATAGTTGCTAATGATAGATTGATGATGTTGGGGGAATTCACTCCAAGAAAATTTTGAAATCTTCAAGATTTGAGCTATGTAGTTATGGCCTAGCTCTCTGGTGTTTGTGGTGTCTAGAATTCTTCTAGCTCCTCGGATTGGATTTCTTTGGAGTCTGGTGCATTCCAACAGTTGCCTACATGATCGTGGATTTATACCAGTTTGGAGATCTGTTCTTTGTAGGTTCTTCTCCTCTCGTCGAGATTTAGGTTCTAATTTTTGCAGGCTTATGGGTTCTTCTGCATCCCTGCTTTAGAGTGTGTCTCTAAGCGTTCTGAAGACTCGCAGTGACCCTTCTTTTTTAGATTTTGGTTCCCTCTGTTTGATTTTATGGCTTCTTGAGGGGGTCCTCCCCCTCCTCTCCCTCCTCTCCCTCCTGAGATAGACGCTTTTAAACGTATTATAGCTTCCCGTGGGAAGAGAAAGGGAAGTTCTCTTATGCATACTGTTGTAAAGAAAATTGACATCCCTTCAGTTGATCTTCCATTAGATCGGTCTTGCAGGATTACTTTGAATCTTGCGGAGCATGGGCTCATTGGGAAATTTACGGGTCTTTGGCCTTCTACGAAGGCAATAGACGGTTGGGTTCAACGAAATTGGCGGCCTTTGATTTTTGAAGGAATCTGCAATCATTTGGTTGGAAGAGGACACTATGTCTTGTCTTTGAATTAGCTGAAGATCGTGATCTCATCTTCCTAAATGGTCCATATTTTATGGGTCCTCAAGGGATCTATCTGAATAAATGGACCCCATATTTTGATCCTACCTAGGATGCACCCTCAGTTGTTCCTGTATGGGTTAGAATTCTTCATTTACCTCTTCATGCTGGAATTCAGAGTCCCTTGAAACCATTGGGAATAATCTTGGAAAGTATATCGATAGGGAAGAAAGGAAAGAACAATACTTGTGTGCATGAATTTGTGTTGAAGTAGACTTAGAAATAGGTTTGCTTGAGGCTATCAAGATAAATGTTGCAGAATGGTCCTACATTTAGGAGCTTGATTATGAGCAGATCCATTTCAAGTGCCTTCACTTCCATGGTTATGGTCACTTTGCTTGAAATTGCAAGAATAACTTGCAAAAGAGAAGGTTGAGCAATGAACTCAAATATAGAAAGCATGCACCTCTAAACATGATTTCAGAATGAAAGGTAAAGGAGGAAACTCTGGGAATGGAGTCATTCCGGTTGAGAAAAAATATTCTAATCCTCAAGCTATTGGAAATGCTTTCGCCTCTTCAAATCCATTTGTGATATTAAGTCCTTCTGAGGATCCTCCAATTCTAGAAGAGGGTGAAGTGCATCAATATAATGTGCATATCAAAGAAGGTGAAGTAAAACTAGGGTCTCAATCACAAGCTGAACTAGTAATTTTAGAAACACCAAGCACGGAAGCATACTTGTAAGAAATTAATAAATCTCCCACATGAGTCACTTTTTCTCCCTCTTATGCTGAAATTATAAAGAATAAATCGGTTGATTCTTTTGGTTACTCGGAAGAAGACTCTATAGAAAAAATTACTAAAAATCCAGGAAGGAAGTCTCGGAAGGATATCAAAGAGGAAGAATCCGAAAGATTAAATATGCAGGGTAGTCATGCTACTATTGAGATGTCATTAGGTAGAAGTAAGTGCAACAGACTCCCGAAGGGAGGGACAACTCCCTTTTCCTCGGGTAAATAATGCAGATTGTCTCTTGGAACTGCAGGGGATTGGGGAATCACTCGAAGGAAGAAGCTATCAAATATATTTTAAAAATGGCACCTTTTGACATTCTCTTGCTCTAAGAGACAAATATAGAAGAGGAAACTCTTTTGTCTATTAGCAGAACAAAATGGAAAAAAACATAGGTGTGGCTGTAAGTGCAAGGGGCACCTCAGGGGGTCTCGTGACCTTATGGTATGATGAAAATTTTATGCTCCAAGGCTCATATTCAACTCAACATTGGATCTTTACCGAATTACAACATTTATCAAGTAATATTTCCCTGGCTCTCTTCAATATTTATGTCCCAGTCAATTATGTAGAGAAAAAGGTCTGCTGGAAATCTATGTCAGAATTCATGGAAATTCATTCTCCCTTAAACATTATAGTTGCTGGCGATCTTAATATTATTTTCGATCCGAAGGAAAAAAAAGGAGGTGTTCGGGGAAAGGATTCTTTTAAGAACTTAGTAGAGTTGTTAAGTCATGATAGAGATCTCCTTGATTTCATATCCAAAAAGGGAGCTTCACATGGAATAATAACATAATTGGGGCAGCCAGAATCTCTGCGCGTCTTGACAAATTTTTGGTTCAAAGCTATATGATTGTTGGGAAATTTTTAATCTCATCCAAAATTCCGCATAAGCTTATATCTGACCATCATCCAATTTCCCTGCTACTGGAAGAAGAGGAAAACATGGGTCCTATCGCGTTTTGCTTTAGTCCTTTGTGGATTGAGAGGGAGGGCTTCAGTGAAACTGTTTCTCAAGTGTGGTCATAGTTTGTTGAAGGTTCCCCTATCTTTGTTTGAGAAAAAAAATTAAAATTCACAAAATTTGCCTTGAAAAAGTGGATAAAAACTCCTTCAACAAATCCTGTGAGAATCCAACAAGAATCAGTCCACGTTTTAGCAGACTGTCAACATAGTATGGAGACTTCTGATATCTCAAAATCGCAGCTGGTGAATGAAAAAAATGCACAAAAAAAACTTTCCTCTCCTTTCGCCAGGAAGAAGAATATTTCTCCTTAAATCTAGGAGCCTATGGCTACAAGCGAGTGATAACAACTCTGGATTCTTTCATAGGTAATGCAGAAACATACTCTCTCGAAATCATATCTCAAAAATTTGCACTAGTGAGGGTGAAGAAATTAAAGGACAGTCGAATCTTCAGCAGGCTGCAAAAAAGCACTTGCAGCTTCTATTTCATGAGGATGAGAATTTTGAAGAGAGTGTGAACGCTGAATTCTTATCCAACATACCTTCTTTGGTCAATCTTGAGGTTAATGCTGGATTAGTGAAGCCTTTCTCAGAGAAAGAAATAGTGGATGTTATTTTGGATATGGAACCGGATAAAGCTCCTAGTCCGGGTGGATTCTCTATCCATTTTTATTGATGTTTGTTGGAACATTATAAAATATGATCTCTTTCGTATGATCTCATCCTTCCTCAAAAAATCCAAAGTTGGAGGGTGCACCAACTCTATTTTTCTTGCCTTAATTCCAAAGGATGTTAACCCTTCTTCTTTTGATAGGTTTAGACCGATCTCGTTATGGAATGCTTCCTACAAAATCTTGGCCAAAATCTAGCCAATAGACTTAAGCCTTTGTTAGGTTCCTTAATTTCACCTCTTTAGGGGGGTTTTTCTAAAGGAAGGCATCTAATAGATAACGTTATTCAAGTGCAGGAAGCTCTCCATTCCAGTTGTCAAAGGAAGGAGAAAGGCATGCTCATCAAGTTGGATATGAAAAATTATTTTGACCGATTCAAGCTTTCCTTTCTCTACCGTGTCCTTCTTTCTTTTGGCTTTAGTGCAGACTTTGTGTGTTTGATAAAATATTGCACAGATAGACCCTAGATATTGCCTCTTGTAAAGAGAAGACCAACATACTTCTTTCAAGCTTCAAGAGGGCTTCACCAAGGGTTCCCTCTATCACCTTTTCTTTATATTCTGATGGCAGAATCTTTAAGCAAAAAGTTATCGGCAGAGTTAGTTGCAGGCTCCCTTCTTGACATTAAGATTGCAAGAGGTGTGGATATTATTAACCATGCCATTTTTGCTGATGATTCTCTTCTCCTGGGAGGGACGCCCATAGTCATTGCTCGGGAATTTAAGGAAATTATTCAAAATTTATGTTTAACGTTAGGAGCTCTGATTAATAATAGCAAGAGTGTCGTGTATGGTTGGAATGTAGATCAACTGTCTATTCTTCAAATTGCTCATGTTGTGGGATTCCCTGGGTTTGATAAGTGGGACAAGATAAAGTATTTGGGTCTCCCTTTAAAATTGGGACCTAACCCCTCGTCGCTGTGGTTGGAAGTGATAAGAAAACTTAAAGCAAAAATAGATTCCTGGGGTGGCCAATGGTTAACAAAGGCTGGGAAGTTGATTTTGATTAAAGCGGTCCTATCAACTCTTCTTATCTTTTAGTCCTCTCTCCTTCTTGCTCCCAAGTCCATCTCAACTCAGTTCTCCAAACTTCTTTGGGATTTTCTTTGGGACGGTGGCAAAGGAAATCAGAAAAAAATGCATTTGGTAAGCTGGGATATTCTTAAAAGACCAATTTCGGAAGGAGGTTTGCAAATTCGTGATCCTGAAATGGTAAATATGGATTTGGGAGGTAAGCTCGTCTAGAAATTGTATGAAGATAAAAACCATCCGGTAAGTAAGATATTCTGGATGAAATACCTTAAGGGTGCCTCTTTGAGAAATTTAAAGTCTATAAATACCCCTATAGGCACAACTATTTGGAATTTATGTAGAAGAGGTATAGATATTATTCAACATCAACTTTATAGAATTCCTGGCAGTGGGAAGAGGATTTTTCTATGGGATGATAATATCTTAGGAAATCCTCTTCTTTACTCCGTCATCTCCTTAAGTGAGATCAAGTCTTGGTTAACCAATAAAGGAATTCTTCGGCTGACAGACATTTGTGTTGGGAAAGTGAAGGGAATTGGGATGGATGGTCTTTCCCTGAGAGTCCGGAGCATCTTCTCTCCCAGCAAAAATTGTTGATTTCTTATTTATCTGGTTTCACACCACTTCATATCTCTTCCAAGGATAAAGGGGGGTGGGGTAGTTTTGGAAAATACTCAGCTACTCAAGGATATGTTGCTTTGCATTCTCCTGTTCCTTCTTGCTTTTCCCCTGCCCTTTTGAAAGAAATTTGGTCCTCTCATAGTCTGCCAAAGGTGAATTTATTTTCTTGGACTCTCATGCATAACCGGGTACTAACAGGAGAAAATTTGTCCAAGAGAGGTTTCCTGGGACTGTTTCGATGGTTTTTTTGCAGATTTGTTGTTGAAACCTTCGAACACATCTTCATGGGATACAATTTCTCCCAATTGGAGTGGAATTTGGTTCTTAAAGGATTGGTCATGTTCGTTCCTTCCAACATCTTTGTTGTATCACTTTATACCTCCTAGTGAAATCAAATCCCTGTAGCAAATGTAAAAAATGCTGCATGGTCCAAACTATGGTCAACGATTTCGAAATTTGTTTGGTGGAAGCTGTGGATTTCAAGAAATGACTGGATATTTAATGACAAGATGTCCACACCCATGATCGTGGAATCCAAAATCAAATATTCCATTGCTGAATCTGCATGTAATAACTTTTCCCTTTCATCATTTTATCCCAAAGCTATCATGTGGCTAGGAATTTTCCCTTTGAATGCTAGAGTGCCGACCCCCTTTAAACCTGTGGGTAATCCCTCTTGGTTATTACATTTAAGTGAAGAATATTTTTCAATTTG
Organism: Pseudotsuga menziesii; assembly: GCA_001517045.1. NCBI lineage: Eukaryota > Viridiplantae > Streptophyta > Pinopsida > Pinales > Pinaceae > Pseudotsuga > Pseudotsuga menziesii. The sequence goes on along the minus strand of LPNX010140845.1, from coordinate 1,007,250 downwards.
GTGGAAGAACTCCTCCTCTGCTTCAATTTTTTTTGATGGAGCGTCCAGGGGGAATCCTGGGATCGTTGGCGCTGGTGATTTGATCATTTTTCTAGACAGATTGATCGAATCCTGGTTCAGCTAGGGACTAGGAATGAGGTCAAATAATTAGGATGAATGTCTCAGTCTCCTAAAGGCCTGCCAATATGCTAAGGAGATCGGGTATGGGTCTATTCAAATTTTTGGACATTTAAAGCTGCTGATTAAAATGTTAAATTCAGAAGACCAGTTTAACAATTCAGCTTTGAACATCACTCTGTAGAGAATTTGAAATTCATTGAAAGAGTTTAAGAGTGTTTCTTCTTATCATATTTTGCAGGATTTAAATAAAAGAGCCAACTCCATGGAAAATATAGCTTTCCTGTTGTCCCAAGGAAATCTAAGTTTCAATGGAGAAACCTACGCTTTCCATCCTATTCCTCAATTTAGATTCATTACCCAATGTTTTGTCTAGGCAATCTCTTTTCTATTGTAATAATTGTAAATATCTGGATTTCATGAAGTTTTACTTCTGCTCTATATGTAAATGGCTGATTATGCAATTGCTAAATAAAGCCTAAAATTTTCATAAAAAAAGAAGAAAATTTATCCGTTTGAGTTAAAAAAATGTTGCTTCTTTTCTTGAAGATTTATTTAGTCCCATCCTCATCTCATATGTAGTGAGGATTCCATGTAGTTCATCTACTGTCAGAAGGTCAAGATCATCTTGTTATTCTAGGGTGGATACTTTTGAGTCATACTTCATTGGCAATGTTCTTAGTACCTTGTTAACCACTTCTCTTTCTTTTAATTTTCATCCAAGACCTCTAATAGCATTGACAACCTCATCTACTCTTAGAAGGAATTCCCCAATATCTTCTTCTTCTTTCATTTTAAGGCTCTCAAACTCCCCTTCATATGTATGAAGCTTGGATCCTTTGACTTTAGATGCCCCTTTATAGATAATCTTTAACTTATCCCAGACTTGTTTGGCAGTATTGCATCACATAACTTTTGTAAATACAGAGTTTGTCAATCCACTAAAGATTGCATTTAGGGCTTTGGCATTACCTTCATATTGGCCTAGTTCCACTAGGTTTGTAGGAGCTTGGTATTCTATTTTATACTCAATTTTCAGTTGCTTCCCAAACCTTCCATCCAAGGGACATCAGATGGCACTTTATTCTCACACTCCCATATGCATAATTTTGTCCTGTGAATAATGGAGGTCTGTTAGTGGCTAATCCTTCTTGTTGATGGATAGTGGTTTTAAATATGATCTTCCTTCCAATGGCGAAACTGTGGTGAAGGAACCCTCTCGGATACCAATTGTTAGAATATTGGACAATACTGAGAGGCGGGGGGGTGAATCAACATCGATAATTTTTTATAACTTAAAAACACAATTAACATTTAACATAGAAGCAACAAGAAACATTGAACAAAATTTTTATCGCGGAACCCAATTGGGGCCATTTTTTCTAACTATGAACACACGTAACTATGAAACTTGTTTTTTTTAAGTTGCCGAGGGGCCATTTTTTAAATCATAATGTGAGTTAGCATTGAAATCAAATCTAGGTAATTTTGAGCCCAAACAAAGCCAATTGTTATACAAGTAACTAAGACTCTTGAAGGATAATTGGGGGTAAATTTTGAGTTAAATTAAGCTTGAATTCATTTAAATTAGAATTCAATCATTTTAAATCCTTTTACATACAAATTTGTGGGTTCCTTGAATGTAGAGAAGTTGTATTTCTTCCCCAATAAGAGGTCAATTTTGTGCCAACTATTGCTCAAATTAGGGCTGAATTGAGGCCTACAACAATTCTTTACTCTCTCTACAAGAATATGATAGCTTAACACCATGGGAAGGTTATTCCTTACCATATTATCACCTATTTGTAATCACATTTGAAGTGTTTTTTGAGTAGACAAATATATTTTGAAATTAAAAAAGGGGGTCCTATTGGCCTCAAATGAAGACCAACTGTTACTCGATCTAGGGCATTTCTTTTTCCACCTCTAGTATACCCCCAGGGCTATAAAAATACACCATTTGAGCACTATATTGGTTATGCTGTAGACATTAATGCATGACTATTGTGTTGAAAATGAAGCTTCCATTGGAAAAAATCTCGCTTACCTTCATTGTGAATCGTTTGGTTTCCTCGAGTGATAGTTGAAGACACAAACGGGTTGAGGGATTAAGACATGAAAAAATATCATGCTACTTGGAAGCTCACTTTTCAAAGTCATTAATGATTATTTGACTTTAGATTATGCACTATGTTTAAAATTATTTTCTCAAATCCTATCTCCCAATGAATCTTAAATTGAATTTTACTTTTATTTCTATTTCAACATTACCTCTTCCCTTCTTGTAAATCGATGGGGACTGTTTGTCACCGAGATTTTTTTTTCATATTGATGGTTGTCCCTTTTATTGGTGTCAAGTGATTGTAATGTCAACATAACTTCGACCCCTTGGAATTGTTACACTAACTTACTTGAATCTCCTCTTCTACAAATGGGAGGCTTGTATGTATGTTTTTTAGGTATCCATGAATAAAAAGTAACAAAGTGTTGCATAATGTTATTAGATTTATTTAATCATTGTTCCTCTATTTTATCAGTACTACAAGACACTAATTTGGCATTGTTTCTATCATCGTTGTGTAGTCATAAACAAATTTTAATTGATAATCCAACTGATATATTATTTATTACCTTTGTGGCCTTTTATTGTGGGTCTAAGAGTCCACTTCTCGTGCCTCCTTCTCAATGACGATATTCTTAGCCTCTTCCCAATCCCTAAGGATGTTTTAATTACAAATGTATTAACATTTGATAATCAATTTTTTAGTTTTTCTAGCATGCGAATAAAGTTTTTTTTAATATGCAATGACACAATCCACCCTTTAACATGTAGACAAGGGTGATCTATTCCTCATGTCTCATAAAAAGATTCAAGCATAGTTGGTTCACTGAGAGTGACTATATCACCATAGAGATTTGAACCTTGGTGGGGAGGATATCAATTCTTCCACTTAACTTCCCTAGATAAAACCCATATACATTGACCTAAGGGAGCTCACCAATGTACTCAATGAATTTGTTCAAAACTACATAAAATAAAGTCAACTATAAATTTGATGACAATATATAATGAAATATAAAATTTAAATGACTACACACATGAATGACTAACAAGAAAACTTATTCAAACATATTTCACACTATAAGGTGTCTCCTCCTCCCAATAATCTTGGAGAATCTACGAAGGTCACATTTATCACTAAATAGTACATTTACACACTTTCTACCTAGATGCATTGTATTTTTTTTTTGCGTAGTAGCATTGCTTATTTCAACTCAATGTTTGTCATATTTTTTAGACCACTTTCTATTAACAATGTAAAAAAATTATTTATGAAAACTTGTCACTTCCAATTTCTAAAGCCTCTATTTTTCGTCAATGTGTATATTGCAATACTCATAAGTCAATTCATTGTCTTCTGCTAAGCCACATCTTTATCTCAATTCATCATCATCTACATTCCCTATGCATTAAAATTAATATGCATTTCATACAATGAATAAGTACTACAAAAAATGTAGAATATTTGATTCAATTACACTATAAATTTCACTAAAAATTACAGGATAAATCCTACAAAGGATAACATGCTCAAAGTGACTATGAATGAGACTATTATAACTATGAGAGTGCATAGGTAGAGGAGATATGTTAAAACACAGAGGAAAATGATAATACATAGATAAAACAATAGATGTAATTGAGGTAAAATGTGGAGATTAATACCTTAGTGTAGGTCTAAAGGTCGACAAAGATGGAATAAGACACATAATATGCTACTTAAGCCCAAGTTTGTAGAGGAGATGATATGCTAGGGATAAATTAAATGCATTCTAACAAACATTCCTAGCATCAACAAATTTTATTCCAACAATGCTCTATTGACCGTAAGAACTATAAGGCTCTCATACCACTATTAAAAACATGTTAGATAAATAAGGACAAAATGAAGTTAGTTGTGAATTGCATTTTCATTAATATGATGCACATATAGATAAAACATGAAGTGACCCTTGGTTTCATATTCCTAAGAGGTCTCTTGGACTCTTGAAGACTTTGCATATTCATTAACGTTAATAGTAATGACTTTTACTAACCCTAAGAATCAGGTTTTGAATAAAAGAAAAATCAAATTTCGAACTAAAAAAATTCAAAAGAAAACAAAAATTAAACCTATAAAACAACCAAATTGTTTTGCATGAATTAATTACCTTTCTAAGTAATAAAGTGAAGTACCTTTTAGGATTTGGCCATTAGCATGAAGGGAATCCAAATCACCTACCGATTTTTCTAATCCATATGTGCTAGACACTATCTTCTTTAGTCTCATTATTCTTATCCCGCTTTAAAAATAAGTCTCACACTTCAAAAATTTTGCGACCATAAGAATGTTTATCAAACCATCTTCTAATGATCTATTGATGTGAATCAATTTTTTGTTTGCCTTTCTATCTATGTTCTTCTAGCATGATTATTTTATTAATCCTATTTTTTAAGGATGGTAAAGGATTTCCCCTAGAGGCTTGTGAAAGTTGTAAAGATGGCAAGAAGAAATTTGATTGTAATAAATATTCTTGTCTATAAACAAAAAAAATTGGAGATGTTCCCAATGCACCCTTAGGTGTAACTCTATCGTCCCACAGTACATTATATAGAGCATTATGTCAATTCCTCTATTTTCCATTTACTATTTTTTTAATGATATGAATCAAATTTTTATTTGTGAATTTAACTAATCCATTACCTTGGGGATAAAATTTCGTTGCATACCTAAAGATGGCTCCTTTATCTAATGCAAATTGAAACATAATAAAGGACGAAAAATATGAAAAATGATTAGAGAATAACATTTGGAATTCTAAGTCTCATAATCAAATGATGTTTTATAAAATCCATGACTACATGTTCATTATCTTGGTTTAATTGTAAAACCTCAACCCACCTAGTGAAATAGTTTGTAGCAATTAATTTTATAGCATATTTTGTCACCTCTGTCCCATAGATGCTATGATGGTCGATCTTATCCATTTCCCCCTTTTGTATACTCCCTTATTCCCATATTAACAATGAACAACAACTATTCTTGGAAAACATCTTAAAAAACTTTATTTTATAAGATGTAGATGACCTATATGTGGCTAGCCTGTGTCCATGCAACCCGCCTTTGACTAACCCGTGTACATGTCTGTTTGTGGGTAAAAAATAAAAAATAAAAGTTACTTTAGGGGATTTTTTTAAATTTTTGTTGTTCCCAACTACCCCAATCCCATAAATAACTTCCTCCAAATGCCTCCCCATCAATACAAAGGAGGCAAAAGAGATGCACAAATTCATCAAGTGTATTGGAGAGTACCCTCATGCTATACCTTTGATATTTGATCAAGCCCCATTGTCCTTGGCCTGCAAAAACCCTTTCCCCAATCTGGAACTTGTTTTTAGCTTGCAATGAGAACCATTATCGTGCCAAAGAATTGGAGTGATTCTTTTGGGAATATTTCTCATTGTGATTTTGGATTGAGTGTGTGAAAGGCCTAGGTGGAAGGAATCCGATCTCAGTTCTAGAATGGTCCCACAACGAAATTCAGGTAACATCAGTCTGTAACTGGTTGTTTATTTAATAAGAGAACTATATTTTCCATCCAATTTGAGCATCATGATTTTAATTTATAGTTCTTAAATTTTGATGAATTATTGAACAATTTGTTTATGAATCATATTTTGCATCAGTAACTACTTTCTTGTCAATTTATGTTCAATTTTATGTTAACACTTGAAGTGTTGGTGATAATATTGGAGCAACAATAGCCTTAGATCTACATCAAATGTTGGATTCTGGGTGAGTTGTAGTTCTGAACATTCTTTATATTTTACATGAAATTTTTTCTTGTAAAGTGTTGATTCTTATCTTGTCTAGATAGCTTGAATTTTCTTTTGGATATCGCTCTATGGTGGTTATCCCAAAGACCACTAGGGTAGTTAAAATGCCGACTCCACAATTTTTCATTTTTTGGTATTATGGATTTTTGTTGTTTGATTGATTTTCATTGTCCATTTTGTTTTGTTCCTGCTTATTTTCTTTATTTTTCTATTTCTGTCCTTTACCTTTCCATCTTAAGACCCTTGTGGTAAGAAACTTGGTACTTGGGCATCAAATTTCTTTTTTGTGTTTCTTTTTCCTGTGCATGTATGCATGTAACAATACACACAATTGTATATTTGTCCTATCAGTTTGTTATTTTTGCAAAAAAAATCATGTTTTTCCCTTGTATGCGACTATACACAGAACAATCATGTACATGCTATCTAACTATGTCCAACCTGCATACATAACTGTTTTTGCTTCTTTTTTCAGCTTCTCTCTATTTGAACTGGAAATGTGGGTTGTTGTTTATCTAAGTTGACCTTGTAAGGATGAAGTTTAGTTTTACTTCCAGAATTCAACGCCTTTTTGTGTACAAAACACAAACGAAAGAGGTCTTGTGTGATTTAGGGCTTTTCTCTTGAATCTCTTGGGATTGTTTGTACAAGTTTTCCACTGTAATTTTGTATAAGGATTTCTATTTAAGTTCAATTTGTGTACTTCTTTGTTACCGAGGTGGTTATGCTCTTGTAATTTTTTTGAAGTAGTTTAGTCATCTTTCTTGGAATCCCGTAGGTATCCAAAAGTTTTAAATTTTAGTGTTTTTCTCTATGTACATGCCCTAGACACTGTGAGACCGTTGTACATGGGATATCTTAATCTAGATTGCATATACCCCTTATTCCAGTGTTAGGTTACCTATATACCCAAAATACACACGCCAGAAGTGTAACTCATGTGCACATATGATGTCTTAAGGTAGGTCACTTTTTTACCTTTATGTACGCATGATTCCTTAAGCAAAGTTGTGTACATGTATTGGTGGGCCGAAAAATAGGGTAAAAAATTTCAAAAAATATTATTGGTTTTTAGGTTTATTAGGTCTATTGGGGATCTGGGTCTTTGTTATATTTTTCAAATTTTGTTTTTAAGCCTTTAAATTCATGTTTTTAAGTGTTTTTTATTATGCCCTGAAAGAAAAGGAAAAATGAATTTCGCAAAAAATTCAGAGTTTGCTTTTGGTTCATTTAGGAATCTTTTGGGCAGCTTGATGTATTAGAGAGTGTTTTTATGAAAGAAAAGATCATTTACTTTCATTTTCATTATATCATGAAAAACATAAAAAGTTTCTTACTTTGGTTACGGTAATATTCTTAAAAATTTGTATCTTGCTTAATAATTTCAAAGGTTATGCTTGCTTTTTCTTTCATTTTGAAAGTTGTTTATAGTCAAGCACATGCTTCAAAATTTTAAGTGGTATTTTGCATTTGAAAGTAATTTTATTTTCATTTATTTTATGTCAAGAACACCACATGTTTCACTTTCATTCCCCTAAGTAATGATAACCATTTAAAATTAATGCTTAATCTAATATCTATTAGAACCTTATTTTCATAGGGTTCACCAATTTTGCTTAAACTTAGGATCTTGGATTAGGTCGGCAGTTAAATTTCCAAGATCATTTTATTTTTAAACATAGTGGTCATTCAGAAGGATAGGAAGAAATACAACTCTAGAAGGGTGTGGTTGGGAAGTCCCTTTCACTCAAGAGTCAAGCACAAGCTCATGCGAGGTTGAGAGGAAGGGAACCCCTCATAATACTTAAATCGATCATTTGTGGGATTTTGCATGTACGAGGAATTTTCAGTACCAATATTTAGGCCCCATGAGTTGACAGTATTGTTGAGGTTTCAGCCTTAACTACCCTGTCCATATGTACGATCCCGATCATGGACTGTTCTCCTAGAAAGTATGGGAACACACCATTGTCCCCTAATTGTTAGAGTCTACAAGTGTTCAACATCAACACATCTATTCACATTTTTTAAATTGTACTCGATACATTGCCTCTCATTATCATCATCGGTGAGTTGGATCGCGTGTGCTAACAGTATACATCAATGACCGATAATCACATGGTGTTTTACTATGTTTGATTTCATAACATCTGTTCACATAGTTTAGACTTGTACCAATATTAGTTGGTTTGAAGACCCCGATCCTTTCTATAGAATCACATTATTATGTTATGACTTGGGTTGCATTGGATTGACACTTACTCACATCTTGGAACTAATTGTTATGATGATTGCCATGTCTAGTACTCTTTCCAAATATCTTCATTTTATTCTTAGACATAGATCCACATTGTATTTATGTGGTTGTGATCTTTCATTTTAGACATGGATTCACTTTGTATCTTCATGGCTATGATAGATTGTTTGATATGGATCCAATTTGTAACTTAGTGGCCATGATCACAACTTCTATATACCTCATACATGATTCGATGACCACAATTTTGTCACTCCTGAGCCTGTGTAATAAAACTAAATAGTTTAGCAACTTAGTTAGTAATTTGTTATTTATTAATTAATGGATTGATAGGTCACATCATTTAATGGTGACGCTTTATTTGTATAAATCCACATTGTATTCTTTGTAAAAAGCATCAAATCAATAAATAAAATATATCTTTTGGAGTTTCCATTCCAAGTTGGTATCAGAGCTCAACAATGTCCATCTTGGCGTTATTCATGCTCCACAACATCCTATTCACTTCTCTCCCATATATTCCTTGTGTCCAATCCTCTCCTACTTCCTCCGTGCCCCTCTTCACTCCCTCTTCACTCTAGAAAATATATAATATTAAATAATAATAATAATAATTTTTTTTTGAGAACTATTAAAGTTATTTTTTTGCATATAATAATATTATTAATAATACTTATTATTGTAATTAAATATTTAATAGTTAACCTATCCCCAATCCAAAATTAGCAACATGAATACAAGAAATACAGAGAGAAACCCTATGGAGAACAAGGATGCATCCATAAAGTCAGAAGATGATTTAGTTCAAAATATATTGACAAAGCTTGAGCAAAAATATGAGGACATTCGCCACCTAAAGCTCGAAATTCTCTCACTGAGAGACTAAGTTAAAGGAGGCAATAACGCACATACATGCCCAACCACAATGCTGTCATAAGGTCAAGATCGATTTACCAAGGTTCGATGGAGAAAATAATTGAGACAGGATTCGATGGATCAAAAAAATTGAAAAATATTTTGAAATGTACAATATCTATGGTGACGACGACAAATTGAATGTTGCAACAATGTACATGGATAAAAACACTCGTGATTGGTTCTTATGGTGGGACTCGACAATGAAGGGAGGAGGAATAGTTAAAGACTGGGACACCTTCAAGAAAAATTTCTTTAAATGATTTCAAGACATGGAAGAAGCCGAAATCTACAACAAGAAGGAATCGTGGATGAATATTTTAGCAATCTATTGGTATTGGCCACTCGTGTCCAAGATATAATGAATAACAACTCCTGCAAATTGCCATTGATGGGCTAAAACAAAGTATTCAAAGTGAGATAAAATTACTAGACGTCAATGACAAGGAGCAATGTCGTCAAAAAGAAAAATTAATTGAAGAAAAGCAAAAATCACAACGTTCATTGATTTATATATCACGCCACCTAAGAGAAAATGGGAAAAATGATTACAATCCATGCCATAAGTGTAATTACCCTAATTGGCGTCTAGGACCTAAGTGTACAAATTAGGATATATTCTTGTGCAAAAAAGTAATACAAGTGACGATATTGATGAAGAATTAATTGACACACCTTCCTCTGACACAGAGTCAGATAGCGATGAGACTGGAAAAGAGGAGGATAACATCACACTAATGCTTTCAGTTGCTGCAATGACAGGTATTTCTCAACCCCAAACCCTCAAATAGTTTGGTCTATAGTGGGAGTACACACAACTTCGTATACTCTAGGGTATAAAAGCAGTTAAACATATTCATCTACCATACCACCAACTTCCAAATATCGATACTAGGAAATAAGACCACACCGTGCGGCGGTAAATGCCATAAAGTAGAACTAGCTATAACGGACTACAAGCTAATATCACCAATGTATGCTATGAAAATCTGAGGGGTTGACATTGTTTTAGGTGCACAATGGTTGGAAACGCTGGGAAAAGTAGGATTAAACTTACGAGAATAATTTATAAGGTTCTATGAAAATGGGAGGAAATATAAGCTTTACACTATTAACTTCCCCCCTCCCCAAATTGTCTCATCTGATAAAAAAGGGAGGTCAATCCTTCTTCTTACACTGGTATGCTATGGAAAGAAAAACTGACGGAAGACAAAATATTGACCCAAGTGAATTACAACAACTCCTAGGGGAACATAGTGTCATATTCCAAAACCCTCCTCATGGTCTCCCGCCCCCATGTTCTAGGGATCACATCATCGAGTTGATTCTAGGATCAGCTCCAATTAGAAAAAACTCATACATATAATCTCATAGGAACAAATCAGAGATCGACCATTTGGTTTAGGATATATTAGACGCTAGAATAATCACACGTATTAAGACTCCTTTCTTTGCATCAGTCATACCCGTTAGGAAAAAAGATGTACCATATAGACTTTCAATTGATTATCGAGCGTTGAACAAAGTCACCATAAAAGATAAATTCCCCATTCCCTTTGTCGACGAACTGCTTGATGAGCTACATGGTGAAAAATATTTTTCTAAACTAGACTTAAAAAATCAGGATATTGCCAAATCCATTTTCGAGAAGAAGATGTCCCCAAAACAACTTTTTCCACCCACGAAGGATTATAGTAATTTCAAGTGATGCCATTTGGATTATCTAACGCTCCAACAAAATTTCAAGTAGTAATGAATGACTTGTTTCTCCCTTACCTAAGGAAGCTCATGCTAGTGTTTTTTGATGATATCCTTATTTATAGTAAAAATTGGAACTCACACCTCAAGCATGTAGAAACAATATTGAAGCTTCTAGAGGAAAACAATTTTTATGCTAACAATTCAAAATGTAGTTTCGGGTGAAAATAAATAGAATTTTTGGGGCACATTGTTTTAGCCAGTGACATTAAGGTCGATCCCAAAAAATTATGGTGATTACAGAGTGGCCATCCCCCAATTCAATTACATCGTTAAGAGTATTTTTGGGTCTAACAGGTTATTATAGTAGATTTGTACGCAATTACGCCCAAATTGTAGCACCCCTAACATCACTATTAAAAAGGGATGCTTTCTGATGGGATAAGGATGCAAAAAAATGTTTTGAATAATTGAAAACCCTAATGACATCCACACCAGTGTTAGAAACTCCTAATTTTACAAAGACATTCATCCTTGAATGTGATGCTTCAAAGACAGGTTTAGGACTAGTTGTTCTCATGCAAAATAAACATCCCATTTCTTTCAAAAAGTCGAAAGTTGAAACCAAGTGAGCAAAAAAAATCCACATACGACAAGGAAATGTTGGCAATAATGCATTCCCTTGTTGAATGGAATCAATATTTGTTCGGGGCAAAATTTATTGTTAAAACATACCACAACACCCTGAAGTATTTTCTAACTCAAAAGAATCTCTCTCTGAACAACAAAAATGAGTAAGAAAACTCCAAGTCTTTGATTTTAACATTTTGTATAAAACGGTTAAGGAGAATAGGGTTGTAGACAACTTATAAATAAAAAATGAGAGTGATGCCTCACTATGTGCCATATCCATAGTTGTTCCTGAATGGATTTTAGAAGTCCAAAGTGAGCATGTGAAAGACCGAGAGACAAGAAATCTAATTGAAGAAGTTGAAAACAAGAAGGACCCAAATATTCATGGGAAAAAGAGTACATACTATGGTAAAAACAAAGATTATATTTACCCAGTTCATCAAAATTCAAAACTCAAGTCTTAAAAGAGAACCACGACTACCCAACCATGTGCCATGTTGGTTTCTTTAAAACATACCACAATACCTTCCAATCCTTCTTTTGGAAGGGAATGAAGTCTGATACCTAGAAATATGTGGATGAATGTGATACTTTTCAAAGGAAGAAGTTCAAAATGGTGGATCCTCCCAGTCTCCTACAACCCCTTCATATTCTAGCCCCAAAATGGTTTGAGGTGTCGATGGATTTTATCATCGTCCTTCCTACATTAGAAGGAAAGGATAATGTATTTGCAGTCGTTGATAGATTAAAAAAAAATGCACATTTCATTAGTACTTCATCAAAATCAAAATCAAAATCAAAATCAAGCCAAGTCATAGATAGTTATGTAAATAATATATTTAAGCTCCATGGGTTTCCCAAGGTTATTGTTAGTGGCAGGGACCCTAAATTTTCCAGCAACTTCTGGAACGAATTGTTCCACCAAGTTGGGACTTCATTAACTATGAGTACCTCATACCACCCCCAAACAAATGGACAAATGAAAGTAGTAAACAAATGCCTTGAAGGATACCCAAGGAATTTTGTGAACGACCAACAAACTCAATGGGTCTAATGGTTACACCTTCCAAAATGGTGGTACAATAGTACATATCATACATCAACAAAAATGTTACCTTTTGAATCCTTATATGGGTATCCACCTCCTACAGCAAGAGAATATGTCATCAACAATTTCAAAGTTCCAGTAGCAAGAGATTACCTAGCAATATTCGATGAGGTCATCCCCATTTTAAAGAACAATCTCGAACAAGCAAGAAACAACATGAAACAACAAGCATACTAAAAAATAATCGATTGAGAATTTTAAATGGGCGATTGGGCGTTTGCTCGCCTTCAACCGTACAAACAAACTTCACTAAAAAATTCCAAATATCATAAACTTGCACCCAAGTTCTATTTCCCATACCGAATTCGAAAGTGAGTGGGACAAGTGTCCTATGCTATAGACATCTCACATAAAGGAAAAATACATGACGTATTCCATATGTCATGCCTAAAGAAGAAATTGGGCTCATTCACTCACATACAAACTGAATTTCCTATGTTAGATGATGAAGGAAAATTAGTGTTGGAACCAAAAATGCATTTTGGAAATTAAAACTGGAACACTTCGCTCCAGATCAGTTAATGAATACCTTATCAACTGGAGAAAATTACCAGATGATGAAGGTACATGAGAGAATGAAGATTTTTGTTCATTCCACCCATCCTTACAAGTACTTCATGGACGAAGTATTCGAGAGAGGGATGACTTGTAATAAAACTAAATATTTTAGTAACTTAGTTAGTAATTTGTTATTTATTAATTAATCACTTGATAGGTCACATCATTTAATGGTGACCCTTGATTTGTATAAAGACACATTGTACTCCTTATAAAATGCATCAAATCAATAAATAAAATATATATTTTGCAATTTCCATTCCATCATGGGTGTGCCCGCCTCGGGAAGAGTAGTTCTATATTAATCTATTGCAGGTGTTTTCCCTAAGGTATGCACCTGGATTGCTAAGGGAAAAGCTAGGACACTTGTGTATTTTGAAATAAATGGTGGTTTCAGGTTTGAAGTTTAAGTGGTTAAATAGTTAGTGATCCATTCAAGTTTTAGGTGGAATAATCAATCATTCAAGAAGAAAAACAGTAACACATCATGGTCTAAAAATATTTACAACCATAAATAAGGTATGAGCTCATAATTTAGTACAAAGTTAGGATGTAAATATATGAAAAGTAAGCTACTTGTTTATAGAATCACATAGATATTCCACATCATAACAACGTCACAATTAGGAGGTGTGATACCAAAAACCACATACATACACTTTGTACTAGCCTCAAACCATTGAAGAAATTCCTTTGGAAATTGCCTTCCAAATGAAGAACTGATCATGAGCTCCATTGGAAAGTTTTTGCTTGATACTTGGATGCTTTTTTAGACACATTATCTTGACACCAAAATGCTCGATATTGGGATTTGATAGGACACAGTGGTATTTGAAAGTCAACTTCTTTGAAATTTAACGACAGATTGTAATTTTGTACTTAGTTAACAATGTCCCATGTGTACCGAAAAATAACAACTTTGACATTTGATATTCCTAGGTGGTTTGATAGCATTCTGATGCATTGAGCATAATGTGGAATTACTGGATTTATCTTATACTTAGAGAGGGGGGGGGTGAAGCGATATAAAGGGCATATATCAAATTAGTTCACAATGAAACAATTTTCATCGCTTAAATCTTTTCAACCGAGACAAAAACAATTGCGCATAGATACTAAAGAATATAGAGAGAGTAGAGAGAGAGAATTATTTATTACATCAATGGGAGAATACACTCTCCAAAAATGAGCATCAACTCATGAAATTTAGGCACCAATGTAAACATATGTCTGTATGGATGCATAAACTACGAATTATAGAAAATAGCCACCAACCTGTGGATAACTGCAACCTCCAATGGTTTCTTCAACTTTGACTCTATGGAAACACCCACTCCCAAATTATATTTACAAGCTACAACTATAAGGAGGCTCCAATCCCATAAATATATTTACTATCACCAACTAGAAAGAGGCTCCAACCTCCTAAATTTGTTTTATAAGTTGCGACTGGAAGGAAGATGCAACTCCCCATTCCTTTCCTTGTCCCGCCTCCCTGAGATATTTTATCAACACCTATTGGAAGGAATCTCATACTCCACTATCCTTGTGCCATCCAACCTACCTGAAATGTAAATAAGTGTGTTTATCAAGAACTGTAATATGCAAATTACCTTGTCTAAAAAATGAAACTACTGTAACTCTTCTGATCTGCGTCTTGATTCTAAATATCTACGTCAAGACAATCAATTGCCAAAACTATGATGTACGATAATGACTGTGATATATTTGATCTTTCTATATCACATAGTCCTCGAATATTGAGTTATTTCAACTATTGCGATTTGCATTCCTATGCTGACCAGTGTTCCGAACTCAGTCACTTCTACGGCTCTGCAATATATGTCTTCACTAAGTAATGACTTCACACATCCTGGATATGGGTATCCTTCTATATAACACTCTTATTGTTGTTCATCCACTGTCGATATGCACAAATTGGCTCCACATAAAAAATCTTTCTGCGATCAACGAGCCATTGATACCCCAAGATAATAGAGCTTGCTCAAATCTAATTATCTTCAATTCTTCATTCTACAAACTTACTTCAACACATCCATCTCTTTCTTATTTATAATTTTCCTAGCTCAATAGATGTGTCCACTTGTTGAAGGTCCTTATCTTTGAATAACACCACCACTACTTTGCCTCTTGGTTAAGTAGTGATCTGCGTTGGAGTGTCACTTATTGCAAAACAACTTTGTGGGATTTGGCACGCATATGCCAACTCCTTTACGAGACTTTTACACTCAATTTTATTATTATCTCATATAGGTCCCATACTAAAGCAGTATTTGTGCACATATTCCATTTTCATATTCTTCTTTCTAGTTTGTTACATGTGCACATACGACCAATATCATAGCAGGATCTTTTCTCTTTCTAGACTTCCAGATTCTTTTGCATGTATTTCTTCAAAATGGATTTTTGTGAGGAAGTATTCATGCCCCTCAATCATCTTGATAACACAGGTTCAACATTTTATCTTTTTGGAATAGATTTATCCTTTTACATTAGTTGTATCCTTTGACATCAATTTTAACTTTTGACATCAATTTTATCCTTTGACATCAATTTCATCTTTTGACATCAGTTTTATCCTTTGACATCATTGACAACATAAAGGGTTCAAAAATACCCCCCTTTGGCATTGATTTCAACACCAACTTAATATGACACAAACCTACCACAAGCTCCTCTATAAGTGAGCTCTACTTCTATGCACAAAAGGCTCCCCCCTTTGATTATGCCTTTAATTTTTTTCTCTATTCTTTTGCATAGATTCATCTTCAATTTTTTTTCATTCCCCCCGTTTATTATCACTCAAATTTGTTCATTCTCCTCCTTTGAAATAAATGGAAATTGAACTCATTATGTCATTGATTCCCCCTGGATTTATTCCATTACTTCATCTCTATCTTGATTATATTGTGTCAGGTCGCAAATAATCCATCTCTGCGTCAGGTGCTCCAAACTGATCCTTGTTTTGATATTTTCTGCGTCTCAAATTATGGGGTAGAGATTATTCCTAGTTTCCCTCTTATCTATTCAAAGGTTTCTCTATGAAGTGGTTTTGTGAAGATATCCACAATTTGTTCCTTTCTATTACATATTCCAATTTGAATATATTTCCAACAACTTGTTCTCTTAAAAAATGACATTTTATAGGAATGTGCTTGGTTTTTGAATGCATTACTGGATTTTTTGAAATACTAGTCGTGCTTGTGTTGTCGTAGAATATTCTATGTGAACATCTTTTAAAGTTTGTTTCATCCATAGAACTTGCATACAACATGTTGCTTCGACATTGCATTCTGCTTCAGTTGTTGACAAAGACATTGAGGATTTCTTTTTGCTTATCCAAGAGACTAAACATTTTCCTAAGAATAAGGAAGCTACACTTGTTCTCTTTCTATCATTAATACTTTCTTCCCATTCCACATCTATGAATGCTTCTAATGTCAGTTTTCCGCCAAGTGGATACCATAATTCGAGATTCATGGTTCCTTTCAGATACTGTTAAGCCTTAAATGTTGGGAACATTCCCCTCTATAGTGTGGTACATTACCCCCTATATTGTGGTGTGTTTCATATTATTGATGTCATGTTAGGTCTATTAGTGGATCTATTAATTTTTATTGTACATCTTTGTCTCCTATATATAGGAAGGAGATATTTTCATTTTAGTCATCATTGTATCTTGTCTTGTCTTATGTACTTAGTACATTGTGTAAGTAGGTTACTCCCTCAAAGAGGATTTATATTCATTTCTTTTCTTAATTATTAAGGCATGGATTACTTTCTTCTGGTCTATTTATGCTATTTATAGGATTTGGTTGCATAACATTTGGTATCAAACCTCTTTCCTCAGGAAACGTTTTTTCAAAACAAGTCATGGAATTTTCACTACAAGTTTTTTTTCTATAATGATTTAGACACCAAAACTCAAAACCCATCTCCAAAAAAGGCCAGCCTATATGTGGTACAAATTTCAGATCCTGACACATTACAACTTCATATATATTCGTCTTTGAACCTAGGTTTTTTTTACTAGTCCAAAACCTATTCTAAAACATACATTCTGGTCCAAAAAGGTCATCCAAATTGAGTGAGACCTGTTGTTTCAGAAATAATATGGAACAATGTATCTTTGGTAGGGTTTTCAACTGCAAACATAAAATATTGGACACATGGCACACCATACAAATTTTATTTTTTGAAAGGACAAAAAATAAAAAGTTTTGGGAGATTTGCAATAACTTTTTATTGACACCTTAAAATTAGGTAATACTTGTAGAATTGGAAAGAGGAAACACCATGACAAAACATGAAAGATTTTTAGACCTAGAGGAGATGAAATTTCAAATATACAGTAGTTCCAAGTCTACCATAAAACAATCTTCCAATTAGGGTTTGAAAAAGGTATGCCATTTTCAATTTGAATAACTTTGAGTAGAAGGATATATTTTTAGTGAACCCTAAGGTTTGAAATCTATTTATATTATACAAAATTCCTCCCAAGGGAAGTGGAAAAAATCACACTCCACTTAGATAACCAAAGGATTCATCCCCAACGTACGATAAAACGGAAGACCTATCTTTTCGAGTGTCCCAGCTGGAAGATATGATTAAAGGGTTTGCGAAAAAGTTTGATTTGGTTAACTTAGAGCAGAAGTGGATGGAAAATATGAAATGGTCTGAGGATAAGTTGATGGAAAATATGAAAAATATTGCTAATATGATACAAAATTCAAGGGATACTCCCCTAGAGGTTATGATGTGTTCCAAGATACTCAGGAGGATAAAAATAATGTCCATGAATAAGAAACCTTCCATGAATAAGAATATTCCATGAGGAAATGATTCAGGGAATGGAATTCATTAGGGTTAGTCAATAAGGGGTACCCAAATTCCCAAGATAGACATGAGAAATTTTGATGGCAATGATCCAATAACTTGGACATTCCATATGGAGCAATTATTTTATCTACACTAGGTGCCAACTTTGCAAAAGATAATTATTGCATCCTTATATTTAGAGGCTGATCAATTTGTATGGTATCAATGGATTTGTGACTGTAAAAATGACTCTATTATCTCTTGGTCAATATTCACAGGAGAATTTATTGCATATTATGGGGATATAAATAACAACTCCTTATTTATCCAGTTGGTAAATCTTAAGCTAAAAGGTCCAGTTACATAGCACATCAAGCAGTTTCATATTTTAGAAGATAAGTTTGAGAGTGAAGAATATTTTAGAAGATAATTTGTTGGATCTCTTTATGGTAACCTTGAAGGATAAAATTCAACATGAGGTGCGTCTCTTTGAACCACCATCCTTAGAGAAGGATTTCATGATGGAAAGGAAGGTTGAAAGTAAAAATATGGTGATAGATACTAGAAATACCACCTCCAACACATATAGAGAGAATAATATTCCTTCTTCTAACCCACGTGAGAGGTTGATGCCTCAGCAACTGGAGGAAAGAAGAGCAAAAGGTCTATGCTTTAATTGTGAAATACGAGTAGTAAGGGACATAAGTTTGGAGAAAATAAATTATTCTACATAGAAGGCGAAGAAGAAGAACAAAAAGAACAGGAACCACTACAAGGGGATGAACTAGAAGTGATTACTCCCACCATATCTTGTCATACTTTGGCTAGAATTAACACTCCTCAAACCCTCAAGATCGAAGGATGTATAAAAAAGGTAATAGTGTTACTTGTTTCTGGTAGTACACATAATTTTATTCACTGTAAAGTAGCCAAAGATATCAATTGCTTTATATATCCAACACCAGAATTTCAAGTAATGATTGCAGATGGAGGAACCATCAATTCTTCAGGGAAATGCCATAATATTAATCTTACTATGGGGGAATATGTATTTAATAGTCCCATGATTTCTATCCCAATGGGTGGTGTCACTGTTGTATTAAGGGTTCAATGGTTATAATCATTGGTAACGACTGCTTTTAATTTTTCAGAAGCTTTTCATGAAATTTTCCTTGGAAGGAAAATAATTTGTGTTAAATGGTATCATAGGAAAACCAAGCAAGGTGATAAAATTTAATGGTATAATGAAACTGCTAAAAAAGGAAACAAGATGTAATTACATAGTTATGATCACTGGATGTTCAAGCATATATGGCTCCTATTTCCCTAGATTTCCAAAGGGTCCTTAAAAAACCTTCCAAGTTATTTGAAGATATTCCAATAAATATTCCACCTGTTTGAGATCTGGACCATGCTATTCACTTAATCATAAGAAGTGTTACTTACAGAAACATACCTTAAAGATACACCTATGGAAATAAGAATGAAATGGAGCACATGGCTAATGAAGTGGCAAGAAAATCTACAGTTCAAGTAGTGGTAGATCGCATAGAGAACCAACAAGCAATTCCCCAAATCCCGAAGAAATAAAAAAACACGATGAAGTGACATGAAGATCAACATCATCGTCAAAGGAATTTTGAACAAGGAAAAATCATATAGGAACCTAAACAAATCATTGAAACAAGGACTAAAAAACTACGAAATCAAGCCATTACTGAGTACCTCATCAAATGAAAGAACTTACCAGTTGCAGATTCAACATGGGAAGACGAGTCCTTCATACAGATGCATCCGTAACTACCCAAGCATTGAGTACAACACTTGTCTGAAGGAGAGGGGCATGTTAAGCCCTAAATGTTGGGTACATTCCCTCCTATAGTGTGGCACATTACCCACTATATTGTGGTGTATTACATATTATTTATTTTGGCTTGGGTATATTAGTGGGTATATTAGTTGTTATTGTACACCTTTGTCTCCTATATATATGAAGGAGATATTGTAATTTTAGTCATCATTGTATCTTGTATTGTCTTATGTACTTAGTACATTATGTAAGGAGGTCCCGCCATGGAAGAGGATTGCTATTCATCTTTGTTATTCTTTATTAAGGCGTGTATTACTTTCTTGTGGTCTATTTCTGCTATTTTTATGCTATTTCTAGGATTTGGTTGCATAACATATATTTGAAAATTCTTTTTATTGCTTGAACATGTGTTTCCTTGGGAGAAGCTTGAAATCTAGCGACTACACCTACAACTTGCATTATATCAGGTCTTGAGGCTATCACATATAGCAAACTTCCAATCATTGATTGATATAGTTTTTGATCTACTTCATTTGCTTCATCTTCTTTGCTTAATTTACATCTAGTAATCATGGGAGTACATATTGGTTTGCACTCTTCCATGCTGAATCTTTTCTGCATTTCCCTTATATACTTACTTTGAGAGATGAATATGCCATCCTTTAGTTGAGATATTTGTAGTCCCAAGAAAAAATACAATTCTCTAAGCATGGACATTTCAAATTCTTTTTGCATGTTCATAGAATTTTTTTGACTAAGGCTGTCATCACTGCTTCCAAAAATAAAGTCATCTACATAAACCTCGATTATAGTCATGTCTTCATCCTTAATATTTATGTACAAATTATTGTCGACATGACCCTTTTTAAAGCCTTGTTGTCGCAGATATTTGTCTAGCCTTGAATACCAGGCTCTTGGTGCTTGTTTTAGTCCATAAAATGTCTTTTCAATCTGCAAACATAGTCCTTATAGTCCAAGAGTGAGAATCCTTAAGGTTGTTCTATGTAGACTTCTTCTAATTCTCCATTTAAGAAGGTTGGCCTGACGTCCATTTGGTACACCATGATGTTCTTGGATCAATAATAGGCTAAAAACATTTTGATTACTTCCAATCGAGCTACATAAGCAAAGTTCTCCTCAAAATGTATTCCTTCAATTTGTGCATATCCCTTGCATACTAGCCTTGCCTTGTTCCGGACAACTTGTCCTTCCTCATTAAGTTTGTTTCTAAAAACCCATTTTGTTCGTATAACATTTTTGTCTTTGGGACTTGGAACAAGTTCCCAAGTCTGATTCTTTTTAATCTCATTCAATTATTATTCCATGGCCTTGATCTAATGCTCATCAACTTTAGCTTTATTAAAACAATTTGGTTCTACTTGAGATAACATGGAAAAATGTACCTGTTCGGTGCCATCTGTCAAGAGTCTTATTCTTGTTCCTACATCGACATTTTTATCTCTGATGATTAGATATTCTAAATGATTCTTTTGTATGAACCTGGAGGGAATTTTTGTATCAGGTCAACTTATTTCCTCTGTTCCTTCTTGAAGTAGATTGTCTTGCTATTTTGTTGTCCTTTCTTTATCCTGCATGGCTTTCGTGAGCTGTTTAGGCATCGTTGTCTGTCTTTTTGTATTTGAATTCTTCATCTATTCTTACTTCTGGGATTTCAACTACTTATTTAACCTTAGATTGTAGCATTTGTACACCTTACTAATAGCCACATATCCTAGAAAAGTCTTTTCATTGGATCTTGAATCAAATTTTCCAAGATTCTTATCATTTCATCTTATGTAGCATTTAGTTCCAAAAATATAGAAATGTTTGACAATAGATGGTCTTTCTTTCCAGAGTTCATATGGAGTCATGTTGCTGCCAGTTCTGATTTGTACTCTGTTTAAAATGTGAACAACAATATGAACAACCTACATCTAGAAAATGTCATAAATGTTGGAGTCATTTAGCATGGTTCCGGCCATTTCTTGCACAGTTCTTTTTTTCTTTTTCTTTCATCTACTCCATTTCGCTGTGGTGTTCTGGCTGCTGAGAACTGTCTCTTGATTGCATGTTTTTCAATGAAATCCTCAAACTAATTCGATGTGTATTCACTGTTGTCTAATCTTAGGTATTTAATTCTATGATCAATTTCATTCTCGACAAATTCCTTAAGAATTTTAAAGTATTCAATTGTTTTTGATTTTTTCTTGAGGAAGAAAACCCATGTCATTTTCCAGTGAAGTCATCTATCAAGAGCACAAAATAGAGTTAAATTTTTAATATTTGGTTCTTATATGTCCACATAGATCTGCATCAACCAACTCTAATGGTCTTGTTGTAGTATACTCCTTTGTCTTAAAGCTTGCTCTTATTTTTTTTCCATGTTGATAATGTTTACAGATTGATTGTATAGTATTTGTAATTCTTGGAATGTCCCTCACGACATGTTATTTACTAATCTTGACAAGGTTTTCGAAGTTTATATATCCCATTCGTATGTTCCAAATCCAACTTTCATCTATTTTCCCTAGACACCATTTTTTCTTTCTTTTTCTTTTAATATATAAACATTGTTTAAGGTTTTGGTTGTGGTTGCTACTTAACTGCCTGTGTATTTATCTTTTATTTTACATTTCTTTGAAGCAAAGGTGAGAGTATGTCCTTGGTTGCACATTTGATTCACAGTGAGGAGATTGCACTTCATATTCTCAACTAACAAGACATTGCCTGCTTTAGTTTTTCATTTTCCAAGGTTTTCCATGCCCTTACCTATAATTTTGGTTGATCCATTGTCTCCAGAGTATACATTTCCTTCCTTTTCTTCTTTGAAATTCAAGAAATTTCCTTTATCTCCTATCATAAGTTTGGAACACTCACTATGAATATACCATTAACCTTTCTTGTACTGCGCATGTAGTGTTAGTATGCACCCTTCATGACTTTATTGATCAGACTTTTTCTACCATATTTTCTTTGAGTTTTCTTTAACAAGATTATTTTCTGCTGATTTGATTAGTGAAGATCTATTTTCACAATCCTTGGTCATATGTCTATGATTGTCATAATTTTTACATTCACAATCTGTACTTAAAGGAATAAAGGGGTTTAATTTTTCTTTTGGGGTTCTGCAATTTACTTCTATATGACTGGTTTTTTTACATAAAAAAGAATTTCCTATGAAAAGTGTCTAGTACTTTGTGAATCTAAAACTTCCAGATTGTGCAGGGTTGGTGTTCTAAGGAAGGGACATCTTCCTTTCATAATTTTGGTCTCCTTTCAACATGAAATAATTGATTGCATCCACATAGCTTCTATTATTTGAATCTCTATAGTCTATTCCTGTGTTTTTTGTTGATTGTCTCTGATCTTTGATAGTTACTCCGGGAGTCCCAGTGTCCTTGCTAGATTTTTTCCAGAGGTTCACCTAACCATTCACTTTGTTTGGTTATTCTTTTAGGCGAGTAACTTGGATTTCCATTTTTTCACACCTTTCCTCCTTTTGTGTTAGTTGTTCCATTATTTCTATTTTTAGCTTTCTTGTTTCTTTAGCTTGTTCTTTATGATTTAAATGTTGCTCCTTCATAAGTTTACTTTTATTCCTAAATTTCTCTAATTCTTACAAAGAGTTGATGATTTCTCCTTCAAAATCTACTTCAGCTAGTTCTTTGTCTCCTAAAATATTCTTCATGGTCGTATGAAGCATTTCTTGTTTTGTCATTTCTATGTAGGAAGTTGTCTTCCAGATGTTAATATGTTACTGAAGACACCCGCTTTGATACCAATTGTTGGATTTATTTTATATTGAGAGTCGGTGGGTGGGGGGGGGGGGGAATCGGTATAAAACATATATATCAAATTATTTCACAATTAAACAATTTTCACCACTTAAATCTTTTTAGCTAAGACAAATACAATTATGCACAGAGACTAAATTATATATATATATCATCATCATCATCAATGGGAGAATGCAATCTTCAAACATGAGCACCAACTCATTTTAGGCATCAACCTGATCCACGGGTAACAACTCGAGTCACTTAATGTACCTCCCCGTTTTCACTCTCACAATTACTCCTTTTTGGTCGTCTCTCTCCCTCTATTTGGCTTCTCATATTACTCAATAACGTTAGTAAATAAAAATGGGTAATGCAATTTATATTTTATTGGACCAACTATAAAAAGAGAGTTCACATGTGCGACTCTAACTAACATTTAACCAATTTATTGATTCCTACCATGCATAAGGCCAAGCGATTTTTTTTCTTCATGTTGTTATATTGGTTGAGCCTCAACGTGGGGTCCTTCTCTTTCCCTGAGGCCAGTTAGCTCCTGCTAGTGTAACTACCTCTGTAGCCTTTATAACGGCCCATGCCAGTGCAAGAAAGCGAGTAAAGTATAATCCATGTAACTCATGTGCATGGGAATGAAGGAAAATAGAAAGGGATAGGCTGCTGGTTATAGGAAATGACCCGCAACAACTTAAATCTGTGCGATCACCAACTCATGAACTTCAGGCATCGACCTAAACAAATGTTTGTCTCACTGTGCAGACTGTGACTTGTAGTAACTGAGCACCAACTTGTGGATAAATACAACCTCCAATGATTTCTTTAGCTTTGACTGAATGGAAGCACCCACTCCCAAATTATATTTACCATCTCCAACTCGAAGGAGGCTGCAACCCCATAATTATATTTACCAGCACCGACTAGAAGGAGGCTCCAACCCCCTGAATTTGTTTTACAAGTTGCTACTAGAAGGAAGCTACAACTCCTTGTTCCTTGCCCCGTCCTACCTCCCTGATATGTTTTACCAACACCTGCCGTAAGGAAGATCCAACTTCCTTATCCTTTGCCTGTCTAACCTCCCTTAAATATAAATAAGTGTGTTTATCAAGAATTGTAATATGCAAATTACCTTGTCTCAAAACTGCATCTGCTGTAACTCTTATGATCTGCGTCTTGCTTCTAAATATCCGTGTCAAGACAGTCAGTTGCTAAAACTACGATGTGCGATAATGACTATCATATTTTGATATTTTTGTATCACATAGTATATGAATATCAAGATATTTCAACTACCTACGATCCGTGTTCCTGTGCTGACTAGTGTTCCGAACTCAGTCACTTATGTGGCTCTGTAATCTGTGTCTTTCATTGAGTAATGACTTCACACATCCTAAATACAGGTATCATTCTATATAGTGCTCTTCTTGCTGTTCATGCACTATTGATCTGGGAAAGTTGGATACACTTCATAAAAACTATTCCTGCGATCAACGAGCCATTGATACCCCAAGAAAACGAAGCTTGCTCAAAGCTGATTATCTTCAAGTCTTCATTCTAGAAGCTTACTGTAACACATCCATCTCTTTATTATTTATACTTTTCCTAGCTCAAGAGATGTGTCCACTTGTTGAAGGTCCTTATCCTTGAATAATGCCCCAACTAGTTTGCGTCTTGGTCAAGTAATGTTATGCGTTGATGTGCCACTTATCAGAATACATCTTTGTGGGGTTTGGTGCACATATTCCAACTCCTTTAGGGTACTTTTACACACAAGTTCTTATGTCATATAGGTCTTGTACCAAAGCAATATTTGTGCACATATTCAATTTTCATATTCTTCTTTCCAGTTTGTTATATGTGCATAGATGACCAATATCATAGTGGGATCTTTGCTATTTCTAGAATTCCGCATCTTTTGCATGTATTTCTTCAAACTGGATTTGTGCAAGGAAGTATTCATGCTCCTTAATCATCTTGATAGCTTAGGTTCAACATTTTATCTTTTTGACATAGGTTTATCCTTTGAAATTAGTTGTATTCTTTGACATCAATTTTATCTTTTGACATCAGTTTTATCCTTCGACAACAATTTTATCTTTTGACATTAGCTTTATCCTTTTACATCATTGACAACATAAAGGCTTCAACATGACTCTCATGGTGAGCATTACTCTTGCTGCTTTCCTTAACATTTGGTAGCGCGATGGTGTATGTGACTAAAAGGTTGGATTTCGACTTATTGTATGCCTCTAGGTTTAAAACTATACCCAATACCTTTATAAAAAAAGAAATCAAAGCCTTTAAAAATTATAAATATAAAATTGTTTTAAAATAATAAAAAATAAATTTAAATCAATATATTTTTATATTTAAAAACAAAAACAAAAATGTTTATCTTTGGAAGGATCAATGAGAATGAGCTCACAAGGGAAGACCTTCAATTTAACAAAATGATTTTTGAGATGATGACTAATTTGGCACTTTGAAGCCTATGAAGCTTGACTTAATGAAGGCCTTTAGAGTGTAGAAAATAATGATAAAATGTGAGATCCACCAAGTGAAAGATTTGAGAGGATGGGAGACCCACAAGGAGTTCACCTTGTTGATCAATATCTAATCACGTTCATTCATAAAGGGGTTTTTTTAATTGTGAAAATAGGGTCAATATATTGTAGGTATTGGGAGGGGAGATATAGGGTGCAGGGGGTTTATATTTATTAGGTTTATAAAAAATGGTATCTAGTAAAAATATGGGATAATATAGTAAAAATATGGGATAATATGGTAAAAATAGGGTTTTTTTAATTCGAAAGATGTATTAGGAGGGGTCTCAACAAAAGGTTTTTTGTAGCTAGTTATAAATATCTAGGGAAATTAGGGGTATTCCTTAGTATCACACGAATGAAGGCATTATGAAATAGTTTCACTAAGTGAAGACTCCATGCGGATATTTGGCATCAATGGAAGACAACGAGCTTTACAAAACTTCACCCAAAGTTCAAAACTACCAAAATTCCCTTGAAAAATAAAGGAGGGATTTTGCTACCAAACTAGAGCAATTTTGGTAGTGTTCGCTTTACAAGCTATGTATATTTTTCTACCAAATCATGAATATTTTCCATAACCAACACTAGAATAAAAATAAGGTGAGAGGAAGCTAGGAAAATTTTTCATAAAATTGTGTGAGGTTCAAAAATGTTGATGTGGTAGATTCTAGTACTAACATTGGCTCCAATTGGGGGTAACACATCCCTGTGAGGTGCTAAGGACCGTATGTTATTGCCAAAACCATTTCATCCTTGACACCTATTACCCTACTTTTGATCTGAAACAAACCACGTTGAAAAACTAACCTACAAACCAAGACTGCTTTTACAACCTAAAGAAGATTGGAAACCAACAATCTTACTACAAACAAACCATATGCTGCAAAGTCAAAACAATAATCTAAAAACTATGTGCACCGGTGTCTCAGTTGGGTTATGGAGTCATTTATTCCACCTACTACACACGAATGCTCAAGATTGAGCTTATTTATGTACACAAAACTACTCTAACCAGCCGAATTTTTTTGTTCAAGTGTAATCATGCTTCTAGTAGAACCATTGGAGTAATTGGATAATTAACTGAACTCTTTGCATGTGCTTCAAAAAAATGAAAGCTTCAAAAGGAATCGACACATCATAAAAATTCACAATGAAACAATTCCTAGCTTGAAATTCACAGTAAAACAATAGCTGAAACTTCAAGCTATTGATATATCCTCCATACAGATGGCCAACGAATCATAAAAAACAAAAAAAGTGGAATATCGATCATAGAAAGTTACCTCTTCTTGCTGTTCAAAACGAATGGTCTCTCTTTGAGAATCATTTTCTTTAACCGTTCAATGAATCATATCAAATTTCTGCTCATGAAATGCTAAAAATATAGAGGAAAATATGAAATTTTCAACTATGTGACCCCATTCTACTTGATGTTTGTTACAGATACTAAATCATGAATGGCGTATGTAGTATTGTTGATTCTTGGAAATTGTTGCTCATTTTTTGGTGGCGAAGATGTTGAATTTTGTAACTTCAAAGGATATTCTAAATTGATTTTACTGATGTAACCCAAGGGAGATGCTATTATTCCTCTAGCGGGGTGGTACTATTGTATTTGTTCATCATAGAGTCAGGAGGTAAAGCCTCCATTGTAAGTTGGGTCAATAGCACCCTAATGAATAATATAATATATTGTTTTGACTCTTCCTAGGTGAAGTCGGCCCAGACAGTTTAGTGGGTCCAACTTGATTATGGTAAAACTCATTTGGTTCATTGTGTATAAATAGAAGAGATGTGGTTCTTATTTGGACACACAGACTCTCACTTGTGTAGCGCATAGGAGAGAGAGAGAGAGAGAGAGAGAGAGAGAGAGAGAGAGAGAGAGAGAGAGAGAGACATGAGGAGGATAACGTTTTTTGGGGTTATATCTTATACATCTTATACAAAGGAGGTTTTGTTGGGTTTTCTTCCCCTTGAGGGCTTCCCACGATAAATACTATGTCTATCTTGTGATTATGTTTCTATCAGTGATTATGGATATGTTGCTGCTATGATTTTTTGAATTGAACACTAATGAATCTAGTCTAGCATATGAAATCTTAACATTGTATCAGAGGTAACCTGATTAGGACAACTTTCACAAGGTGAAACTCCCTCTCTCTCCTCCCTAGAAGAAATTAGGGTTTCTGCAAATTTTGGAATTTAGAAGATATGTTTGCATAGAAAGTTGTGCTTCCATGGAGTACATATATTAATCCCTAGATCAAAGTTTTTGGGTGGCTAGATATTTGGGAAAGCCAACCCCTAGTTTGGCAGTGAACCAGAAAACTATAGTGAAACAAAACCAAAAATTTTGAGTGCTGCAATGTCGCAAGTGGGATTTGAAGACTGAAGAATTGGGATCTAGAAAAAGCAGTTGGATCAACCAACTCAACTCCCTTAAGCACATCTATTGGTAAGATTAGCTTTTGATTTTGAGAATTTTCAATTTTTAGTGACCTACTAGATAGAATGGCTCCAAGCACTAAGCTTGAGGACAAATTGGAAGGCCTAGAAAACTTCCTAGCTTGGAAGTATATGATTGGTTTCATTCTCAAAGAGAATGGTCTTGAGAAGTACATCAAGAATGAAATTGCAGTATCTGAAAAAGATGAAGCTAAGGAGAAGCATGAACAAGATCTAGTCAAGACAATGAGGATCATTGTTGACTCTTTTAAGGATCACTCAATCCCACAAGTGTCATCTAAGAAGATACCTAAACAAATGTATGATTCTCTTTCAAGAATGTATGAAGGGAGGAACATCAACATAAAGATGAATCTGAGAGCTCAACTGAAGGGCACCAAGATGAACAAATGAGATTATATTCACGATTAATTCACAAGGGTCTCACAATTCAGAGAACAACTAAGTGCTATTGGAGACACACTTGATGAGGATGAACTAGTTATGACTTCTCTCAATGGTCTCACTAGATCGTGGGACTCATTCATACAAACTTTGTGTGCCAGAAAATAAAGTATGAAGTTTGACATATTATGGGAAGAGTGCATCCAAGAAGAAGCTAGAGTAGCCAACAAAGAAGCTATACTTAGAGAAGATGACTAGGCTCTAGCCACCCATACTAAATAAAGGAAGCAACCAAACTTCAAGAAGAGTAATTAGAAACCTTCCAAGAAGAATTTTAAGAAGAAGAAGAAGGATTACTCAAAGTGCCAATGCTACAAATGTATTAAGATAGGACACCTAGCCAGAGAGTGTCCATCACCAAAGAAGAAGAAGAACAACAGATCTAGCTGAAGATGAGGATGAAGAAGAAACACTTCGAAAAATATTAACAAGAGAAGAAGATGTAGATGAATATGTATTATTCTCTGCACTCTCTAGGTCTATAACACCTAGAGAAGACACATGTCTTATTAATAGTGGTGCCTCAAAGCATATGGAAGGAAATAAGCAATCTCTGTCAAAACTTGAAGAGAAGAACTCTCTCCATAAAGTATCATTGGGAGATAACTATCAATATCCCATTAAAGGTATTCGTGAATCAAGCTACAAGATTGACTATGGGACTTCCATGAAGATGAAGGAAGTACTGTATGTACCAGCTTTGAAAAATAACTTACTTTCCATCTCATCTCTATAAGAAAGGATATAGAGTTGCTTTTATATATGGACAAGTACTAATGTGGCCCAAAGGAAAGACACTTGAAGATACTGTGGTCATTGGAGAAGAAGAAGGAGGACTGTATAAACTTAGAGGACATTTTGAGACAACCCTTGTCCATGACACTACTAGCTCAAGTGAATTATGGCATAGAAGGCTTTCCCACATTAACTACAAAGCATTTCCCTATGTGAGCAAGGTGGTAAAATGGTTACTAGAGCTGAATATTGACCATGAGGGTACTTGCAAAGGATGTGCAAGTGGAAAGAATATAAAGAATCCCTTTCCAAAAAGTGAAACAAATGTCAAAGACCAAAGGTACATTAGAACTAATTCATTCTAATGTGTGTGGTCCTATGCCATCTATATCCTTAAGTGGATACGAATATTATGTCAAATTTATTGATGACTATTCAAGAAATACTTGGATATACTTCTTGAAGAACAAGAGTGAAGTGTTCAGGAAATTCAAGGAATTCAAAGCGTTGATAGAGAAAATATTAGAAAAGAGAATCAAGACACTGAGATCAGATAATGGTGGAGAATACACTTCAAAGAAATTTGAAGCATTCTGTAAGGAGGTAGGAATCAAGAGGGAACTAACCACTCCCTATAATCCCCAACAAAATGGTGTTGCAGAAAGAAAGAATAGAACTATAATGGGAAGCTGTGAAGACCATGATTCATGACCAAGACCTCCCTATGAATCTATGGGATGAAGCAACAAGAACAACCGTATACGTGTAGAATAGATTATCTCACAGTGCTCTTGGATTCGAGACTCTTGAAGATATGTGTACAGGAAAGAAACCTGAACTGAGCCATCTCAAGATATTCGGCTATCCAGTATATGTGCATATTCCGAAAGAGAAGAGAACCAAATTGGATCCTTCTGGAAAGAAGGGAATATTTATAGGATGCTGTGAAGTCTCCAAAGCCTTCAGGATATACATCTCAGGATTTCATCATATTAAGATTAGTAGGGATGTAACATTTGATGAAGAGACAACTCTTAGGAAATCTAGAAGGTGTCAACTTGAAGAAGTACATGAAGAGGATGTACCTCCCAGAAGGATAGAAGTTGAACCCTCTCCTGAAATAGTAGCATCGAAAGATCATGACATGCTAGAACCTTAGGAGCCCCCTACTATGGATATCTCTCGAAAGAGAAAACCCGCTTGGGCTAGAGAAATCATACAAGAAGTAGAGAGATATGGAGCTCTAGAAGGATCCACAAGGACCAATAAAAGATCAAAGCCATATTCCAGTTATGTAGCTTTTATGTGTTATCTTGTAGATCAAGAACCCTCCAATTATGAGGACGTTGTTCAAAAGAAAGAATAGGTTGAAGCAATGACAGAAGAATACCAGTCGATCATGAAGAATGATGTTTGAGATATAGTTCCCAAACCAGAAAACAAGTGTGTGGTATCTTCGAAATGGATATACAAGATAAAACATGTTGTTGATGGAAGTATTGAAAAGTACAAAGCAAGATTTGTGGCTAGAGGATTCTCTCAGAAAGAGGGGATCGATTATGAAGAGACATTTTATCCAATAGAAAGGTACACTTCCATCAGAACTATCATGGCACTTGTTTCCCTGATGAAGTGGTACTTACACTAAATGGATGTAAAGACAACCTTCCTTAATGGTGTGATCGAGAAAAAGGTTTACATCGAACAAAAACAAGGATTTGAAGTCGGAGACATAGAGACTCATGTATGCAAGTTGAAAAAGGATTTGTATAGACTAAAGCAAGCTCCTGGAGCTTGGTATGATAGAATAGATAGCTTCTTGACAAGCATGGGATTTACCAATACTAAAGTTGATCCTAACCTTTATATGAATATTATGGATGATGAATTGGTCATACTATTGTCGTATGTGGATGATCTATTTCTAACTGGAAATGAGAAATTGATCAAGGATTGCAAGAAGAAGCTAGCTGAAGAATTCGAGATGAAAGATCTTGGATTGATGCATTATTTCCTAGGGTTGGAGGTGTGGCAGAGCCCAGAAGGAATCTTTCTTAATCACGTAAAGTATGTAGTAGAAATATTGAAAAGATTTGATATGTTGGATTGTAAATCCATGGCCACACCCATGGACACCAACTTGAAAATGTTGTCTGATGAGACATCAAAGTTAGTGGATATGACTCAGTATAGAAAAATTATTGGGTCATTGATGTATCTGACGAATACAAGTCCAGATATATGCTTTGTTGTGAACACATTAAGTCAGTATCTAGTTAAAACTAGACGGGTTCACATGATAGTTGCAAAGCATGTGATGAGGTACCTTAAAGGTATGATAGATTTGGGACTATACTATGGGAGAGATCATGACTACAGATTGTATGGATATACAGATTTAGATTGGGCAGGAAGTTCCATAGACAAGAAGAGCACCCTAGGTGGATGTTATTGTCTGGGATCCGCCATGATCTCATGGTTTAGTAAGAAACAATCTAGTGTTGCTCTCAGTATAGCTGAAGCAGAGTACATTGCAGCTTGCTTCGCTTGTTGTGAAGCGATATGGATCAGGAAGTTGATGTTAGGATTATTTGATATGGAGTTGGACACCACATTAATTCTTTGTGACAACCAGAGTTTTATAAAGATGACAGAGAATTTGGTGTTCCATGACAAATTGAAGCACATATAAATATGGTATTTTTATATAAGGGATATGGTACAAAAGGGAGCTATAAATCTCTAGTACATGAGTATCGATGAGCAAGTTGTCGATGTATTGACCAAGCCTCTATCTCGAGTGAAGTTTGAATATTTCCATGACAAACTTGGTGTAGTTTGAAAAGAATTTTATCATAAGGAGGAACAATGATGGGACTACAGATGATGAAGATATGGACCTTCTTCGAAAATGAGGAACAAGTCGAAGATATAGACTCTTCTCGGAAAGGAAGAACAAGTCGAAGACATGAACCATTCTCGGAAAAAGGGGGAGCAAGTTGATAATATAGATCCTCCCAGGAAAGGGGGAGTGATCATGAGACTGACATTGATGATGGATGATAGTGATCCTCCATTGAGGATGGAAGGTATAACACTATGTGCATGAGAGTGGTCCTTACTAGTTAAGGATGGCCTTGTAGATGTTACTCTCGCATGGAGAGTACCCACATTCAGTTCTGGATACCGTAGATTAACACTCACTCAGGAGTGGTCCTAACCTTTGTGGTATGGATTTTCTACGATGAGTCCTCACGGCAAGACTGACATTTCGTATGCAGTCGAGATTTGCTCTACAGACAATACTCTTGTATGGAGAGTATTCCTACATTCATATGTAGATGCCATAAAATAACACTCACTTGGGAGTGGTCCTAACCTGTGTGGTATGGATTCTCTATGACGAGTCCTCACGGAAGGCGTAGTATAACACTCACTTGTGAGTGGTCCTAACCTGTCTGGTATGGATGTTGTACATTGGGTTGACATTTTGAATGCGGTCGAGATATGCTTTGCAGACAATAGTCTTACATGGTAGAGTATACCTACATGTGAGTGTAGATGCCGTAGTATAACACTCACTTGGGAGTGGTCCTAACCTCAGTGGTATGGATGGTCTACGATGAGTCCTCATGAACGATAGGGCCTGCACCGGGTGCGGTTGATATCTACATTTAGATGTAGATGATTCAGGTGATCGATTTCATGGATCATGCTGATGTAGGATTACACCATCCTTGGACTTATTTCCTAAAGTGATTGGGATTGATCATCCCACAAATAGATCATGTGTACTGCAGTTAGCGTGGTGACGAAGGATCAAGTAGATCGAAGTACAACAATGAAGGGTCAAGTAGATCGAAGTGTGGTTGTAGAGGATTAAGAAGGATTGAAGTGTTGTTGCAAAAGGATCGAAAGTGTCGAAGTGCTGTTGAAAAAGGATCAAAAGGATCAAAGTGTTGCTACAAAAGGATCGAAGTGTTTCTGCAAAGCATCAAGAAGAACGAAGTGCTTCTGCAAAGGATTAAGAATATCAAAGTGCTGCTGCAAAGGATCAAGAAGATTGAAGTGCTGACGAAAAGGATCAAAGTACTGCAAAGGATCCAAAGATTGAAGTGCTTCTATGAAGGATCAAAAGGTCGAAGCGTTGTTGCAAAATCATCAAGTGATCGTATGATGCAGAAGATTGAAGAGTAACTTTTCCAGTTACTGATTGTGAAAACTTCCTATGACGTATAGATGTATTACCTCGATGTATTGCTGAAGATATTGTTTCCTCTGTGCTCCTATTGTCTATGATGATGTTTCTAGTAGAATAACCTTCTTGTTAAGGGGGAGTGTTGAATAGTGTAACTTCAAAGCATATTCTAAATGTATTTTATTGATGTAACCCAAAGGAGATGTTATTATTCCTCCTGCTGGGTGGTACTATTGTATTTGGTCATCCTAGAGTCATGAGGTAAATCCTCCATTGTAAGTCAGGTCAATAGCACCATAATGAATAATGTAATATACTGTTTTGAGTCTTCCTAGGTGAAGTCAGCCCAGATAGTTTAGTGGGGCCGACTTGATTGAGGTAAAAGTCAGTTGGCTCATTGTGTATAAATATAAGAGCTGTGGTTCTTATTTGGACACACAGACTCTCACTTGTGTAGCGCATAGGAGAGAGAGAGAGACATAACAATTGGAGGAGGATAATTGTTTTTGGGGTTATATCTTTTACATATTATACATAGGAAGTTTTGTTGGGTTTTATTCCCCTTGAGGGTTTCCTAGGATAAATACTGTGTCTATCTTGTGATTGTGTTTCTATCAGTTATTCTGGATATGCTGCTGCTATGATTTTTTGAATTGAACACTAATGAATTTAGTCTAGCATATGAAATCTTAACAGAAGACATGATCTAACTGTTCATGAAACTCCTCATTTTCTTCTTCATGCCTTGTTGAAACTCTTATTCATAATTATCATATATAGGCTCACTATTTTCATAATGCTGCTGATAAGGGTCTTACTGAAAAAATCCTTTTGAAGAAAATAATGTCATTTGTTGCTCATGAATTTCAAGAGCATTTTCATCATAGTCATCAAACAACAAAGGATTGCTGTAAGGTTCAATATGCGTTGAAAGAGAAATCAGCTTCTCACTATTTGAATTTTCATCATAAATGAGTTGATCTCCAATAGTATTTGGAACAACAATTTAGTCATCACAAACACTGTTAGAGATATGTGAAACAATATCATATGTCTACATCCTTGCTACCAACAACTTTATCTTCAATTTTATTTTTCAAGCAAATCTTCCTCTTGTACAAAACTGATAGAAGAAGATTCATGTAAGATTGAATCTTCTAGTCCATTCCTATTACTAGAAGACTCACATTCATGAGTGTACAATTCAAATTCTTCACAACAATTTTCAAAAAGAAACTTAGCTGGATAAAACCTTTTACAATGATCATGAAAAACCGAGTGAAATTCATGCAATGAAGATATGCTAGGAGGAGGAAGAGATCGATACCATTCTTGAGCATCTCTTTTGAGTGAATACATGAACATTTTCATGAGCACATCCTCAAGGTATATATTCACGTGATCCATATGCTCATGAAATTGTAACAAGTGCTTGGTAGGATTATCATTCTCACATTCTTTAAACTTGGGAAGACGATCTTGCCATTCATCTACAAGAGGCACCGAATTTGGATAACCAATAACAACTGAGAAATTGAATGGAGTAAACCTTCAAGCTAGAATAGCCTCCATCTCTTTGATATCCTGGATCTATGGAGTCACCTATAGATTCTTCATTCATGAAGTCACTAGGTGAAATATTGTAATCACTAACACTGTCTGAATTCTGTTCGCCTATAGATTCACATGGAGTCAGTAGGTGAATTCTATGAAATATTGCTCTACCACCAATGATTTTAGTGCCTGGAAACCTGAGAATGACCTTACAAAAAAAATCTGCTGCTTCGAATTACCCTAGAAACATGGGATCTATTTTTCATCTTTAGCCTTCAAATAGGGAAATCATCCTCCCTGATCTAAAACTAAAAGGGATTGAATCATCTCCTTTACTAAGAATAGCAACTTGTTACATAAAATTAGGATTTGGAAATGTGGAATGCATGGTTGATTCCATTGAAATCTCGAAAACTGATTGCAGATGTTCGATTTGCTGCTTTAGATTACTATGTTTTTATAATGATGTCGCCAATTCGAGCAAGAACATTTTTCAGTTTCAGTGATGTTGCTTGGATAATGGAAGAAACACAATTCTTCCATGATTATAACGACTTGCACATTACATCTTGAAACCATAATATGTTGTCATTTATGGTTGTCACGATGAGATCAAGATCAATATCTCCTCCTCCATTATAAATATTTCCCGAGATTTGGCCGGTATTTGACACGCAAAGGTTGCATTTGGTCTGTTGTGATATGGATTGATTCTTTCCCATCCTATAGATGACTGTTACTGATTCTTTCCTATTCTCTCTGTGATTCTTTCCTATCCTGTAGATGATTGTTTCCTATCCTTTTAGGATTTGCAACTCGATTGTAGGATCTGGAAATTGATCCATTGATGTATATGTACTTGTACAATTCACTATAATAAAACATAATTATATTTCTCTTGAACTCTGTTTTGAACTTGGTATCAGAGCCAAGAAGCTTAAATCGTTAGTACTCTCCATTGAACCATGGCCGACTCAGATTCTAAAACATCTGGGAACAAATCTACTCCCATTATTATTCAATCTGAAGGTTCGTCGTTCAATGCAGGGATTGTACTTGATGAAACAAACTATGATTTGTGGTCTCAAATCATGGAGATGCATATTGCTGAGAAGGAGAAACTCTCTTTCATTCGTGGCAATTCACAGCCACCTATCGAGAAGGATGATGGATATGAGAAGTGGTATGTAGACAATCAAAAGGTTAAGAGATGGTTGTTGATGTCTATGTACCCGGAAATCATGAAGCAATATATTCGCTTACCCATCGCTCTAGATATTTGGAAAGCTCTGTCTAAATCTTTTTATGATGGAGCAGATGAATTGCAGGTGTTTGTCTTGAATCAGAGGGCCTTCTCTGCGAAACAGAATGGCAGAACACTCTCGGTGTATTATGGAGAATTAACCGAGATCTTTTGTGAGTTGGATCATCATGATAAGGTGATTATGGAGAGTGAGAATGATGTTGAATCTTACCGAAAATCAGTTCAACGACAAAGGGTGCATATTTTTCTTGCTGGATTAGATGGTGAATTCGAACAAATCCGTGGTGAAATTTTGAGAAAGGATCCTATCCTCGAATTGGAAGCATGTTATGCTTTGGTCTGCTGTGAATATTTTCGACTCGCAACATTGAATGGAGAACCAGAAAAATATGAAGCTTTAGCCATGGTGACACAAAATCGGTCTAATTAGAACCGATATTCTTAGAGCCAGCCTAAGAACACTGATGGTGCCGATAAATCCACCTACAAATGCACTCATTGCAATCAAACTGGTCATACCAAGAGCCACTGATTTGAACTTGTGGGGCATCCAGAATGGTGGGATCATAGCCGCGATTCACGAAAGAAGAATTCCAAGAGGACCTCCAATGCTACGGTTATCGAAACAAAGACATCGGATGGTGTTGCTGGTCAGATCTCGACATTAGTAGCATCGACATGTAATGGTGGTAAGGTTTTAAATATTTCTACATTTGTTTCTAATAATGCATGGATAATTGATTCCAGTGCTACGGATCATATGACGTTTGATTCTAGATAGGTCTCACCTCTTAAACCGTCCGCACAAAAATTTGTTTCCACTGCCAATGGCTCTTCAGCCCCAATTATTGGAGAATGGTATTTACCTCTCATTGATACTTTAAATCTTGATTTTGTTTTAGTTGTTCCGTCTTTGGATTATAATCTGTTGTCAGTTTCCCAAATCACCACTACCTTACTTTTCATTGTAATTTTTTGGCCTGATTTTTGTGTGTTGAAGGAAATCCAAACGAGGCAAACAATTGGTTGTTGTGTTAGGCGAGGAAAGCTGTATTACTTGGACTTAGTGTCAAAGAGTTCGGACAAGTTG
The DNA here is from genome assembly GCA_001517045.1 of Pseudotsuga menziesii. NCBI lineage: Eukaryota > Viridiplantae > Streptophyta > Pinopsida > Pinales > Pinaceae > Pseudotsuga > Pseudotsuga menziesii. Next base: position 969,349 of record LPNX010140845.1, on the reverse strand, counting down.
CGTCAAGCTTTAACGGTGGATGGCTTTGAGGGGGAGAAGAAGAAATATGAAATCTGGTTATGGCATCGACGTTTGGGGCATGCCTCCTTTGGTTACCTGAAGAAATTATTTCCTAGTTTATTTGCAAAATTTGATGTTTCTAGTTTCCGCTGTGACGTTTGTGAACTTGCAAAAATCCATCGTGCTTCGTTTCCATTAAGTTTGAATAAAATTCTAGTTCCTTTTATGGTCATACATTCTGATGTTTGGGGTCCGTCCAAAGTCACTACCTTTGGTGGATCACGTTGGTTTGTTACTTTTATTGACGACTGTACCAGGATGACTTCGGTGTGCTTGATGAAGTCTAAAAGTGAAGTGAATTTGTTATTTCAAATTTTTTATAAAATGGTTCGTACTGAGTACAATGCACAGGTTCAGGTTGTCTGCAGTGACAATGGATGCGAATATTTGAGTTCTGAACTTCAACAGTATCTAGAAGCACACAAAACTATTCATCAAACTACTTGTCCCAATACACCTCAGCAGAACGGGGTGGTTGAGAGAAAAAACCGCCACTTGTTGGAGGTTGTCCGTGCTTCGTTGATAGAAGCCCATATGTCGTTATCCTATTGGGGAGAAGCACTTACCTCTGCAGCATATTTGATCAACCGGGTACCCTCCAGCACTATCAATTTCCAGACACCATCTCAGGCTCTCGCTGAAGCGGTTGTTTCTCTAGCCGTCCCAAATTTATCTCCTCACATCTTTGGTTGTGTAGCTTTTGTACACCTCCATAAGCATCAGCGCAACAAGTTGTCTCCTCGAGCGCTGCGATGTGTCTTTCTCAAATATGCTGCTTATCAAAAGGGGTACTGATGATATCATCCTCCAACCCAACGAATGTTTATTACATTAGATGTAACTTTTCATGAAGACTCTATGTATTTTTCCTCTGAGCTTGAACTTTAGGGGGAGTACCAGAAGGAAATTCAGACTCTAGACTATGATGATCACATCTCTGAAGATGTGGTTGTTCACATCCCGGAAGTAGGGGAACTCTCTGATGCGCTGAATCAAGAAGTGGGCGAATTGGATGTGGGTGGTTTGACTTTGGATCCAAGTAGTGATGAACACCCAAAAATTGAAGTTGTGGCTCCACCTCTGTTCGAGTCTCTCACACCACATGCAGTTGATACACCAAACCAATCGCTTGCTGAGGATGCTCCTGAACCATCCAGAAGACAGCTACCACAGCGTCACACCAGAGGTATTCCTAAACCTACATATGAACCCGAGCTTTCTAGTAACGTTAAATACCCCATGAGTCATTATGTGTCTAACCATCGTTTGTCATAATCAAATCAGTCATTTGTAAATCAGTTATCTAATGTATCTATTCCTAACAATGTGCAGGAAGCCTTAGCTGACCCAAGGTGGAAAGCCGCTATGAATGAGGAGTTGAAATCCTTGCAGGAGAATAAAACCTGGGAACTTGTTGACCGTTCACCATGAAAGAAACCACTCGGATGTCAGTGGGTTTATACTGTGAACTTAGCTTGGGCTCTGGTGCTGTTGTGGACACGCTCTCACTTGACATTCTGCATTCAATTATATAATATCCTGTTGGTGTCTTTTGTCACAACCTTCCTTGACACAGTTTACTTTGAACAAAATTGGTTGCTTGACATTTTTCAAATATTTCTTCAACAACGTTGCAGACTTGACATTTAAAAATTTTGAACACTGTTGTGGCACTGAGCACGCGAGCTCAAACACTTGGACGAAATAAATAATGAAACTGATAAATATCACTAAGAAGCACTTAATTGATATCTGATCGAGAGTTTTTTTTGTCGAAGATGAGATGTCTTCCCAGCTTGCTTGAAAAGCCGAACTCATATCCTTAAGAGGCGTGCTACCAAAAGCCACATACATACACTTTGTACTATTCTCAAACCATTGAAGAAATTCCTTTGGAAATTGCCTTCCAAATGAAGAATTGATCACGATCCCCATTGGCAAGCTTTTGCTGGATACTTGGACGCTTTTAGAGACACATGATCTTGAAACCAGAACGCTCGATACTGAGATTTGACCGGAGGCGGTGGCATTTGACTGTCAGCTTGGATGAAACTTGATCACAGATTGTAATTTTGCATAACAATGTCCCACATTTACCACAAAAATTAAATTTTACATTTGATATTCTTATGAGATTTGAGAGTTTTCTGGTTCGTTGAGCATAACGTAGTTCCGTAGAGTTTCATGGGAAACTTTACTTTTGGTGTTTGCCTTAGCATTTGGTAGCGACTTGAGGTTTTGAACGGTACCCAATACCTTATAAAAAATGAAATCTTTTAAAAAATATAAATATATATAAGATAGTTTTAAAATAATATTTTTTAATTAAAAAAACAAAATCCTTTAAAAAATTATAAAGTATTTTTAAAATAATATGTTTTTATTAAAAAAAAACAGAAACCTCTACAAAAATATAAAGTATTTTTAAAATAATATGTTTTTATTAAAAAAAACAGAAACCTTTAAAAAAAAATATAAAGTATTTTAAAAATAATATGTTTTTATTAAAAAAAACACAAACCTTTAAAAAAAATATAAATATAAAATGAAAGTCTTTGTTTTACTTATGGTATGACTTGAGGTTTAAAACAATACCCACTACCTTAAAAAATGAAAGCTTTAAAAAATATATAAATATAAAATAGTTTTTAAGTAATATGTACAACATGAGTGGGCCTAATGGTTAAGAGCATGTGTTTCTTTTTAGGAAGTTATAGGTTCAAATCCAGAGGGGGTAGTTTATGTACACTTTTGTAGACTTTAGCAGTTAAATTACTGCACAGAGGGGGTCCCTTGTTCCACAAACAATTGTCCCACAAACAAGGGGGTCTCATACACCAAATTGGTGGTCCCTTGTCCCACAAACAAGGGGGTCTCATACACCAAATTAGTGTCTCGCTTTGTGGTGACCTTAAAAATAGATTATTATTTTATTATTATTAAAAAAAACAAGAAAAAAAACTTTAAAAAAAAATATAAATATAAAAATATTTTAAAATCATATAGAATAATTCAAAATAATATACATTTATTAAAAAAAAACAAAAATGTTTAGCTTTAGCAGGATCAATGAGAATGAGCTCAAGGGAAGACTTTGGATTTAACAACATGGTTTTCGAGGTGATGACAAATTTGGCACTTCAAAGCCTACGAACTTTGACTTGATGAAGGTGAGTGTAGAAAATAATGATAAAATGTGAGATCCACCAAAGTGAAAGAATTGAGAGGATGGTAGACTTAGCATTAATGGAAGATATTGAGGTTTACAAAACTTCATCCAAAGTTCAAAACTACGAAAGTGCCCTTGAAAAACAAAGGAGAGATTTTTCTACCAAACCAGACCATTTTTGGTAGTCCGCCCTTCACAAGATATGTACATTTTGCTACCAAATCATGAAGGTTTTCCACAACAAACACTAGATTGGAAATAAGGTGAGAGGAAGCTAGGCAATTTTTGCAATAAAATTGGTGGAGGTTCAAATTTTTTGATGTGGTGGATTATGGCACTAACATTGGCTCGACTGAGGATAACATTTCCATGTAAGGTGCTAAGAACTAGAGACTAGTGCCAAAACCATTTCATCCCTGCAACCCGTTCCCCTAGTTTTGATCTGAAACCAACCATGCTGAAAAACCAACCTACAAACCAAGACTGCTTTTACAAGTTGAAGAAGACTGGAAACCAATAATTTGACTACAAATAGACCATCTACTGCAAAATTAAAACAATAATATGAAAACTATGTGCACCAATGTCTTCATTGGGATATGGAGTCATTTATTCCACCTACTACACACCAATGCTCAAGATCGAGATTATTAATGTACACAAATGTACTCTAACCAGCTCAAAATTTGTGTTCAAGTGAAATCATGCTTCTAGTAGAACCAATCAAGCAACTTGATAATTAACTGAACTCTTTACATGTGCTTCAACAAAATGAAATCTTTGTTGTTTGGGGAAAATCTACCTTATGACCTAAGGGTTTGGGTCACCAACATACAAATATTAAACTTGCAGACATACCACTATCTTGAAATTTGAGAGAGAAATAGGGCAGAAAACTAATGTACCTTATTTATGAAGGTTGGTCATAGCTTTGAACCTTCACTCCAAATGCTCCAGAAGCTTCAAGGGTTCTCAACACCTGCAAAAGAGATAGATACCTTCCTACAGAGATCTTCGATGTTATATAAAAGATTAATGAAACATTATAATTGGAAGAAGATTACAATATAATTCATAAATCATAATACATAAGAACATTGATGCACCAATTGTGGAAGAAAATCTCTCTTTATTAATAAGTAATAATGAATGATACAACCTCTATCTGATACAAGCCCTCAGCTGCTAGTCAAGGAACTGAGTTCTATTTCTCCAAATCTCCAAAGTTATTCCTCTAGCATAACCTTGCTATCTTAAGATGCCTCCTCTAACCTCTACCCCTCCCCTCTATTTATACTTGGTGATCAGGGGGAGTTACGAAGGTTAGGATGGCTAGGGAGGTTGGGGACGTTATGATTACGAACCCAACCGTCCCTAACTAATCATGTTTTAATTTTTAATTTTTTGGCTTAATGTAACCGTGGGTATGAATAGTGGCAGGTCGCGAATGGACCACAACTCCTGTGAATAAAGCACATGAATGCATAGCGTGATCATATAACCGCGGGTTGCATATATGGCTACCCGCGAATGACTCACAAGGTGCAATGTCAATAGTCGTGATTACAAGTTAAGCTCTTTAAAAAACATGGGCAAGACTGGTAGGTGTTTGTACCAGAATCTGCCCATCAATATTTCTAAATTCTAGCAGCGTGCATGTAAAGAAAGACCTTGATGTTCGCTATTGGAAGCTCATAACCCTACATCTTTTCACCAAAGCACTGAGATTTTGTGTCAACCTAGCTAATTTCTCATCGCCTTAAACCCTTGTCCAGGTCAATTCGTAATATAGGTCTTTGGCCCATATTCTCTTATTTATAGTTGAAAATGCCTTAAGATATCATTAAGTTCTCCAAAGATTTGAAATCCAACTCAAGATTTGTTTTGCCACTCTCATTCCAAAGCCATGAAATAAACTTTTAAATTATATTGTAATTTTAAAAAGGTTTTGTGAATATTATTTTTCATATACCTTTTATATATTTTGTTAAGCTGTTAACATGATCCTTTTGTTTTTCTAAAAGAAGGTTGGACAAATAGAATAAAAAGGGCTTTTGTCTTCTCTTCCCATATATTATATTAACCATCACGCCATATTCCAAAGCTCACACTTTATCTCAAAGTCTAAGCATGGAGCATTAATCAAAAGACAAGCATTGGGCAAAGCATATAAAACGCCAAGGAGTAAGTTAGGCTAAACGAACGTCAAGTCAGTCCAAGCGTCCATCCCAAGCAAACTAGTGTCAATGTCGCTTACTTAGAAGCCACCGATTCAATCTTGTACAATACACTCCCAAATTCAAAATGCCAAATGTTCTGAAGCCTAAAAGGAATTAAGGGTCAAGCAACAGGCTCATTTTGGCTTATTTTGCAACCAAATGCTAATACAAGAGTCCACCATTTAACGCATCTGCGAGATTAATGTAGTGTTAAGTGAAATATGAAGTATCAGGGGAAAGGTTTATTGTCAAAGTATCCCGAGGCAAAGGATCAAATCCATTTTTCTAGGCAGACCATTAACATTGGTTAAAAAGTCATTTCCATATCTCCAGGCCTCTAAAACGATCAGGTGGCAAAAAGTCAGCAGGAAGTGTTATAAATAGCTAAAAGATTAGATCAAACATCTTACGGTTAAAATAGAGATTCAACACATGACAACAAATAATCAACTATCGAAGAACCAGTTCCAGTTTTCTTGTGGTAAATCGATATTTATTCTATTTTTGGGCTTGATGATAAGTTTTTATTCCTTAAAACTTGTAACTGTTGGTGGATTGTATTCTTCTATATATTCACACATCTAGAATGTGAAGAGGAGAGGGAGGGAGTTCCGCCGAGAAGGCTGAGAGTGCATTAGGAAGTCTAGAGATCAGTCTACTACTGTATTTGCAGGCATGTATTACATTTCCCATGTTTATAAATAATGCTTTAAGTGATTATATGCGAATTGAGCCAGTTTTGTTTAAATTTTGAAATGATAAACATTATGTCTTGTTCATAATTCTTTCCCTTGGATAGTTGTTTCCTATTCTTGGATTCTTATGAATAAGTTGTATATTTATTGATGATATGAACATAGCTTGTCTTCTCCTTATATAAGTTCATTCTCGTAATCTTTTTAGCCTTGTTATTATGTTTATACATCCATTGTTAGTAATATGAAATGTTAGCCTGATCTCTGTTCCTTTTACATTTTCATAAACCATAAACCTAATAATCCATTTACCAAAACCATTCAAATTTTATTCATCCTTAGAGCTTAAGATGTGTTAGCCATGCCCTCTCAGCAGTAAGGGTGCATCTTTTAGCACTAACAGAATGACAAAAGTGTATTAAGGCACATGTTCATCTATAGTTTTTTTGCAACTTCTATCCATGATGTCCTTTTGTGTATCAACGCATTCAATGTTAGTACTCGGATAGAGAAGTGCCATTTTACAGTATAACAGATGCACCCTAATGTATGAGGTCAGAGGGAAGCGATCGCCGAAATACATTACAATCTTTATATTGAAGAACTCAATTACCAAGGTTGTAGAGAGGTACTTAAAACAAACTGATCAAAGTCATGTACAAAAACATTACTGAGGATGCCATGTTCAATTCAATGGAACACTAGCTCCTTTACAATATTCAATTACATCGTATAATATGAGAAATAGGGTCACACATGTATTATAATGGTGGATCAAAGCCACAATATACAATGATGAATATTCAATATCTGGAAGTAGTGTAACATAACATAACACAATCTTGCGCAACTTAGGTTATAGTCAGTAAATGAATGATGTTGACAACTAAAGCAAAGGAGTTCACCAATATGAGTAGTGAATCCTAAGGTACCATCTTCCGAACTCTAGGTCTTCGTCTTCATGAGATACTAATCAGAAACCGTAATGCGAGGAGGAAGGCAATGAATCTTTCAATAGATCACAAGAGTAACTGGAAGACTGGATGAGGGAACGTAGACACAATGTAATCTCAGGAATTAAAATGATGAGAATCAGGATGATTAGACAGAGGTAAGAATCCTTGAACAGTGAGCACGACACAAAGATGACCCAAGGCAGCTTTAGACTTCTGAGATGGTACCTGAAACAGACTGATCACAGTCATGTACAAAAGCATTACTGAGGATTCCATGTTCAATTCAAAGGAACACTAGCTCCTTTACAATATTCGATTACATCGTATAATATGGGCAACAGGGCCACGCATGTATTATAATGGTGGATCAAAGCCACAATATACAATGATGAATATTCAATATCTGGAAGTAGTGTAATAGAACATAACACAATATTGCGTAACTTAGGTTATAGTCAGTAAATGAATGGTGTTGACAACTGAAGCAAAGGAGTTCACCAATATGAGTAGTGAATCCTAAGGTACCATCTTCGGAACTCTAGGTCTTCGTCTTCATGAGATACTAATCGGAAATCGTAATGCGAGGAGGAAGGCAATGAATCCTTCAATAGATCACAAGAGTAATTGGAAGACTGGATTGGGGAAGGTAGACACAATGTAATCTCAGGAATTAAAATGATGAGAATCATGATGATTAGACAAAGGTAAGGATCCTTGAACAATGAGCATGACACAAAGATGACCCAAGGCAGCTTTAGACTTCTGAGATGGTACAACTAGAATTATCTACCATGTAGGAGACATGATCAGATTCCCCCTGTATAAAGGACAAGTGGAGGAGTAATAACTCAAAGTGATAGCTGAACTAAGAAGTGAAAAAATGAGACATGAGTATTGGGAAGTTCAAAGAGTGCTTTGTTTAAGGGTGACATGCTTCTAACTTACTTATAACCCAAAGAATGAAGTTCTTCCTTTCTTTTCTTGTTAAGTTTTAACGAGTCCAAGAAAGTCAACTCGAGTCTCTCTTCATTTTTGACAAGCTTGAAGAGGGGAGAGAATAATGCTTGATATGTCATTGATTCATGGATTTTACAAGCCCAAATTAGTGAATGCTCGTCATTGCTTTCATAGTTTTGAGAGTTTGAAAACTCCAAAGAAAACTCTAGGGGGGTGTTTTTTCGTAAATTTAGTCTTATGAGTCTGAAAAAAGTATAAAACAATCTACGGGAGAACTCTCTTAGCTTCATAAGAACTAAGGTATACCTTTTTCGTACCTAGTCGGCACTGTTTGAAAAAGGAGTAAACTATCACCAGACCAACGCATATTCAAAAGAAGCATATAGCCTGAGTTTAACGAGTGTGAAGGAAGGAAAGATCAGTCGGAAAGTTCCATTTATTTACGAGAATGGGACAGAAAAAAATAAACTCGATGCTTTGTTCTTTAAGGTTTAGCGAGCATGACAAAGACATAAAGTACACTCAGAATCTTTTTTATGTTTGGATCCAGAGCACGAAAAAGAGAAAACTAAGCTCGAAAATGTTCATTTTCTGTAAGTTTAGTCCTCTTGGTACAGAAAAGAGATAACTCTATGCATGAATATAATCTTCTAGAATCCGAAGAAACTAGAGTGTTCATTTTTCGTAAATAATCCACATGGTCTGAAAAATCGATAACCTACCACCAATGTGGACGATCATTCACTTTATCTTAACGAGTTTGAACGAATAAGTTTACTTTGCTATCGAGTCAATTTTAAGGAGTCATACCAGGGCCTAAAGATAACTCCATAAGAGCGGGGAGCCTTATAATCAGGTGTAGCTTGGTAAAACGATGCAAAATAAGGCTCATTATGTCATGAAAACAACTACAAAGGCTCCTGCAACCTAACACAACTGCGACATGGGTTCTAGAAAGATAATGAAATGTTCTAAACTAGGGTTTCCCATGTAAAGGAGGCCCTATCCATGGAAGAACAATGTTGTGTACAAGGTAAAGAGTGGTTAAACACCATAGTCCATGGATGAAAAGAGATCATAGGGTTAAATAGATGATGCGGTGTAAGTGCAAAGTATACAACAGAGACCAGATACTACCCTATATGCAACAAAAATCAATCTTTGGATCATCGAGGACCTGTAGTAGCTAGGAAAAAAACATGGTATTAGTTTAGATAATAAAAAATGACTTTTAACTATACGCAGTGGGTAAAAATTTCAAAATTTTACTATAAATAGTTCAAAATCAAAACAAAACATACAATTTTGAGTTTTTTTAACCAATTTAAGCCATTTTACCTCCTTTGATTGATTGTTGTGAGCAATCTAGTGGACCATTTTTGAATTCATGAAGTGCATGTACTTCTTCTCTCCCTCTTTGATTTTATGCATTCCATTTTTAAATTTAATGGTTAATTAATGGGTTTTTTGCCAGCCATAAAGGCACTACGACGCAACCGCGGGTAGCCTTCACTAGAGCTGTGAATGCACATTTTAAGCGCGGGTTGCCTGAAGTGCAACCCACGAATGGATCACGCTATTCACACTACACAGTCGCGATTACTGCACAGACTTAGTTTTTTTCAAAATTTAATGATGAAATTGGTTTTATCTAAATCTAATGGTGAAATTGTTTCTTATGTGCATTCCTCCATAGGTGATATTCCTTCTAGAACAAATATTATGAATGAAATATTTCCGTGAACTTAGGAGACTATTCAAGGTTGTAATCTATGCTTTTGCTTCTTTGACATTGTCTCCAACGACTTCAAGTTTCTCCTTGATCTAAGAGATCCTCGTGAAGTAAGATTGAATGCTTTTTGACATTTGCATCTTCCCATCCTTTATTTGAGTTCTCAAGGTCATCTTCCTATTGATATTGTTTCCTTCATACAAGCCATTCATTGCACCAAACATATCCTTGGGAGTAGTCAATTATGATACATGTGAGATCCATAGGATATGGAAATTATCATCTTGGCTCTAATTAAGTCCTTCTTGTGCTTTGTCTTCATCTCCCTTTGGATCTGCAACTTCTTCTTTGACATAGTTCTCCAAGTCATGATTCATGAAGTATGAGAAGCACTCTATACTTCCATGCTCAAAAGTCTTTGCCTCCTTCAAGCTTGTCATCAAGCTTGGTACTGTTTGTCATCATGATAAAAATGAGAACCTCAAATGGAAGAAGAGAGGAGAGAACTTACCAATGAGATTTCTTCAACTTGATGCTTGCTTGAAAACTTTTATTGAAGACTGCTTCTAGTGGACCTAAGGTTTGATAGAGAAACCCTAATTTTTCAACTTAGGTATATTTCATATATGATTGGATAGAAGGATATACCTCTTAAAGGCGAGTTGAGCAACATACTCATTTTCTCAAAGCTGTGGACATAACTGCAAAATATATGATGCCCTAGTTTTCCCCAATTTATTCTACAGACTTGTCTGATATTGATTCTGATACATATCCAAAATTATTGATCCTCAAGGTCTGAAACATCATCCTAATATATCCTTATATGTCTTCTTTCCAACCCCATAGGATAGAGTAGAATTGGAATCACCAAGTGGAACTTATGTGAATTTTCCCTAGGTGACTTGTTTGATGATTGTTCAACATAGAGAACATGTGTAGACTGCCACGTGTCACTGTTTCCCCTTCGGGGTCTGAAAATTGGACCAAAGAGACTACAATCTGTTCCCTATCTACAACATCTTGTGAAATTTCATTTGGTCCTACCTATCCCGAGATATAGCAATATCCTCGTAGTCCACATGTTTATAACTGTATTATGGAAGAGGCTGGGATCCTGATTTGGTGGAATCATATCTCTTGAATTATAGCGAATCTGAGGCTGAAAATCACATTTACCAAACTCTAATTATAGAGAAAATGCAAATATGACTATATTTTTCCTTCTAGGGTTTTCAAGCATGAAACCCTAATCTCCAGTTGTTGTAGTTATAACAATGTTTCGACTGCACAAAGACTTCTTTTATGGTGGCTTTGATACCATGTTAGAATTTTAATGGTTATATAATATCTAAAAACATTTATCATCATAACATCATAACCATAAGCAAAGGATTACTGAAATAAATACAAGCACAACCCCATAAAAGAACGCAACGATTTATCCTGGGAAACCCTCATGGGGAAGAAAACCCATCAAAACTTTATTTATATAGAATTCGACCAAGTGCAATGTAAAACCCCAATAACAAGAATAAAATCTCCTCTTCTGTATCATAGTCTCTCTCTCTCTCTCTCTCTCTCTCTCTCTCTCTCGCGTGCGCACACACAAGGCTTGAGTGAAAGCATGTGAGAACGAGAGATGTGCCTCACCTATTTATATCCATGAGGCGAGTGACTCAAATAACACACTAGGTTGTCCCGGTTCTCTAATTAGGGCTGACCTATGTAGGGAGACTCAAAATAACATTTATAAAATACTTTTGTGGGTACTATTGCCCCGAATTACAACAACGGCTTTGCCTCATGACCAATTACAATGAGGACATCTCTGAACAGAGGAGTAACATATCCAAAGGAGGAATACAATAACATTACAATAGAATATATTCCTAAGTTACATTTATTTAACAACATATTTATCTCTTCTTTGAGATTTGCATGTAGAAATGCACTCTTCACATCCATGTGATGTACCTCCCATTGCCTGGAAGTTGCAATGGCCAAAAATAGTCTTATGGAATTTATCTTTGCCATTGGTTAAAAGGTCTCATTGTAATCAATTCTTGGAATTGGGAGAATACCTTGGATACTAACCTCGCTGTATACTTCATAGGAGAGCCATCAGAAACAAAATTTGTCTTGAATACTCATTTGCACTTGACTAGATTTCTCCTTGGTGGAAGATTAACAACTAGTTCCCATGTTTCATTCTTCTGGAGTGAATGGTATTCATCTTTCATGGGATCTTATGAAGCTTCTTCATATGTTTGTGGACTAGATTCAATCACCATATAACACTTCTTAGTAAAGCATGGGTCCTTGACATAAAGGGAACTCTCGAATTTAGATCTAGTTCTTATAGGATAACTAGGATTCCCAACTAGTTCCCCAACTGCTTGAATGGTATTTTCTTCCCACTTTGGTCTTATAGGAGTGTTAGGATATGCAATTAAATATTCATTATGAAACATATCAGAATCAAAAAACTTATTAGAGTCTTCACTTACAATCAAAGGTGGTGGCGGTGAAGAGGATTCTCCAATTTCCGTTGCTAGCATAGGCTCTTCTTCAAATTGAACACTCCTTTGAATGAAGGATTTTTGAGAGCTCATGTTGATCAACTTATAACCTTTGGAATATTTTGAATACCCAAAAAATAGGCACTCTTGAATTTGGTGTTCTAAATCCTTCCTCTTTTCTGGTGGAATTCTAGTCCAAGCTTTAGAGCCAAAAATCCTGAAATGAGACATATCAGGCTTGTGTCCACTCTAATATTTGAAAGGAGTGATTCCATCAAGATATTTGTGAGGCACCCTATTCTAGATATATGATGCACAGTTGATTGCTTCAGCCAAAAACTTTGGTGGAAAATATTTATACTCCATCATGTAAGTGGCCATCTCTTTGAGAGATCTATTCTTCCTCTCAGCAACACCATTCAGCTGAGGTGTGTAAGGAATAGAGTGTTTCATATGGATACTTACATATTCACAATATTGTATAAATTCAAATTTGACATATTCACCACCATGATCATATCTGAGGACTTTGAGATTTCTTACAGACTGGTTATCAACCAAGGCTTTAAAACCTTTGAAGAGGTAAAAAAACTTTCGACTTGTACTTGAAAAAAAATACCCAACAATATCTAGAAAAGTCATCAATGAAGGTTAGGACATATTTGGATTGACTCATTTACATATGAGGAAAAGGACTAGCTATATCAATGTGGATAAGCTCAATGGGTGTAGTGGTTCTCTCATGACTAACTCTCTCATATTTGTGCACTAGGTGTTTTCCTACAATACATCCTTGACAGACTTCTTTAGAAAACTTGAGTTTAGGTAAACCTATGACCATATATTTGTCACATAAATCAGATAAATATTTGTAGTTAATATGGGTAAACCTTTCATTCCATAGATTTCTAGCTTCATTAACATGAGTGAGGAGAGGAGAGGTATTTGAGTAGGGCATGAAGTGTGAGAATTTGTACACTTTAGAGCTATGATCAACATAACCTTCTGCTATGACTCTACCATTCGACATTTCAGTGATTTCAACATTATTAGGGGTGAAGACAACCTTCTTAGGTGACCCGGTGTGAGTCATCTAATAGACTGCCAAGAGATTGGAAGCAAGACCTAGGAGACACAAAACATTATTGAAGGAACCATGGTGAATATATATTCTACCCTTCCCTTTACATTCAATTTTAGAATCATCCCCCAATACAATATTAGGACCATTCAAGTTATTAAGAGAGGAGAAGGACTCCCTTGTCGAATCCATGTGCCTAGAAGCTCTAGAATCAATGATAAAGGAATAGGATCTTACAGTGCTTGCAACTAGTGCATGAACACTTGTCTTCAAAAGTTGATGCTCCTTCCTTCTTCTTTGCGCCTTCAGGAAGAGGTATGTTTTTATTTTCAAGAAGATGATTCAACATATCATTTTGTTACTTGATACAAGATCTCTCAGGACGGTATCCCTTACCACAGTATGTGCAATTGCTCATTTCACCTTTACCTTTGTTCTTTTGGAAGTTCTTCTTTGAGTTTGAAGACTCCTCGTGAGACTTGGAGACTTAAGAGCAAGATAAGTTGGTCATGATGGGCACCATAAAAACTTCCAAAGAGCAAGCTTTAGTTGTTGTAGATCCAAAGGTGGATTCCAAAGGCAAGAAGAAGTCAAAGAAGTCTCCTTGGGGAGACTTCTTTGACTTCTTCTTGCCTTTGGAATCCACCTTTGGATCTACAACAACTAAAGCTTGCTCTTTGGAAGTTTTTATGGTGCCCATCATGACCAACTTATCTTGCTCCTGGGTCAAGGATTCCATGAAATATGCCAATGAAGGCATGTTCTAGGTTTGAGCTTTCAACTTTGTGGCATGGGAGGTCGATACAAACATTGAGTAGTCATGGCCAAGCTTCAAAAGTATGGCCAAGACTAGTTACTCATCCTTCTTTTCGATACCACACTGATTCAATTGCAAACCAATGGCTTTGAACTTGGAGAAGTAGAGTTGTAAGTGTTACGGAGAAAACTTCCTATGGCTTGGGGTACCACAGCAGACAGAGTAACCACATAAATCATTCCTTTCCTATATGCAAGAGAAACCAAACATCTAACACTAAAGGATCTCAAAACATGCCTTATTCTAGACGGTTGATGTAGATCCCTGTTGAGCTTTTCCACTTTCGCTTGTATTAACAATTTGCTCTTTCAACATTCAACAAACAAGACAAGCATGCTGTATATAATTGTGTTAGACCTACTCTAGCATATATAATCAATAACATATAAGCATTTAAAAGCATCCATGGATTCCATACTCATTTAAATACACATTATTGGATAGGAAAAGATATTTCTATTAATATAAATAAGAGATTACAATAGTGACAACCTCTGTCAGCACGTTTTCGAATCAGAGAAACTGAGTCCTCCACCTGGGCCTCCACCGCTTCAATCCTCCATCTCTCGATAGAAATGTCACAAGCAAAGGCAAGCTTGGGAAGAACACAAAGTGCTCCAACGGACAAAGGGATGCAGACTCAAGTATAAGCTCTGACAACAATGGACTATAGTTTTCTTACTCTTCAATTCCTTTCCCTTTAGTGTATCCAAAGGGTTCCTTATATAGTGCTTCAATGGGGTAATGGAAGGTCAAATCCAAGCGATCTCAAGGCATATGGAAGGCCAAGAGACAAGTGACTCAGATCCACATCAAGGAAAACTCCAAAACTATTTGGCCTTTTGCACACATCCCGATGTACGTGGGTTTGAGGGTCAAATCCGCGTATATACGTGAGAATAGGTTCAAAAGTCGCATATAGCAAGTAATGCATGTTTTTAGGGATGATATTGGAAACATCAAAGGTACAAAAATGGTCCATGGGTTCTAAAGAGTCTGTAGAGGGACAGGGAAGGCCATAAAGGTGTGATCCACCATGTGTGGTAAAATCAGCTGTAATAGATGCTCCCTAATGTGTGAGGTCATAGGGGTGATACGATGGTTGAAATACATTATAAGTCCATCCCAGAAGTGGAGTGATGAAGAACTAGGTGGAAGAACCAGCCATCCAATAGTATAATACAATAATTAAACTCTGCACATAACTGCAAGTAGATATAGCCGTCCCGGATACATAAGAGTACAATGGCCATGAATAGGAATGATACAAAACATGATATGTGTGGTCATCGCCACGTACAATATAGATAGATCAGAATCTCCATGATGAAGATATACAAAGGACCATGATCTCCATGAAAGCTGAAGATATATAATGGATCAAGATCTCCATAATGGCTGGAAATATCTGACATACACTGGAATCAAGTCACGAGAGCTGAAATCTCATGAATACTGGCACGATCAAGGATGTAGCATATATGAAATGCCACCAATATGGAAGGTCTTTTACACAATCGGCTATGAGTACATGTCCTACTATGTGAATAGAGGTGTCAAGGTCGAACATAGTAGTCCATCGTCTGATTACCGATCATTGTTGTATACCGTTAACAGACGCGAGATCACCCACCGATAATGAAAATGGGAATCAAGGTACTAGAGTGCAAACTAAAAAGTGTGAATAAATGTGTTGAGGTTGAACACTTGAGAGGATCCATCGATCAGGGGACATTGATGTATTCCCAAAACTATCGATGGAAAGAGAACCTGCCACTGATGACTGCAAGTCTCAAGGCACTCAAAACTGACTCTAGATTCCTATCCCAGAATAAATGATCTGAAGTCGATGGGATGAAATCTGCTGGAAGGAGGGCATTAATGCATCCCTCATCATCCAACACGAGGTACTTAGCAAGGCTGTATAATGTGGAAGGGCTCGATCATAAAGTGCACAAACCAGTATCTGTACCGGGAAAGGTCGACATGCAAAGTCAAGAGAATTGAGGAATGGCCGACTTAGGTTTCAACTTCCTTCGAACAAGAGCATAAAGGAAAATGGTGACTGAATGTAGGCAGCATAGACTCGATATACAAAATTGGGACATCTCTGCAACACAGGAGGCATCAAGAGAGGCTCCATAGGGACTAGAAGCTTAACCAGTCGGTGGAGATAAACTCAGGGAAACGAGTACAGCTCCTAAAGTCAAACTATTAACCCAACCAACGGATGTGATATACAGTGCTATGTTCGAAGACGACATGACTCGACTGCTGCCAAAGATAACATATTTTCTTATTCGACTTTTTGGTTTTTTGATTTTTTTTTTGGACTTTTTCAAATATTTTGAAAATCTTGAAAAAGAATAAAAGTGATTTATAGTTACAGACTAGGAGGAGACGAGTGTCAATGGGAAAGCAAACTAGTTCCAAGTAGCGGAACATACCTATGCTCAATGCAAGGACACATGTGTAGGATAATGACACTCAGGGGAAAGACCCCTCCCAGTAAAAATGGGGAATCAAGCTGCAAAGGATATATAAAATGGCTCTGTGTGGCTAGACATGAGACAAGCTCAAGCTATATAGTTGATAATCAAATTCAGGGAAGCCGACATAAGGCTCAATGAGGCAGGAAAAACTCATGATAATGCAGTTACAACTTGACATAAGGGAGTCCTGGGGACAAAGGCTAGCAAAAAGATCAAGAGGAGTATGAGGCTCTTGCGCAAATACATGGAGATACTATACAAAGGACTCCCACACCCTAAAGGAAAAAATGTTGGCATGGGCACCAAATGCAAAAAAGGAGCTAACTAGGGCACCCATGTATGGTCAGGCTCTACCATTCACATCATGTCACTTCTAAAACAACAAGAAGGTTCCGTGACAAGATAGAATGGGTTCGTACCTAAGGTTATAATGAAATGGTCATAAGGTCATGCATAGTGCAAATGGATATGAAATCTAACCTATATGCCAGTTTAGACATAATACCTGAAAGCGGCACGAACGGGTCAAAACCATGGTCAAAACGACGCTCAAAATGGACTCCTACATCATCAAATTAGTTCAAAACGGTCCAAAATGATCAGAAACGGTTCAAAACTATAGAAAGGGGGTAAAAAATTTCAAAAATTTCAAATATTTTCTATAAATAGTAAAAAATTCAAAAATTACATATCATTTGAATCTTTTACCCATTTGAGCTCAGAACTTCCAATGCCAATTCCGAGAGCTTCGTCCAATGAAATTCGACAACATTTGTTCCAGGTAACTTCTCATGTCCTCCTCTACCATTTTTATGCAAATTTTTTGAATTTCCATGGCCAAATTTTATTTTTAGGCCAGTCTAAATTGGTCGTTTCAGCCCACGTGGATATCGGGGTTTTTTCCGCATATAGGGCTGGTTATATGCGGAAAACCTCCCAAAACTATGTACATACGCGGCTGTTTTGCAAACAGTCGCGTATGCAGCTGCGCACAAGGTTTTTTATGGTAAAAATTGACCAAAAATACTTTTAATGTGCAGGATGGTTCTAGAATGGAGGGAGAGGGAACATGGAGATGTAGAAGAGGCTGTTCGGGGTGATTTAATGGCTCAACAAGCTCTACGTGCATGGGCTATACAATTTTTGATTTCTTGGCAGCTTGAGGGACAAACCAAGACTCCTGTAGATGCTAGTATACTACTGGGATCTAGACTCGGAGTCTTTTCATATCGATGGGATGTCCCTCACTCTAGAGGTGGAGGAAATATATTTCATTACAGGATTGTCCTAATGGGGAGAGGTGGTGAACCTACGCCCTCACGGGCCCAGAGGTGGCCTCACCATTGATGAGTATATTGTAGTATACTATTTTCCAGACATGGAAAAGGTTTGGAGTCAAATCCTGACAAACTCCATCTAGGTACTAAGACTGAAGGCCATACTATTGGCACTCGGTGGGATAGCTGGTCTAGCATCACTCCACCAGGCTTCGCGACCATTGATGTTCTATGCAGTGGAGTGCATGAGACCCATAGTGTACGACTGGAGCACTGCGTTGTTGAGTAACATGAAGCAGTAGCTCAATGACTACAAGATGGGCAGGGTATGAAACTTCGGTTTCGACAACATACTGAGCATGTTCTTCTTTGAGCGTGTACCGAGGCTAAGCCCTAGAGTTGATGTTCCTCCTCACGGGGTTCGAGATATGACCCAATGACGTTGGGAAGATGCTATGCGTAGACTGGGTGGAGGTAGGGTGTCTAACCCCTACCCACTTGACTTCTTTCGATGGTGGCGACGGTAGATTGTTTCCATCGATGATTATCCCTATGCGAAAATAGATTTCCGGGGAGATTCGGACATGCCCCTACCACCAGGAGTAGCATACGGTGATATAGGTAACGGATCCCAAACCTTCTTTTTTAAGTTTTTTGAATTATTATTATTTTTTTTTGTGTTTTTTGATATATTGACTCAAAAGACATGTTTTGGTGTGATGACACATAGTGACAATCTGTCATGTGTATGCAGATGTTGGACCACGACGGCTTGACAATTTCCCTCGTCATAGATAGAGGGGAAGAGGAGATGAAATCATGGGTGTGGATGCAAAGCGGGCGCTCCAAAGCATCCACACAAACTTTGTACGCTTGACACACATGGTACCCATGGTGCAAGTCGAGGACTTGCTTGAGGCCATGCAACGTCAGGTGGTTGGTGTACCACGGGCATGTGTTCGATTATTCCAACGACTAGCTAGAGCCGTGGTGTGCTACCACGATCAGAACCTCCCTCCTCCTCCACAGGCTTAGAGACCTAAGAGTGCTTCATTTTTGTACTACTGTGTATTATATTTTGGTGGCTCGAAAGCCCCATTTCTGTATTATGACACTTATGTATTATGACGTCACATTTTGGATGTTTAATGAAAAACTTTTATGATGATTGATTTTATTTAACTACATGTGTGTAAAATGTATGTTTGTGATATGTTTATGGTCTATGAAACAAATCCCAATCTAACACATAGTTAGCATATGAGTCAGCAACTTGATTAAAAATTCTTGAAACATGTATGTATGTTATGTTGTCAAATTGCTGTTCTAACAATCTCACACGTAAGAATCTTCGTAATAATGTTGAATCCCTAATACGATACAAGCCATTAAGCTGTGACACTACTAACTGTGAATCAATACGTACCTCAAGAGAGAGAATACCATGTGAAATGGTATCCCGCAATAGCTCGATAAAGGCACTATACTCAGCAACAGTGTTCGAAGAAGGCCGTAAACATGTGCCTCCTGAAGACAATACCTGACCCGTAGGAGTATAAATCACCCAAGCAGCAGAGGCTGAGTGTTGAGTGTGGCGGCTAGCACCATCAACAAATCCTATGTAAGTGGAAGACTCCATTGACATATGCCATAAGAAACGGAAGCTAATCAACAAACCCGATCACCATAAGAAAACCTAACTATGCAAAAAACTATACAACAATATACAATAATCAGCCCTGGCTGAAGGTCATGCATAGTATTTTTTAAGATAGAGCCCATTTATAGGCTCCGCCAAGGCTGTCCCTTCATAATCCACCAGCTCATAGGCACCCTTCTCTAACACACGTTTGACTACGTAAGGACCATGCCACATGGGATTAAATTTCCTTGCCCCCAAGGGTTCTTTAGCTTGATCCCACAAAAGGACCAAATCACCTTCACTAAACCTCCTCGTACGGATAGACTTATCATACTGGACCTTAATGCGACACTTATTTACTTCTAGAGCCACTAAGGCATCTCGACATTGCTCATCAAGCTGCTCTAAGTGGACCAAATGTTCCTCCAATGTGGAAGTGTCTGGTAAAAGCTCTATAGCTAGCTTCAATGAAGGGATTTCACATTCAACCAGCAATACAGACTCCACTCCATGTACAAGCTGATATGGAGAAAAAAAGGTCGCAGTCTTAACTGCGGTCCTATAGGCCGACAAAGAAGAATATAACATGATATGCCAATTCATCTTGCTCTATGCAATGGTTCATTGGATAATGGACTTAAGTGATTTGTTCACTGCTTCAACTTGTCCATTCACCTGAGGGTAATAAGAAGAGGAGTGCTCCTGCTTATACCCTAACTTTGAGGCCAACTCTTCCATCATTCTATTCTGAAAGTGCCTACCATGGTTAGTGACAAGCTCTTTCGGAATGCCGAACCAAGTAATGATTTGGTTGAATACGAAATGCACGGCTATCTCACCATCGTATTTAACCGTGCGCATAGCCTCAGCCCATTTCGTGAAATAATCAATAGCCACTATAATATGATGATTCCCCCCAGCTGAAGCTGGGTTGCAATCCATGAATTCAAGCCCCCACTTGGTGAAGGGATCGATGGTGACAATCGGATGTAATGGGGCAGGATGTGAGCGCATATTGTGTGCAAACACCTAGCAAGGGTGACACTTCTTGACCGCATTGACACAATCTTTGAAGATCAACGACCAAAAATATCCCGCTCTTAAGATTTTTTGGGCTATAGAAATCCCAGATAAATGACCACCACATGCCCCTCTGTGGCAATCATTCAGCACAAGCTCGGCCTCTTCATGGGTTAAACAACGATGTAAAATGGAATCTACCCCATGGCGGTACAAAGTGTTATCCACTATAAGGTAGTTCTTAGTTACGTGATGTAATCATCATCGCTCATACCGTGAAAAGTAGGGACCTTCAATGTTTGAAAATATATGATGATACCCCCATTCCATGGATCCAAAGTTGAGACAAGGAAAATATGCTCATCGACAAACGTATCGTCATAAACCTCCTCCTCCTCCACACTTGGAAAATCAGAAATGAGCTCCGCAAAAATCAACAATTTCTTCGATTTCGCCGAAATAAACTTGAGATCGAATTCTTGCAAAATAACAATCCACTTATTATACTTTCCCCCGATCATCCTTCTAGTGAGGACGAACTAAAATGGATTGACATGAGCTACCACCAAGGTCTGGCGAAGGAGAATGTAGTGTCTCAATCTCTGAACTACATGAATGGTGGCTAAGGCAAGTTCCTCAACATAGGAATAACGGATTTCCGCATCTATAAGGTTTCAACTCAAATAATATATGACATGCTCATGGAGCTCCTCATCCTCCTGAACCAAAACCATACCAATCGTCTCCATGGACGCGGCCACATAAATCAAAAAGTCACGGCTATAGTCGGGTGGACTAAGCACGGGGGCCAATGCTAAGGCTCGCTTAAGAGCATCAAAGGACTCCTGGGCTCGCTCATCCCAACAAAAGGTAGTGTCCTTCTTTAAAAGACACATAAAGCCTTTAGTCAAATTGGCAAAGTTAACCACGAATCTCTGTAAGAAATTTGCCATTCCTTCAAACATTGAAGATGTCTAATATTTCGTGGGGGAGACAATTGAAGTATTGCCTCAACCTTTAAGGGGTCGACTCTTATACCCTCCTTGGAAACAATGAACACTAGCAAGCGACCAGACTTCACGCAAAATATGCACTTATGAGGATTTAACCTAACCAGGTAGTGACGACATCTTTCAAATACTAATCTCAAATGGGATGGATGACGCACTCTCAGCCGAGAATGAGCAGTAAGGTCATCCAAAAAAACTTCAATAATCAATTTGAGATTGTGAAAAATCAAGGTCATAGCCTGCTGAAATGTAGCTTCGACGTTTTTAATACCGAAAGGCATCTTCCGATATGAAAACATACCCCAACGAAAAATAAATGCAGTTTTGTGTTGATCCCCTTGTTTGATCTGAATCTGGTTATATCCGAAAAAGTGGTCCATAGAGGAAAATACCTCGCTTCCTTCACACTCATCCAAAATTTGATCAATAAATGGTGTGGTAAAATTATCCTTAGGACAAGCACGATTTAAATCACGGAAATCAGTGCATATACGGATCATTCCCTGCTTCTTATCAACCAAAACGGGGTTTGAAACCCACTCCGTTAAGGGAACGAGATAGATAAAACCGACTTTTAACAGCTTCTTTATCTCAGCCTTAATCGTGGGTGCTTTTCTAGGATTCACCGCACGCAAACGTTGTCGAACGGGCTTCGCATTCGGATAGGTCTTAATTTCATGTTCGACAATACGAGGGTCGATACCTGGCATTTCCTCATATGACCAAGCAAAGATGTCACGAAACTATTTGAACAACTCGGTATACTCCTTAATCTCATCAAGGGAACAATCTGCCCCAATGTAGACATTCTCAATCTTGCCAGGATCGCCATAGATATTGATAGGAATAGTAGGTGATATATTCGCCATGTTCCCATCAGCCATCTGACCAGGAGAGCTCAATGGAACCATGAGACTACCAATCTTCTCGCTAAGAATATCCCTAAAGTCCTCATGCTCCAAACGGTCAAGCTCGGGAAGAAAATAGGATCTATGATGTAACTCTTCCCAAGGTGGCTCAACCCCAGACATGGCCTCAATAATGGCTTCATCTAATGAAAAAACACCATCAAGGAAATCATGTGCATGAGAGGACTCAACCACCCATGCAGGAAACATATACAGGTCCTCCTCCTCCGTGCATGAAGAGGAAGGAATAGGCTCTGCAACACAATCAAGATTCACTTGATATGATATCATTGCTACAGACAATGGCACGTCTGTTTCGATAGGTCCATTCGAAGGACTCGGTGAAGGAAGAATCCAAGGATCTTCCATATGGGTGGTGCGAAAAGACACCAAATTTAGTGAAGATGAAGCCCCATCGAAACTAGACATGATCATAAGAACGGGTGCAGGACAACTAAAGGTCCCCATAAGGGATGGCTACATACCTACACCCACACTCCTAGTTGCCGGCTGAGAATAATCGATAATCAGGATAGAAGCTCCCGATGATGCATTAACACTTATATTTTTGAATGATGTCTGATCAATCGTAACAATATTCCCATTAAATGGAAAGCATATTACTCGAAATAGAGAAGAGGCTACAACTTGCTTACTATACATCCAATTTTGACCCAGTAAAAGATTGTAATCAAGGGGGGCGCATCAACCACCTCGACCTCAATCGCGACGGTCTTCCCTCACAAATGGACCTTAAGAGAAGGAAGAATTTCGTGCGGCCGAAATGATCTACCATCAAAGGTAGTCAAAATGTTAGCGGATTGAGACAACTCAAGAGAACCCAAACCCTTCCAGCACGACAAAGACATCACGAAAGCAACAGTGCCTTTGTCAATCACAGTGCGTTTGATGGTAATGTTAAGACACTCTACATGAATCAAGAAAGACATGTAGTAAGGAAAGCGAGGCTGTAGTCCCATGGTTTCAAATTTGATGATGGAAGAAGAGCTATCATCATTCACCCCAAGAGCAGAAAACAAAGCTTTCCTTCGTGAAGGACAACTCTGGAGTACTTCAAGCACAGACATCACACAAGGAGTTTGGCCCAAATCCTCGACAACATAATAGTTCTGGGCGTCTCGGGAATTAGTATTGTGCCCCAAACACTTTAGGACTCCCTTAGGAATGCGAGGTGCAATCTTAGGTTTATCCATAGGGTTTTCAATACGCAAAGGGCTCTCGGTTGGAGTGTGTTCCTTCCCAAGGTTTGGTTGTGACGAACCATAGTCTTTAGCACGAGTCACAACCTTAGTAGCATGCACCATGTTGATGCAACTATGAACAATACTGGATTCCAATGGATTTTGATCTCCACCCGACACACAATGAGGATCATGGGTCCTCGAGTTCATATTTTGATTATGGGGTAAAGGATTGGTCAGCACAGCTGGGCCCTGTGCTATGAACCTCGAGGTGTATTCCATACGAGGGCACAAGTGAGTGAGGTGTTCATCTTTACACAATTTGCAAGGAAACTTAACCTTACATTTAGACTTCTTGCCCCCCCCAACATTGCAGGAATTATTGTCATTAAAATTTGCATGTTCATTCTTGTTCCCACCCTTACGATTGTTTTTACCCTTTTTCTTATTCCTTCTGGGCTGCTGGTTTCCCTTCTGGTCTGGAAATTGCATGAAAAGTACACTTTCCATTTGGGTGGGTTGAGATGAAGCCATGGCTTGTCCCAAAGTGGATTGATTAATAGACAATTGACTCACTTGTTTCATAACCGAATCTGCAGGTTTGGTACTTGTACAACCCACAATGCCATCGGCATGTGGTCCAAGCTTGCTCTTGGGATCGAAACTAGAATGCAGAGCATTAGGTATGATCTCATATAACAGTACGAATTGAGCATAAATAAAATCCAATTCCCATGCCCTAAAAATTGCTTGTTCCTCATTTTGGACTCCGGATGTAGAAACATCCTTCACGATGTGAGGTAGCAACGATTTAAGGAACCACTCAAGGTGAAAATCTGGCAGTATGAAATCTTTAATCAACCTTTTCTGTCTATGCCACTCTTGGATATGATCCAAGATATGTGTGGCTTTGTCTTGTCAAAATGTCGACAAGAGTTTTGTACCGATGTCGTAATGCACGGGTAGCTAGAAGTGATTGAGGAAAGTCATAGCAAGGTCATTGAACAAAACGAATGCCCCCCTTGGTAACTCTATGTACCATTTCGCTGCAGGCCTGGTGAGGGTGCGTTGAAATAGTATTAAACGGATTGAGTCATCGTGTAAGGAATTGGAAGAGCACCAAAGGTGAAAGGTAGTGACATGTTCACTAGGATCTTCTCCCGCTTTGCCCTCGAATGTGGGAATGTCCGAGGGAAGCTTGTTAGGGACAGTCGGCCAAGCCGGGTCATGAGATACCAGATCATTCATTAGTCTCAACAAGTCAAGTAAATTTAACGTTGCAAGGAAAGGGAGCCTAGGTTGAGCCGGTCTATGCCATGTTGCCTGATAGTTTTGGTTCATATAAGGCTAACTACTGTAAATACCATGGCCTTGGCCATAATATCCTCCTCCCATTTGACCTGTGTAGGGCTGCATGGAAGCATTATTATGTGGTGTACCTTGACTATGCGGTGCTACAAAGCCATAATTAGAGGAGTAAGCGGGTTGTTGATACCTATACCCATAAGGTTGATAACTCTATCCATACTATGGTCCATAAGATTGTCCATGAGAAGCTCCATAAGATGTCCCATGGGATGTCCCATGAGAAGCTCCATAATTAGGGATATGGGGAACTCCTTGCGATGGACCGTAAGATGATCTAGAAACATGAATATGACCTCCCAAGACAATAGGAAGTACTTGACTCTAAGATACTACTGTGCAAGTAGTTGCAGTACAAACATGACTAGTAGCAACATTCTAACCCGAAGGATCACGTGAATGAGAGGGAGGAAGGGTTGTCAAAAATGCATTCGAAGGAGTAGAAATTGAGGACAAAGGGACATGTGAAGGGATGTAAGTGGTATTCCCTATGGTCACTTGTCTCGGTTCTGATATCCACATATGACTACTAACACTAGCACTAGGACGGACATGTGAGGTAGCTTCCACCACTGGGATGGAAGGTGCAATGTGACTAGTGCTCCCAAATCTCTCCACATGGAAAGGAATAGGAGTGCCCCCAGACGTAGTGCTAGGTTCAATTTTTGACTTGGCATGATTTTCCGGATCATGTGTAGGGATATCAGGCATGCCATAACGAACATGACTAGTGCTTATGGGTTCATAATGAGTCTCGTCGCTCGAAAACCAATACCGACAACCTGTGAATGAGGGATCATAACCAGAATGGGAAGGTATTTATGGTGAAGGATCATATACAAGAGTAGAATATACATCCCCAAACTCTTGAGGTGGAGAAGATCTCAGGAATCTCATCCTTGCGATCTCCCATTGTGTGTGAATCAATGTGAGAAATAGTCTGCCTGGACTCTCAGTTTCTCTCTCCCAATGGACGAGGAGATGTGGAAGGAAGAAGTCCTACTAAATGAAGAGAATGATGAAGTGCTGCACCCGAATCCACAATGACTCAAAAAATGAAAAAGACTCTTTCTAATTATGCAAACCCTAGGTAAACTAGCATGCACAGAGCATACACCTATACAATGCAAAGCCAAATCATAAGCAAACAAGGGTAGGATATGTTAGCTCCCAAATGAAGCAGGTATGTATCACCTAGGAGAGGCTTGAAACTCCCATACACAACAAGCGGAGGTTTGTAACCAATTATAGTGGCCCTCAGCTTCAACTGTGCTGTCCGACCCCTACCTGGCCAGGACACCTGCATAATAACCTCTGCGAAGTACCCCCTCGATAACTTAGGTAAGGCAACTAAGGTCACCTCAATATAATCAATGCTCAGGCAGACAATCACAGGCAGGATTGACCGTATGGGCAGGGTAGCAAATCCCGAAACTATCGAAAGAGCCCTCATATACAAATACAATCCTAGAAATATCTCCGGTGCTACTCAGTTATGACCAGGGGTCATCCCAATCATTAACTTCTCACACTACCTCGTGCTTAACTCCCTTATAAGAGGAGGATCCTAAGAAACACTAACTATACCAAGGAATTTCACACTCTCACCTAGACAAACACATACATGTTTCGTTTAGTGGTCTTAGAGAATTTACTCACAATGAACTATTCCAAGACCCTAAAACCTAATCTTGTTGGTGCACCCTATAAAAGAAAAGAGTGTAAATCATTTTATGATGCGATGATTTTAATTGGATTATTACCCAAAAGGGCAAATGATCGTGCAACTAATGGTGTTATGACACAACAAGAAGTAAAATGCACACCTAACAATCAATGCAAATGCATCGTGTCGAATGAAAAATGGGGTATGCTACTACGTGAAATGCAAAATTTTTCTTCAAATGAAAATACAATCATTCCTATATGAAAATCTGACTAATACTTCTCCAAGCAAACCTAGTGCAAGTACCATGCAAAATGCAAAATGCAATAATGCATAATGATGCAAAAAAGCAAATATTTTTGTATTTTTTGAATTAAAATGAGATAATAAAGCAAAAGAATGACTCTACCACCCCTAGACTCTGCAAGCACTATCAAAAAACACCCACGTAAAGAACTAAGGTAAAAGATACCTAATGCACTAATCCCAAAACAAAAAATAGAAAATGCAATGATAAGAACATTTAAAAAAAATTTAAACTAAAAAGCCTGTTTGGTCAGAAATAGAGGTGTATACAGACTCTAGAAGCATCCAAGAAGAATCAGCAATCATCAAAACTCACCCAACAACACTTAATCTTCCCCACAAAGGAAAAACTTAGGGCATACGCGACTGTGTGCAGAAAACCCGTGTATGTACGCGGATATCCTAGTAAAAACCGCATGTACATGCGATTGTGAAGACAAAACTTGCGTACAGGAAGAAAAAGAGATAAAAAAAGAAGGCGAACAGACAAGTTGAGACAAAATTTACTCCTATCAGACACTACCAGGAAAATATGCCCCTAGACCCAACTCAGAAACAGAGAAATCAGAGCAATTCAAGAACATTGAATGCCAATAAAAACCCCCAAAGGAAATGACTAGGAACTCCCCGGTATGGTCGCCAATTCTGTTACAGAGAAAACTTCCTATGGCTTGGGGTAGCACAACAGACAGAGTAACTGCAGAAATCAATCCTTTCCTATATGCAAGAGAAACCAAACATCTAACACTAAAGGATCTCAAAACATACCTTATTCTGGATGGTTGATGTAGATCCCCGTTGAGCTTTTCCACTCTCGCTTGTATTAACAATTTGCTCTTTCAACATTTAAAAAATATGACAAGCATGCTATATATAATTGTGTTAGACCTACTCTAGCATATATAATCAATAACATATAAGCATTTAAAAGCATCCATGGATTCCATACTCATTTAAATACACATTATTGGACAAGAAAAGATATTTCTATTAATATAAATCAGAGATTACAATAGTGACAACCTCTGTCGGCACGTCTGCGAATTAGAGAAATCGAGTCCTCTACCTGGGCCACCTCCACCACTTCAATCCTCCATCTCTCAATAGCAAGCTCACAAGCAAAGGAAATCTTGGGAAGAACACAAAGTGCTCCAAGGGACAAAGTGATGCAAACTCAAGTATAAGCTCTGACAACAATGGACTATAGTTTTCTTGCTCTTCAATTCCTCTCCCTTCAATGTATCTAAAGGGTTCCTTATATAGTGATTCAATGGGGTAATGGAAGGTCAAACTCGAGTGATCTCAAGGCATATGGAAGGCCAAGAGACAAGTGACTCGGATCCACATCAAGGAAAACTCCAAAACTATTTGGCCTTTTGTACACATCTCGATGTACGCGGGTTTGAGGGTCAAATCCGCATATATATGCGAGAATAGGTTTAAAAGTCGCGTATAGAAAATAATGCATGTTTTTAGGGATGATCTTGGAAACATCAAAGGTACAAAAATGGTCCATGGGGTCTAAAGAGTCTGTAGAGGGACAGGGAAAGACATAAAGGTGTGATCCACCATGTGTGGTAAAATTAGCTGTAATAGTAAGGATTCAAAATTGCTTGGAATAAGTGAGAAAAGCTTATTCTCCAGTGAATTTCCCCTCATTTCATATGTGTTAACAGACAGGGTTTGCAGTTTCTCCCATACTTCATTTTGTGATGACAATCCATTTATAGGGAAAAGAAGGTCTCTAGAAATACTGAGACACAAGAGACCATACACCTCATCTCTCATGTTGTGACACTTAATTGTCTCTGCTTCTGCATTGGGCTTAGCTATATTTTCCATGGTCACTCTAAAGAGGCCTTTGATCCTCATCAAAATCTCCATCCGTGTCTTCCATTTGAAGTAGTTGAATGGAGTCAAGTTGATATGGTGAGATTGGTCCATTTATTCAACAATTGCACCCTGAGAAGAATGAATGCGCTCCTGGGAGAGTGATGTCAACCCTGCAAAAGTGATAAGAGAGGAGAACAATTGAGCTAAAGGAGCTCTGAGACAATGTGGAAATTAAGCCCAATCTTTGATCAATTGAACTCACAAAATTGCTAGAAAAACATGCATATATCCACTCAAAATGGAGACTGAAATTGGTGCATAAAACTAAATTGCATTAATTAATGATACATCAACCAATATTATATAGGAATAGGCATTCCATAAATTTCATTACATTAGGTATTCGAATGCCTAAGGAGGCAAGTTGAATCCTCACAAAAGAAGGATTACTAAAAGTCAAAAACCCCCATAAGTGCATAAAGCACTTTCCAAACCAGTCAAGGAGGTCATGAATTGGTTGAATGAAGTGTATCAGCTGAGAAGTAATGGAAAGTAAATATACTAATGCTTTCAGTAGAGAAAAATATGGGGGATGAGTTGTGTAAAAAATAAGGTAGTTTCCAAGTGACTAGCTTTCACCTTTTTCCTTAAAAGCTGCTTAAAAGCAGTCAAACTCAGGATAAGGAGGGAATCTGCACTTACTAAACTGGGAAATATACAAATTTTTTAGAACCTTATCGAGAATCTTATCAAGGCTCTCATGGAGGCAGTTTTGGCAAGTTTTGACCAAGTGGTGCAAGTGCATGCCAACTAGCTAATTTAGGACCTAGGAAATTAATCAAAAGGATTAATTAATTTATCCTAAGTATGGGAATGGGTTTTGGGTTATTCTAAAAGTTTGTTGGCCAACAATTTATTGACCCATGATAATGGGTGACCCATGGTATTTTCCCATTCTAATTCCTCTATAAAAGGAAATCATTGTAACATGCATTCGCATTTTATTGTAGCATTGTAAAATCTTATATGTGATTGTGGGAGAGAGACTATGAAATAGTGAAGAGGAAGTGCAACAAGTTTGTTGCGGGTTGTATCTCTTCATTGTTTTGGATGGTATAATAATAAAGGACTAGAAATTTATGTGTGGATGCATCCCATCTTGGGTGAACCAGATTATATTGGTGTCTCTCTTTTAATGCGTTTATGTGTTTAATATTTGCATCTTGTTTATTGGTATTTCTCTCTAATCATGTTTTTCTAACAATTGGTATCAAATCCAAAGGTTTATTTCGCTGGTAAATTGGTAGGAAAGAAGGGTTCCTGGTTTGAGTGGGAGAAATGGTAGAAGACGTAAAGTTTAGGGTTGATAAATTTAACATCCAAAACTACTGATTATGGAAGATGAAAATGGAGGATTATTTGTATCAGAAGAGTATGATCCTACCATTAGGTAGAAAAACAAAACAAGCAGTGAATATGAAGGATGAAGAATGGGAGGTTCTTGACAGAAAGGCATTGGGAACAACATGAATGTTCCTGGATTCATCGGTTGCTTTCAACACTTCAAAAGAAAATACAATGAAGGGTGTGATGAGCGCATTGACTAATCTTTATGAAAAACCCTATGCTTCCAACAAGGTATTTCTAATGAAGCATTTATTTAATATGAAGATGTTAGGAGGTGGATTTGTTGCTGACCATTTAAATTAATTTAATACGGTTACTAATCAACAAAGTTATGTAGGAGTGAACTTTGATGATGAGTTTAGGTCTCTTCTAATCTTGTGCTCATTGCCATAAATATGGAAATGGTGTAAGTAACTCTGTCTCTGGTTCAAACACTCTTAAATTTGATGATGTTGTTGGTGTTATTCTTAGCAAGGAAATGCGAAGAAAAATTATAGGTGAGACATTAGGTAATGCATTGACCAAGGAAAGCATAGGAAGACAAAGGGAGAGAGGAAATAGCCTAGGTATTCACAGTAAGTCTAGAAATGACAGATCTAAGTCCAAATTGGGAAATATACAGTGTTGGAGCTGTGGTAAGAGATGACATTTAAAGAAAGATTGTAGAGCTCCACAGAAGAAAGGAGATGGGATGTAAGATACTACTCAGGAATATAATGTAGCAGGTGCTGTATTACAATATGCTTTGATTCTTGCATTAGTTAATAC
Organism: Pseudotsuga menziesii; assembly: GCA_001517045.1. NCBI lineage: Eukaryota > Viridiplantae > Streptophyta > Pinopsida > Pinales > Pinaceae > Pseudotsuga > Pseudotsuga menziesii. The sequence goes on along the minus strand of LPNX010140845.1, from coordinate 938,245 downwards.
TAGTGATTACTTGGTAGTAGATTCATGGGATTCATGTCATGCTACACACCATAGGAAATTATTTCATGATTATGTTCCATGTGATTTTGGACATGTTTTATTGGGGGGTGATGAACCATGTAAAATTGTTGGAGTGTGTAAGGTACTAATTAAGTTAAATAATGTAAATAAATGGATATAAAGGATGTAAGGTGTTAAATTCTATGAAGCATAGGATCATCATCCTAAATGAATTCAAATGAGAAGAGAATGTTGCAGAAGAGAGAGCAGAATTTAGCATAGACTGTTCAATTAATCATGACAAAATTGCACACACACGGAGAAAAAATTGGAATAATATGATTATATTCATGAATCAATAAATAATATGGAATACACTGGTTGTACATAAAGGAGAATTCAAATACCTAAGATAGGATTCAAATCTACCAACTCATACTGACTCTGAATCTAACTCGGTGTGGGAAAATCACCACTAGAGCTCACTAATGCAACTCCGGATAACTAAATTAGTATAGAACTAGTTAAATGATGAGGGTAGGTGAGAAAAGGCATCCACACTCCCTTCAATCATGCAAAATGGTGCTAGGATAACTGATTGTGATCTAGATGATAGTAACTGGAGCATAACTGAACATGGTTGATTACCTACAAAGGTCAACTGAAGGTAACTGCTGGTGGCACTCAGGGTGGGTTCCTAAATTATAGGGGTTGGTCTCTAGGGATCCTAAACTCATGCAATCAAGTGCAGTAAGTGGTAGATGTCCCCTAGGTGTGCCCCCCATGCACTAGTGGAGTGATGAAGACCTCCTAAGCTAGTAAAATAAACAATTAGACTATGTAGTCAAAGGGAGGATTAATAATAATCCAAACACCACCCATTAATCCTAACTTTGGACAACCTGGGCCCTGGAAATTAAGAACAAAGGTTACCCATACAATCTAAATGAAAAATAATAACAACTAAAAATCGAGGAAATGGGGAAAACCTCATGGGGACCCCCCCCCCGTCAAAATAAGTAGGAAAATCATGATCAAGCTTTCATATCAAGAGAAAACTTATTCTTGAATAAAAAACTTGTGAAAATATTTATGCAAGGTGCATCTCTATGGTGCAGTGAGGCAGTAAGATGGTCCTTGTTTGCACTAGTATCATGGGATTTTACATGTGAACCTATCCATCTTCTTCCAATCTGATGATAGACATGAGAATGAATGTTTCTTTTGTCTCTTCTTTCTGGAGGAAGAGTGAAATGATCCAATTGGCTCTTCTGTGAGTAGGGTTGTTGATCAGTCCTTACCATCATGTAGCATCTCACTGGGATCTTGTTGCACCTCTCTGAATAAAGTGAGATTGCTTGACATAGCACAAGGTTCTCTTTCTAAAAATGGGATCTTGTTCTCCTCATGTCAAGTGGCTCTCTAGTCATTTTCCCAGCTTCCTCAATAACATTTTGTGCCCATTTAGGCCTAGGGTTGGGAGTAGGTACTGGATTTGGATTTGGATCACTATGAAATTCATCTTCAATATCATCAACTAATTCAACTGAGTCCTCTACTTCGCATTCTGAATATGAAATACTAAAGGAAACATTATCATATGTAAAAGGAGTAGATAGAATGGTTTTACCTCCCCTTTCAAATGAAAACTGAGACTGTACTGGATCTGAGTATGGTAGAAAGTGTGAGAATTCATAGTCCTTGGAGGCATGGTTTGCAACACCCTTCGCTATAATCTTCCCAGTTGAGATACTTGAGATCTCCACTAAGTTAGGACCAAACACCACTCTCTTTGGTGGGCCAATATGTGTCATCTGGTACACATATAACCAATTTGCAGCTAAGGAGGGCACACAGAGTACATCTTTGAACATTCCATGTTTTAATTTAATTGAACCCTTTCCTTCAACTTAAATTTTTGTGTTATCATCTATATGAATACTCGAACCATTAGTAAGTTGTAATGAAGATAATGATTCTATAGATGCAACCATATGATTGGAGGCTCCTGAATCAATGAGGAAGGCATGTGATTTTCAACATCTAGCTTTCAATGCATGGAATCTCTTGTCATGATATTTAGTCTTTTCTCTAGATTCAGTCTTCCTTGTGCCTTCATGGAAGGAAATATTATGCTTCTCAATGAGTTTTTCCATCTGATCAATGGTCTTCTTCATATAATAATTCTATGTATGGTTTCCTTTCTTACAATAAGAGCACTTTCCATTGTCAAAACTTTGATGTTTATCCTTCCTACAGCACAAGGATTCATTTGATGGATTGAACTCATATTTAGGTTCAAATTCAGTGCTTCTTTTCTCTTTACCCTTATGCTTCCTCCTTGCTTGCACATTCCTTGTCTCACCAACTAAGAGATATTGTTTTGGATATGCTCTGAGAGCTCCCATCTATATCAACTTGTCTTGTTCTTATATTAGAGACTCTATGAAGGAATCAAGGGATGGCATTCACCAATTGGGAGTAGTCAGTATCCCAGAGTGAAAAGTAGAGACAAACACTGAGAATTATGAGCCAAGTTTTCTCAGTATGGAGAGCACTAATTGCTCATCCTTCTTCTAAATCCCGCATTGCTTTCATTACATGACCAATGATTTGAATTTAGTGACGAATAGTTATATTGTGCCAAATTTACATGTTGTAGTGCTATCAACTCATTTTCTAGGATATGGACCCTGAGTTCATCTTGTTTTCCAATCAAGGATTCACTATTACCCCATACTTCTTTAAGAGTCTTGAGTCCATCAAGATGGAACAAAAGCTCTTTGGAGATGTGGATGCACATGTATCCAAAAGCTTCATAAAGCCTATCAAGATGCTTCAATTTTTAAATATACTACTAGGGTTCAAATACTATGCCCATGGCCATGCTATACATACCTTTGTTGTGCAAGGAAATATGCATGCATGCCCTCCAATCAACATAATTGAAGGGTGTAAGTATTCTGGGAGTGAGAGTTTCTGAATTATCCATTTCACAGCTATATTAATCAATAATTCTTCAAGAAATATTTGAATGTACCTGCAAAAACATTACAAAAAAATTCAATTCACATTAATTTAGCTCAAATACCCTTCACTTTGGCATGTGCACTTTATTTGAGTACATCACGCCTGGATATACTTCTCTAGAAAGAATCCAGAGGGAGAAATGCAATTATTCTTGGAATTATGTGGAAAATCAATGGCTTCTAGTGCACCAATGGAATTTTCTGAGGTTCTAGGCAGGCGTGGATACCACCTCCTATACCATGTTAAATTCTATGAATCATAGGATCACCATCCTGCATGAATTCAAATAAGAAGAGGATGTTGTATAAGAGAGAGAATAATTTAGCATAGACTGTTCAATTAATCATGACAAAATTGCACACTCATGGAGACAAAATTGGAATAATATGAATATATTCATGAATCAGTAAATAATATGGAATACACTGGTTGTACATATATCATAATTCAAATACCTAAGACAGGATTTGAATCTACCAACTCAGACTGATTCCGGCGCTAACTCAGTGTGGGAAAATCACCATTGGGGTTCACTAATGCAACTCCAGATAACTAACTTAGTCTACAATCACTTAACTATTAACTAATGAGGATAGGTGAGAAAAGGTTCCCACACTCCCTTCAATAATGTAAACTGGAGCTAGGCTAACTGATTGTTATCTAACTGATAGTAACTGGACCATAATTGAACAGGATTGGTTACCTACCAAGTTCAACTGAAAAATAATGTTGGTGGCACTCATAGTGGGTTCCTAAATTATAGTGATTGGTCCCTGGGGATCCTAAAATCATACAATTAGGTGGAGTAAGTGGCATATGTACCCTAGGTGTGTCCCCCATGCACTAGTGGAGTGATGAAGACCTCCTAAGATAGGAAAATAGATAATTAGACTATGTGGTCAAAGGGAAGATTAATAATAATCCCAACATAAGGCATATTCCTTCTATGAAAATAAATATGATCTCAACATGGAAGTTGGTAGATAGTTTTTGTTTGTCTATGTTTGGAAATATGTGGTGGAATATCACTAAAGGAGCACTGGTAATACTGAGAGGAGATAGGATAGGTATGTTGTATTTATGTCCTTATAATACTGATTATTCTATCTCTGTAGCTTCCACATAAACAAGTGCAACATTGTTGCATCATAGGATTGGCCACATGAGTGAGAAGGCGGTGTCGATTCTCCCCTCAAGGAAATTTCTTCTAAATATGAAGTAAGTAAGTTTGGAATTATGTGAGAACTGTGTTTATGGAAAACAAAAGAGAGTCATATTTCTCAGGGATGAGAAACAAAAGAATAGTGAAAAGTTAGTGCTTGTGCATATATATGTATGAGGACTAACTCGGGTACAAACTCTTGGTGGCTCTCATTATTATGTTACTTTTATTGATGATGCCACTAGACAAACTTGGGTTTATTGCATTAGATGAAAATATGATGTGTTTTCCACTTTTAAGAAGTAGAAATATTTGGTTGAGAATGAGAAAAGGAAAATATTGAAGTGTCTCAGATCTAATAATGGAGGTCAATATTGCAGCAAGGATTTTGATAGCTACTGTTAATACCATGGGATTCATAGAGAGAAGATAGTACCATGGATACCATAAGAAAATGGTGTGTCAGAAAGGATGAATAGGGCGATCATGGAATATGAGATTGCATGTAGGGTTTTCCTTACAGTTTTGGGATGATATTGTAGATACTACTATTTATTTAATAAACAGAGGGCCTTCAAGCACTTTGGATGGTAGGATTCCAAAGGAGGCATGGACAGGTAAAAAGGTAGTCTACTCATTTATGAGAACTTTTGGTTGTGAAGCATTTGTCCATATTGATATAGAAAATATAACAAAGATCAAGGATAAACCTAAGAAATGGACCTTTATTGGATACAGGGTTGATGATTTTGGTTATCGCTTATGGAATTATGAAAATAAAAAATTCATTAGGAGTATAAATGTGGTATTCAAGGAAAATTTTATGTACAAAGATCAGTCGTAGGGAAATAAAGAGGAAAAAGAGAACACAGAGTACACGATGATTGATGAAATAAAATAAAATGAAGTTCCAAAGGTACCAGCCAATCAAGAACATCGACATGTACCTGAAACTCCTGAAAGTGTAAGAACATATACCATGTTAAGTATACCCCCTGAACGACTCTTTCCTTCACTGTATTATTTATTGATAACTGATTATGGTGAACCAAAATGTTATGAAGAAGCAACGCAGGTGAAAACTAGAAAGAAGTGGGGAAAAGGCATGAATGAGGAGATGGAGTCATTGGTAAGAAACTAGACATAGGATTTGGTTGAGTTTCTTGCAGGTAAAAGAGCATTGCAGAATAAATGGGTTTACAGGTTGAAGGAAGAAGAAGGAGGAAAAACCAGTATAAGGATATACTTGTGGTAAAGGGGTTTGCACAAAAGAAAGGTATAGATTTTGATGAAATATTTTCTCCTAGTGTTAAAATGAATTCAATTAGGACTATTTTAAGTTTAGTGGTAGTAGAAGATTTGCATCTTGAATATTAGAGGTAAAAACAACCTTTATCCATGGGGATTTGGAGGAAGAGATTTATATGCATAAACCACAAGGGTATGAGCTCAAAGGGAAGGAGAATTTGGTTTGCAGGTTGAATATGAGCTTGTATGGCCTAAAACAAGCTCCAAGACAATGGTATTTGAAATTTGATAAGTTCATGATAGAATAAGGTTATAGTAGATGTCATTCTGACCACTATGTTTATTTGAAGAGGATATATAATGAAAGATATATTATATTATTATTGTATGTCGATGACATGCTTGTTATAGGGACTAACATATAGGATATAAATATGCTCAAAATGAACTATCTAAATCATTTGCGATGAAGGATTTGGGTGCTGCAAAGCAAATCCTCATTATGAGAATAACAAGAGTCATGAAAAATCACAAATTGACATTGTCTCAAGGTGAGTACATAGAAAATGTGTTGTAGAGGTTTAAAACTAAGAATGTAAAACCAGCCAGTACTCCTTTTGTAATTACCCTACTTGTAAATTTTGGGACAAGATTGCAATTTTGACAAATTCAGGCTTAACTAGTCATGACTATGGGGGTTCCAACTGACTCCCAAATGATCCTGAATATGAAAGGAAATAGTTTGGTGAGTGTTAGTACATCACAATATGAAATATGAAATTTTTTTATCTATATTTAATCCTTTGAAAATTTGTTTTGGGTTGATTATAGAAAGAGAGAAATTCTTAGGAAATTGTGGTCAAATTCCCCCTAGGGTGTAGGCCAAATTGGCTTCCCAACTCAAGTACAAACCTCCCAAATTTGTGAATAAATTAAGGGGACTAATATCATACATCACATTCTATCATTACACATGGTTACTAGTTCTGAAAACTGGCTATAAAGTGCAACATTCATATGACAACTTTCAGTGAAATTGCTTGAGGGGGAATGACATTACTAGCTTGATTTTAAATCATGAAAAGTACATGGAATATTTCAGATAATGGTATGATAAATGGATACAAATTTATGTCCAAAAAAAATTAAACATCATATAAATTCTTTAATACATATCTGATATATATCTCTTTCAAAATGGAAGCCAAATACATGAAAACAAGGGGTTTAATAGCATGGAAATGCAAGCTCTTCACATATGGATTACTAGGATTTCGAGTTATAGAGTATATGAACATGAGAGTAAAGAGACATAAATAATATACCCAATATTTTTAATCAAATAGAATCATCCAAGCACAAGCACCACTCCAACAAGTATGCCATCACATGAGAGTATGGGGAATGGTGAAGTAGGAATGAGAGAAGGGGGAGATAGATGGAATATTGAACTGTATGGAATTCAACCTGAAAATAAATATCCTTCATTCAGATCTAATTATAGGTATGAATTTCCTCTCCATCAACCAACTTGTAAAGGAATCCAACTTCCTCAAAATTGGTTCACAAGCAGGGAGAGTGAACACTCACCATGCAATGGACAAGCAAAATCTCTCCAAAATGGCAAAGGAAAATCAAAAAATTGTCAAAATCCATTATCCTTCCTCATAAAATAATTTTATTAAATTCATTAGGCCTCTTGAGGTCTTATTTCCCTACATATGCTTCCTCCAACTCATCCTAGTGGTTTAGTAACTCCTATGGCACTTGTCCTCTTCCTTGTGCTGCAATTCTTTCCCCAATTCAAATGGTTTCCTCTAACTCCCAAATGCACCCTATTGGTGGCTATTTTTAGCCTTGTTATGAAATATTTTTCATATGTCTGCAATCAGGTCAGAATTTGTCGTATTTGTCATAAAATCTTTCATCAATAGTCGTCATAGAATGCATGGAAACTCCTTCCAAGTGGCACACATTGTCTTCTTAGTCTCTTCCTCTTCCATGGCAGCTACCCCCCTTTAATAATTCGAATTAATTAGCTCATGATATTCTATTTGATACCACATAACCCCCCAAAAATATTACATCTCCCATGGATTTGAATTTGGATGAAGGTCATGCCAAGTGTGTGGGGGAATCTAGCCACCCAAGGGCTCCATGAGCCTCCAAGCGTCTCCATGAATCAACGCCACCTTATTTTCTTAAAATTTATTATTTATGTGACCCTTAATGTGAATAAGGTAAAATAAGGTCCTTTTGGATCTCATATCTCCCTTATTATAAAATTTTATGCCTCCACTCCAATTTATGGAACTAGTAGGTTGGTGAAACATTGTTTGCTAGTAGTCATATTTGGATGGTGATATGAAATTCATCCCCACCCAAGATTGCTTGTCCTCAATAAGTTCCAAGTTTGGATGCTGCAAAAATTTTGCATCTTTCCAAATGGCTTCCTTACTAGGAAAATCCTTCCATTGTACCAAGTATTCCTTTATAGTTATGCTCCTTCGCTTCCTTTCCCTTGTCTTAACTATTTTTATGAAATGAGAACGAGTTGTCCTTCATCATACAAGAGAGGTAATGTTTCTGAAAATGAAATATGCTTCCCTATCACCTTTTTAATACATTAAACATGAAATATATTATGGATTTTACTTCCTTCGGGAAGTTCCAATGCATATGCCACTTCTCAAATTTTTCGAACCACTTTGTAGGGGCCATAAAACCTTGGTTTGAGATTTTATAATCCTTTACCTTTTAAGTAGGTTTGTTTGTATGGATACAACCTCAATTAAACCAAGTCATTCACTTGTAAATGTCTCTCCACTCTATGATGATCTACATATTTTTTTTGTTGGTTTTGGGAAACTTGCAAGTTATCATTCAAAACCTTCAAAATATATTGACTTTGTTCAATACAATCCTTAGCTTTTGTATCTCTATTATCAGCAAAGACGTGGTCAATAAAATTGGATGCATAATAACCATAAAGTTCTTTGAAAGGAGACATGCCAATGGCCATATGAAAAGTACTATTATAGAAAAACTCACCCAAATGCAACCATTTAATCCATGTTTTTTTTGCCACTAACATAGTTCCTCAAGCCTACCCTCTAACCATTAATTCACCCTCTTTGTTTGTCCACTAGTTTGTGGATGATATCTTGTGCTAGGATTCAAATTTGTTCCCACCATTTTGAAGATTTCTTTCCAAAATGCACTAAAAAATCTGTTATATCTATCACTAACAATACTCTTGGGAAGCCCATGCAATCTGAAAAATTCTCTAAAGAATATCCCATCCACTTGTGCAAAAATGAAATATGTAAAAGAAATGATAAAATTTAGCGAGTCTATCCACCACTACAAATATGTAATCCTTACCAAGTACTTTGGGTAAACTAGTGATGCAATCCATGGAAATGCTCTCCCATTTTTGTTCTGGTATAGGCAAGGGATGCAAGAGACCAGTTGGATGATTGTGCTCCACTTTGTTTTGCTGACATGTTGGGAATTCATTCACATATTGCAGAACACCATTCTTCAACCCTTTCCAAGAAAATATTTCTCTCAACATTCTATATGTTTTGAAGAAACGAGGGTGGCCTGCTAGAGGAGAATCACAAGCTCTCTTCAAAACTTTTTGCTTCAAGCTTGAACCAGGGACAAAATAGATTCTAGATTTGTAGTATATGATTCCTTCCAATACCTTATACCTATCATCATGGTTAGTCCCATTAAGAATTTTACAAGAAAACTTATCCTTGGCATATTCTACTTCTAATATAACTTTCCAATCTTCTGCAACATCCATTAGAGAAATAAAGTGTCTTCTAGATAAGGCATTTTCTACCAAATTATTCTTTCCATTTACATATTCAATATCAAATTCAAATGCTTGAACCTTACTCACCTAGTTTTCTTTCATTTCATTTAGATATTTTTGAGTGAGGACGTATCCTAAGCTATTATGGCCAGTTTTGACCACAAACTTTTTTCCCACCAGGTATTGTCTGAACTTGATCAAAGCATGCATGATAGCTAACATTTATTTGTCATAAATAGAGTAAATATTCTCATGTGGTTGTATATTCATACTCTCTAAATCTATTGGGTGTTTTCCTTGTTTTAGGATTGCTCCAATGCCCTCCCCTGATGCATCAAATTCCAAGACAAATGGTTTAGTAAAATCATGCAATGCAAGAATAGGAAAATTGCTAATTACCTCTTTCATTGTTTGGAAATCCTTTTTAGTCGCTTCATGCCATTTGAGATCATATTTCTTTGTCAAATTAGTGAGAGGTGAAGTGAGTTAGGAGAACCTCCTCATAAATTTTCTATAGTGGGTACAAATCCCAATGAATCCTCTCAATTTAGTGAGAGTTTTGGGATGTGGCCATTCTATAATGGTTATTATTTTCTCCAAGTCCACCTTCATACCATCTTGACCAATGATGTGTCCAAGATACAAAATTTCTGTCAAACCAAACTCACATTTTGACAGCTTAGCAAGCAAAGATTGATCATGCATAATTTTCAATACCACTTCTAGACGATGCAAGTGTTCCTTGCATGTTTTATTGTAAATAAGAATATCATCAAAGAAAACTAGTACAAACTTACGGAGTTTCTTGGGGAAGATATTGTTCATGGATGATTCAAATGTGGAAGGAGCATGTTTTAATCCAAAAGGAATGGTAAGAAAATCAAAGTGACCATAGTGACATCTGAAAGCATTTTTTGGCATGTCTTCCTCTCTCATTCGAATTTGATGATAACTAGATCTAAGGCCAATATTTGAGAAGAACTTTGCTCCATAAAGATCATCCACGAGTTCATCAATACTTTTCATGGGATATCTATTATTCACAATATTCTTGTTCAAGGTTCTAAATTCAATGCACATTATTAATGTCCCATCCTTTTTCTTCACCATGACAATTGAAGAAGCATAAGGGCTTAAACAAGGCCTTATGAGACCAAAAACCAAGAGTTCTTTAATTTCCTCCTCAATATCATCTCGAATCCTTTTGGGGTGTTTATATGGATGAATTTTGATAGGTTGGGTCCCTATCTCTAACTCAATGGCATGCTCCACCCCTCTGTCGGGTGGACTTCCTGGAGGAAGGTCTCCCAAAACCTTCTCATACTTACCCAACAATTGTTTTATCTCCTTAGGATGTTTGGAAACCTTCAAGTGAGGCTTGGAAGATGTGATAAATTATTCAACATTCCATTCAATGTCCCCATGCCTCAATATAGATATCATACTATGAGAGGACACCACTTGATTTGGGTAAGTGTTCATTCCTCTCAACAAGATGGGTTTCCCTTCCAAATTTCTGAACCTCATTTCAGTATTTGATAGTTCCCTGTATCCTCACCTATATAATATAACAATTGGAATCCCAAAACAACATTTATATCATCCACATTCACTACATATAATTTGTCAGCAATAGTGTGATTTCCTATAGTAACTTGAAGCTTTGGAATCCATTTGGTACAGTCCATAGAATTATTACCTGGAATGATGATTGTGAATCCATCCAAATTTTCAGTATGTAGCTTTATCCTCTCCACCAAGGATGCATCTATGAATTTATGTGTGGCTCCTCCATCAACGAGAACTGTAACCTTTTGGCCCTGTTTATTACCCTTATTATCCTTAACAAAAGAGTAATTTTTCCATGGTTTCCTCCCTTCTTTTAATTTGGAAGGAAAATTAGGCTTAGGGGGATACCTAGTCTTTGACAACACATTATGTAGATCTCTTGTCAAATTTATGGCATCCTTCAATGTAGTTGGATTGTTGGATTTCATGAGCCCTTTAAAAGGTTCTTACAACCCTTTAGTGTATAGTAGAACCAACCTAGACATAGAGATATCAGAAACCATCATTGAGAGATTTTTAAATTCTAATATATATGCTTCAAGGGTCCCAATTTGCTTTAAATGTGTCAATTCTTTGAAAGGAAGTTCAAGGTTTTTCTTATTGAATATCTCCAATAAAGCCTTATAAAGCTATTCATAGGATGAAATATGATCATGTACCAATGTATTAAGACCATGGAACCACCAATCATTGGTTTTTCCCTCAAGATGTAGAATGGCCATTTTCAATGCATCCTCTTCAACCATAGGATTCAACTAGAAATACACATCTAGTTTTTGTATCCAAGCAATAAAAAACATTTGGGAAGAACCATAAAAGGAAGGAATAGTTACCTTTCCTATGCTATACTTCAATTCTTGTTTTAGAAAAGGTGTCCTATCCCCAGAAAAGGTGATCTTGCTAGATACCTTGAAGAACTGGTTGAAAGATAGAGTTTTCCTACATTCTTCACTTAGTTGTTGCCACTCATCTACTGCTTCATGCATGCAATAGGTAGTGTCGAGTTTCTCCTTAAACTCTAAAAACTTAGGAGTTTTAGGTATGATCTGATTCTTGAAGTCATGGGGTCCTTTGTGAGGTCCAATTTTTAAGAAAATAGTTTCCCCATAGGCCTTCTTCTCTCCATGATGTGAACTTTTACTACTCCCTATTGCCAACTTATCCCCAAGTTGGGTAGACAACAATTTGAATCCTTGCATAAGATGATTATTTACCTCATCAAAATATGGCTTTATAGTGACTTAAATTCTTCTTGTTTATCATCCATAGATTTTACTCCTAGTTCAAAATTAATCACCACTAAAGCAGAATTGACTTCTTCACCTTCTTCTTCTCTACTAACAATATCTTCAGTTTCAGTATCTAATGGAGGGAGATAATCACTAGGAAACATAAATGGATAAGCTCAATGGGTTCCAATACCATGCTCTGATACCACAGTAATAGCCCTGCTTGGAAAATTTGGGAAAAGATTGCAATTTGGGAAATTTCAGGCTTAACTAGTCATGACTATGGGGGTTCCAACTGAGTCCAAATAATCCAAAATATGAAATGAAATGGTTTGGTGAGTATTTTTACATCAAAATATGACCTATGAACATTTTTTGTCTGACTTTAATCCTCTACAACATTTTTTGGGGTTGATGATAGAAAGAGAAAAATTCCTAGGAAATTGTGGTTAAATTCCCCCCCTAGGATGTAGGAAAAATTGGATTCCCAACTCAAGTACGAACCCACCAAATTTGTGAAAATATTATGGGGAATTATATCAGAAATCATGGGCTGTCATTACACATGGTTATTCGTTATGAAAACTGGTTATAAAGCACAACATTCATATGACAACTTTAAGGTGAAATTGCTTAAGGGGAAATGACATTACTAGCTCGATTTTAACTCATGAAAAGTACATGGAATAGTTCAGATAATGGTATGATAAATGGATACCATATACATTATAAAAATTTCTTCACAAGAAGGGAGAGTGAACACTCACCGTGCAATGGACAAGCAAAAGCTCTTCAAAATGCCAAAGGAAAATTAATAAATGATCAAAAGCCATTCCCCTTCATAATGAAATCATTTTATTAACTTCATGAGGCCTCTTAGGGTATAATTTCCCTCCATGGGATTCCTCCAAATCATATTTGTTGTTTAGTAACTCCTTTGACACTTGTCCTCTTCCTCATGCTCCAGTTCTTTCCTCAATTCGAATCGCTACATATAACTCCCAAATGCACCATCTTGGTAGATATTTTTAGCCCTGCCATGTCATATTTGTCATATGTCTACAATTAGATTTTAATTTTTCATATTTGTCATAGAATCTTTCATCATTATTTGTCATAGAATGCATGGAATCTCCTTCCAAGTGGCACACATTTTCTTCTTAGTCTCTTCCTCTTCCATGGGATTTGGTCCCATTTAATATTCAGAATTCGTTGTCTCATTATATGCTATTTGACACCACATCACCCCCCAAGAACATTACATTACCCATGGATTCAAATTTGGATGAAGGTCATGCCAAGTGTGTGGGGGAATCTAGCCACCCAAGGGATCCACGAGCCTCCAAGTGTCTGCATGAACCAATGCCGCCTTATTTTATTAACATTTATTATTTATGTGACCCAATTTAATGTGAATATGGTAAACTAAGGTCCTTTTGGGTCCCATAGCTCACTTATTAAAATTTTTTATGCCTCCACCCCAACCTAAGGAACTAGTAGGTTGGTGAAACATTATTTTCTAGTAGTCTTATTTGGATGGGCACACGACACCTTTGGCCAACCATTTCAAACTAAGTAAGTAGATGTGTCCCAAGACACTAGAGGAGATAGAATACATGTACACGGTTCCCTATTCATCAATAGTTGGTATCTTTATGTATTCCATGGTGTGCACAAGACCACATATTTCACATGTAGTGGGAGTTGTGAGCAGGTGTATGAACAATCCAGGTAAAGAGCATTGGAAGGAAGTACAGTGGATTCTCAGGTATTTGAGAGGTACCACTTCTTATGCATTATGTTTTGGAGGTTCATAAATTGTTCCACAAGGATATGTTGATGAAGATATGATTAGTGATAAAAAAAATAGGAGGAGCACCACATGGCATGTTTTTACATTAGGTGGAAAATCAGTAAGTTGGATTTTGAAACTATAAAAGGTTGTTTTTCTTTCAACAATGGAAGAAAAGTATGTTGCTACTACAAAGGATAGTAAAGAGATGATTTGGTTGTGAAGGTTCATGGGGGGATTGGGTAAGAAGTAGGAGAATAACAGGTTGTACAGTGACATCCAGAGTGGCATTAATCTTTCAAAGAACTCAGCCTTCCATTCTAAGACTAAACATATACAACTCAAGTACCATTTCATAATATTTGTTCTGGAAGATGAACTGTTAAAATTGGAAAATATACATACTAGCCAAAATCCTGTAGACATGTTGAAAAAGGTAGTAACCAAAGAAAAATTGAGTTTATGCTCAGTTTATGTTGGCCTTCAAGTGTGAGGGTGAAGATGAGAAATTTTTCAAGTCCAAGGTTCAGAGCATAGGCGAAAAAGTTCATCAACAATGGGGTTTTTTTTATCAGTCTTCAAGTGGGAGATTGTTGGTTGTGTAGCCCGATATTCCTGATTCAAAGATGTCATTGTTTAGTCATGTTTGTACCCCAGTTTTACTGTACACTTGTTCCAATGGGGTTTTGGGGGAGAAGCCCCCAAAATATTTTTTTTGCGATGTGTGTTGGCCAGCAGTTTACAGGCCCATGGTATTGGGTGACTCCTAGTATATTCCCATGGTAATTCCCCATTAAAAGGAAAGCATTGTGATATAGCTATGTATTTTATTGTAGCATTGTAAAACAATATCTGTGATCACGTGAGATAGTCCATGAGAGATTAAAGAGGAAGTGCAATAGGTTTGTTGTGGGTTGTATCCCTTCAATATTTTGTTGGATGGTATAATAATAAAGGATTGGCAATTTTTGTGTGGATGTATCCCATCTTGGGTGAACCACATTATATTGGTGTCTCTTTTGTAATGTGTTTATGTGTTTAATATTTGAATCTTGTTTATTATTATTGCTATGTGATCCTGTTTTTCTAACAATGAGTTGGTTGGATCATGGTTCACTTAGAGAGTAGAAGAAATTAGTGTTGGTGTGTTTCCCTTTCCTATACTTGTCACAGATCATCCTTCAGATTCACTCAACATATAAGGTATATGATAGAGCATGTATATTTTTGTTGCACATGGATTCTATGCATTGTCTCGTTTATTTATATTAGTAGTTTGACTTAGCATGTGGCGACTAGCTTGGTGATCCTATGCTTCCTTCGGTTACTATTGTAGGCTTACTATTGGAGTGGTCATGTTTCATTGATTCCAAGGATTTAATGTATTCACATTGGTTCATTCCTTATCTTGGTATATAATTGGTCATCTTTCCTCCTATCGCTAACCTTTGCACCATTTTCCATTGTCTCCACTCATCCAACTCTTTCATCTTTTTGGATCCTTTCCATGACTTAGACTAAGAGTATGATCTTGAGGACCTCCCCCTTTGGCATCTATGTGTATTGGAGTCCATGTTATTTGTGTCTCGACCCTCGAGTGTGTGGATACATAACTTAGACCATGGATATACTTCTTGTCATATTGTCCTTGACGTGGTAGTGGTGGGTAGAGTTATGTTTTCCACTCGGTGCCATTCCATTATCCCTCTAAGCAAGTATTCCTGCCATCATTACATGCATATTTGTATCATGTTGTATCCAAATAAAGTAAGGTGCAAGCCAAAAGGCTAATGTGAAATTAAAGTGAAAAGGCCAATAAAAACATATGAAGACCACAAGAAAAATATAAATGATTGCTAACCACCTAAGAAAAAATGTAACGATTATCCCTAGCGGAGCCCAAAATGGCATGGAATTTAGATGGATCAAGGGACAACTAATTATAAGTGTTCCCTATAACGTCACATTATAGTCACCTGTGTACTCAACAAAGGGGTTATAGTAATGATCCTTGTTACAAAGAAGATTTCCTATGGATTGGAGTGGACCACAATAGATAGTATGACACCAGAAATAAACCCATTTGAAAGAATGATAAATAAATAAATAAAAATAACACTAAGGGACAAGAGGTGTACCTTATTCCAAACGTTTGAAGTACATCCTCATTGATATTTCAATCAAACTTGTACCTACAAATTTCCCTCAACAACAACAATATATACAAGAATGATATATGTAAAGCATTATAATCTAATCTAGCATGTTACATTCCCATACATAAACGAAGTAATTATATCCATGGAGAAGAAAATTCATAATTACACATGCAATGAATGAGAAATGGATATTTTTATTTAATGTGAACATAGATACAAATGAAAAACTCCATCGGTACCTCGTCGAAATCGAGAAATCAAGTCCCTGCGCCTGGGACTCTACCACTTCAATCCTCCATACAAAGGAAAGCTCACAAAGATAAAGGAAAGGTTGGGAAATAACATTAATGGATGCTTCAAGGAAAAAGGGATGCAGACTCAAGTATATAAGAATGGGGCACAATTCCACTATAGTATCTTTTCTCTCCAAAGTTCTCTTCCTTTGATGCTTCATAGTAGCTCAATATATAGCCCCACAATGGGAAGTGAAGGGTCAAAATGGAGCATTTCCTGGAATATGGAAGGCCAAGGATCAAGTCATTCATTACTTGATGGGGAAAACTACAAATATTTTTTTTGTTTTGAGCATAAATGCCGATGTACGTGGGTGACAGTGGCACACGTTGCACATACATGAGTTGTAGACTTGTGACCCGCGTATACATATAAAAATGTCTTTTTAAGGGTTCCACTAGAGCATCAGGGTAATAGTGAATAAATGGGGTAAAAAGAGTCTGCATAGGGACATGTATATTCCATCAAAGCATGATGTACCAGGTGTGGAAAATAATATTATAACATATTCCCCCTAATGTGTGAGGTCATAGGGATACACGATGGCCAAAATACATTATAATAGTCCCTGGAGTGGAGTAATGAAGACCTAGGTGGAAAAAAATCCACTCATCAGTATAATACAATGATAGATCTATACACATGACTGCAGATATGAAGTATACATAGCAGTCTCGGTTACATAACAGTACAATGAACATGAATAGGTATAATAGAGATGTCATGAGTGGTCATCGCCATGTACACTATACAGTGAATTAAGGTATCCATATTGAATGAAGACATCAAATGGTACATTGGAATCTGGTCATGAGAGATGAAATATCATAGATACTGGCATGATCAAGTAGGTGGCATATACGAAATGCCACCAAGCTCGGAGGTCTCCACCACAAATCACCTCTAGTACATGTCCCATCACGTGAATAAAGGTGTTGTAGTTGAACACGATGAACCATCATTTGATTACCGGTCTTTGATGTATACAGTTAACAAACACGAGATATCCCACCAATAATGATAATGGGAATCAAGGTACATAGTGCAAACAAACAAGTGTAAATAGATGTGTTGAGGTCGAACACTTGAGAGAATCCCTCGATCAGGGTACATTGATGTATTCCCAAATTTGTTGATGGAGAGAGAACCTACCACTAATGACTGAGAGTCTCAAGGCACTCAATGGACTCTAGATCCCTATTTAAGAATTTTTTTTTCTAAATTTGATAGAATGGAATACACAGGTACACAACACAACCAATGCAAGGTACACAACAACGCTGGATAATTTTAGAATAACACGGATGAACAAGATGTGCATGAACCAGTAAAAATGTATCGAGAACGACCAACATGCAAAGACAGATAACCGAGGAGTGGTCAAATCAGGATAAAACTTCCTTCGAACAAGAGCATAAGGAAAAGGAAGAATCATAGGAAGCTGTTAGGTGGAAATACACACCTCTTGCGGACAAGAGCTGGTTCCCTAGATATGAATGGTTCAGGTCTAGAACAAAACACAAACACCAAATGTTAAAATTCCCCTAGATCTGGTTAATCAACTGAGTGGAATGACATAATACTTCTCTCAAAGGTTGTCCTTGATATCCTTGTAGAAGAACCTGTAAAATATGGAAAACAACAAGAGAAACATGATAGCATACAATATAATCAACTAGAGCTATGCTTGTGACCAAGGAATCAAGCAATATAAACACATGAAACAATAAATATGGGAAAGAAAAGACATTTTTTATTAGAAATGATTGGAGAGACTACAACCTTCATGCCTTGGTGTTGAGAGTTCCTTCCAATGGCTCCTTGCCTCTAACTTCACCTTGCCTCCAAAGACTCAAGAATTATTTTTGATAGAGTTTGGGTATGAAACACAATTCTTCCTCCTTTTTCCCATGGGAGGTAAGCCAGTATTTAAAGGCATAGGAAGATATGTATGGTTGAGGATCTCATGGGTGAGGTGGAGATAAGATCCTAAAAGGGAGGATCTTGAGCTCCAACTGGTCCTAAACCATAGGGACGAGGCTCCACGAAGGTCAGATTTGAGAAGCCTCTCAAAGCTTCTCTTTTTTTTCCTTAAAAACTTGATCACCACTCCTCCAATGAAGCAAAAAGGAAATGATAAGGGGGAACCACTTATTGCATTAAGGACAGGAGCAGTGCTGCCCTAGAACCACCTTTTTTCAATGGAAGAGGAGCGTTACCAGCTCAAAACAAGGAAACATTGCAAGGGGATATTTTTTCCTGTCATTTCTCTAGGGAAACTCTGAGAGATTGGAGCAAACAAGGGAATACCTATCTCATAACATGATGGTGACAAGATTTTGGTGGAACAGAGATTCCCCCCAAAGTATGATGGCTAGAGGGAAATGATAGGCATAATAATTTGAAAGAACAAGGTATAATATTGAGGCAAAGTTCCAATGGTCAGAACTTCTCAAACATCACAAACTTTCTGCAACACATTTTGATACATGTCCCAAATGACTCACAAGATGGCTGCCGACCAATACAAAGTAGATCCATGTGAGATACAAAAAAGTCATGGCTACTAAGATACAACATAGATCTATGTGAAGAAGACTCAAATTTGGACATAGATACTAGACATACAATGTAGATCTATGTCATACAGATGAAAATTTGAGCACAACCATGAACATACAAATGTGAATCCATGCTAGGACTCATACAAATACTCCATCGCAACCTGGGGAAAGAAATGAGTGCTTAACAACTACCCAGGGTATTTGTCTCGTCTTCCACAAAGTACGATTCTATCCATGTGATTACAATGATCTGAAGTCAAACATGGTAGAAACCACTTGATTACTGGTCAATGATGTGAACTGTTAACAAGTGCGAGGGAGATCACCATTGGTGTCAATGATTCCCAAGGTACCCTAGTACAATATCCTAAGTGTGAATAGATGATCTGATGTTGAACACTTAGTTGAATCTTTCAATCAAAGGTCAATGATGTGAACCTGTGTCGAAAGTGAGAGAATGTGGCATTGATGCATATAAATCTCAAGGTACTAAACTTGTTTCTAAGACTAATTCCTGGATAATGAGCTGATGTCGACAGGAATAGTCTCGTCGAAGGAGGGCCATGATGAATCCCACGTCGACGACATGAAACTTGGAAAAAACTTCTGGAATTTTGAGTATGATGTAACCATAGGACTGACTCAAAATTAACTGACACAAAAAGTTGTTTTGATTGCAGGTGTAAACTCTCAAATCAATTTCCCTTTTGAACATAAGGCGGCACGATCGAAGACTTGGAATCATTGACTTGACGAGGGAGAACACAATGTGACAATGGACATGACTCAAAGGAGTGGCATGAATCATGAAAGTGGATCGAATCGGAAACAAGATGAATACCCAATTGACTGAATGAAATGCAGATAAGTGCCATGTTCAAAGGTGACTAACAATTGCCATTATTGCAAAATGTTTTCCCTTTCCCTCAATTTCCCCATCATGATTGATGAGTGCCTCTTTTCGTTTTTATGAGTTCAAAGAGGATAACAAACACTCGTTTTAGCTCATCCTTCAGACAAGTCCAAACTCATATGTTTTACGAACCTGAGAAAGGAGGGGTTCGTTCCCAAATAAGGGTCTTTCAATGTTTAATTTAACGAGTCCAATCAAAGAAAAATCATGGTAGTTCATATTTAGATATTCTGAACAAACTAAAGAAAACTACAAAGGGTCCTTTTTCGTATGATTTAGTCTCTAGGGCCCAAAAAAGTGTAAAATAATACCTAAGAGAACTCTTCCAGTCATGAGTGGCTGGAGTGTTCCTTTTTCATAAATAGTGCTCCCTAGTCCGAAAAAGGGGTAAACTATCACTAGGAAGACGACTCTTCAAGTACTTTTACGAGCGTGAAGAAGAAAATCTCACTCGACATTTTTTTCACATTTTAAGAGTCTAAAAAGAGTTTAAAGAAGAATCTATTAACCTTTTTCATGTTTCAATCCAGAGCACAAAAAGTGATAAAGTAAGCTCAAACCACTTTTCATGTTTTAACCAGAGCACGGAAAATGAAAAGTAAGCTCAACACCATCTTATTGTTTTTAATGAGCTCAAAGCTCAGTTGAAAGAATGCTCAGGGTATCTTCTTCATTTTTTAACGAGCTTGTAACAGAGAAAGAACTATGCTCAAAACATGGTTTCATTTTTATGCAAGCTTGAAACCAAAAGGTAAACTTTGCTTAAAACAACCTATTTCATTTTTTAATGAGCTTGACATAGAAAAGGAACTACGCTCGGGAATGGCTTCATTTTTATGCAAGCTTGAAACCAAAAGGTAAACTATGCTTAAGGAAACCTACTTCATTTTTTAACGAGCTTGAAATAGAAAATGAACTATGCTTAGGAATGGTTTCATTTTTATGCAAGTTTGAAACCGAAAGGTAAACTATGCTTGTGGACATCCATTTCATTTTTTAATGAGCTTAAAACTAGAAATAAACTATTCTAAAAGACATCTCTTTCATTTTTTAATGAGCTTGACATAGAGAAAAGGAACTATGCTCACAATGTCTGTTTCATTTTTTAACGAGCTTGACACAAAAAAAGAACTATGCTCGCATCGGGTAGTTCTAAGCCAACATGATGTCCAGAGGTTGGTGGGTTTCCCCCTTACATAATAATCTAGCGACTTAACTCTAGTATGATGCCCAAAGGATAGAGACATGCTCCCCATTTTACCTATGATGAGAAGAAGCTAACTATAAGGGGAAGGAACCACAAGAACATGCGGGATATTCAGGTAAGTCTGATGACTACGAGTCATACGATGATCGGGTTTAACAAATGAAAGTTGATCAACGGTCACAATATTCCCATCATGGGGAAAATACATACTCAAAAGAGTGTGGACACTACAACTTTCATAGCATAAACATAATCACACCCAAGGAGAAGATTAACATCTAAGGGACCTTGGACTACCATAACATCGATACAGATAGTTTTTTCCTTCCAAAGTAATAGGCAACTGAGGAAGGATCCCTAAAGGCGCTGTGGGTCTTCGATTAAAAGCCAGTATTTGATCGGTGGCTGGCACAAGCGTAGGAGAACCTATGGCTTGCCAAGCAGTAGAGGATAGAATGCTAACAGAAGACCCTTCGTCGATGATAGTGCAAAGTATACTCTTAGAAGTAACTCGCACAACTATCTGGAAAGGGACACTTGAATGAATATGAGGTTTTGTTAGGTTACTCTGGTCAAAGGAAATAACCTCACTACCTGGAGATGGTTTTGTCGAAAGAGACAAAATTTCCTCTTGTCGAGAACAGTCAGAACGAAGCATAAAAACTTCAGCAGGTTTTGGTTCATTCTCTACTGGAAGAGAAGAACAAGATGAAGATTTGGTCAAAGCAACTACTTCAATCTTAACACTCTTTGATGAAAGAGTGGGATCAGGTGGAGATGACGTCAACTCGACCACTTTAACTTCACTCTTCAAGGGAAAAGTGGGATCAACCACGGATGAATCTGAATTGACCATTTGCAATTCACTCTTGGAAGGAAGAGTGGGATCGACCAAGGATGGAACTGGATCGACCACTTCAACTTCACTCTTCAAAGGAAGAGTGGGATCGACCGAGGTTAAAACTGGATCGACCACTTTATCAACCAGTGGGATGTTAAGAGACAACTTACGATAACCTGTTGGACTCCGTTGACGAGAAACAATAATATCTTCCAAAAACTTAGAAGCTTCATCCATGCGAGAAAAAATGTAAGTAAAGTGCATTTCCTTACAAAGTAGGCAAGTATTTCTGTCTTTACCCTTCCGACTCTTAACAACAGAGTCACTGATTGAGGGGGGATCATCAATATGATGACTAGAGGATGATGACATCAGTTGATGGGAAACCTTATACCACTCTTCTAAAACTAGGGCCAGACCATGACAATCTTTCAAAAGGTGATCACCCTTGCAAAGCCTGCAAGGGAATTTGGGCTTACACGGTTTTTGGGTGTGCAGATCAACACTCTCTGCAACGAGAGGAGTAATTGGTTGAGACTTGGTTTTTTGTTTGTTTTTCTTATTCTTAATCTTCCTATTCTTCTTCTTCTTATCCACATGACTACTAGTACTACAACTTTCAATAGGCGAAGAGGGAGAAATGGGAGAAGACACATTTGGTGAAGAAGATGAGGGATAAACATGAGGTTGGTACTCTCACGATGAAGGATTAGGATCAACTAGTGTACATGGGATAACTAGACTAGAGAATAACCAAACAGGTAATCCAATAGTCAATCCAGGAAGGATTAAAGTAGCCATTAGAGGAGGACCAACATCCCCATATGGAGGGAACACAAAAGACATGCTTGGTAAAGGAGTCTCTTGGTTGGTAGTCTTGGAAGGTGAAGCCATAACTATGTCAATAAACTATTTCTCTCTTCTTAAAAATCCTAACTATACAGACAAAAAGCGCTACTAAAACTAAAGAAGCAAGCAACATATGTGAGAGGAGTGGGTTAAAGGTCTGGAACCTCACGGTATTATCAAACCATCACAACTAGTGTGATGCCAAGACAACCAAAGGGTTAACTTGGATGGTCTCAGGATTCCTAAAAGTTTCTCCCGATATACGCAAGGTACATGGGAGATCAAATCGGTAGTAGTGATGTCTAATGCACAACCATCCACAAGGGTCCTTCCTATATACAATTGAGTACGTGAAGTACCTTTTGATATACCTCAAGGGTACGTGAAAGGCTGTTCGATATACCGACGGTTGTAATACAGAAAAATGAATGACAACTCCTACATTTTACGATGCCTGAACACGTCACTAACCTATCACACAAATTGCTAAAAAATTTAAACCTAAGCTAGAGCTTAATTTTATCTTGAATGGTTAGGTGGATGCATGAGGTGAGGAAACAAAAATTAAAACCATGCAGTATGATGTGCAAAATTTCACTTTCACTTTCAAAGTATGCCCTACTTAAGGAAGGGAGAGAGAGGTTCAATTCATTTGAAACACAGAATAAATCCCTTACAAAAATAAAAGACACTTGCTTATATGGTCCTTTCCTAATTGAAACAAACAAAATATTCTCTTTTGAACTGAAAAAGAAGTGAGATCTCTAATGAAAAGCAAGAAAATATTGTTACAATTTTATACAAAAGCGTTCATATTTTTCAACTAAAGTGAGAATGAACTAAAAGCAACATTCTACAATAACTTTATATGGATTCTGTGACAATTTTTGAAAAAAAGGAAAAAACCATACAAAACTCATGTATAACAAATGAAGAAAAACTGGAATGAATCTTTTCTTGTTCTATCAAAGAATACAGAAATCATAGATCTAACAAAACCAAGTTCTATTCAAATCCAACTATGAAGCTTTAAAAGACCAACATCAATCAAAATTATTGAGAATAACTATGGATTCATACACACTCAAGGGGGGTTGGGGGGTGGGCCTGAGGGTTCTTTGGGCGTTTAGGGGCATGAGCCGCCGAAAAAAAAATTGGCTCATTTTTTTTTAAATTTTTTTGATTTTTTATTGAGTTTTCTGTTCAAAAATGAATTGCAAAGTTCAGAAAACAACTGTAACAATCTGAAGCATGCATCTCAGATACCAGAAGAAGCATTTAAGAATCAAATACCAAACAGGGCTAAGAAGAATACCTAGCACCGCTTCTACAGGTGTTGAACAGGGCGTTACCAACCTGTTGGCAGCTAGCAACAACCCCTTCATTTCTCAATAAGATGAAGGGAGATCAACTCTTTCTATGATTTACCAATTCAAAATTATAAAAGAGCACCTTCAGAATCTTCGATTCTGCAGGTGCTCTCAATCAAAGAAGAGTAAAATGACATGTTAAGAGATTGATGAAAACATGTTTATAAACTTGGCAATTAGCAGCTGTTAGTCAGTTTTATAAATTTCTATATAATCAATTCAATCATTAAGTTAAAATTATATGATTATACATGATTTAAGAAACTTGAAAGGATAGTATGCCAAGGGAAAATCAATACATCTGATGTTTATTTAAAGCTGGATATGGATAAGGTATTATGAGTCCTAAACTCTTACAACTTAGGTGACTTATTAAATTAAAAATTTATTAAACCTAATGTTCATATTTCATATGTAATGCCTTACCCTGACCCTGTAAAAATTGTATATATGTAGTTAGTAAATAAATGATTATCATATAAGAATTTTCATAGATTATAGTTTTATCATTTAATATCCTATCAAATTTAATTTCGGATATTAATCAATGGGATTTTTTTTGAAAGTTTTAAAACTGGATCCATGAAATCTTATGTATATACTTAGCATGAATATTAAATCAAGTCATTATTTAGATGTCATGCAAAGCATTAGGGTATATGATTTCATCACTATATCGCCTTGGATGCTACCACCTTTCACGCTAAAACTAGAGAAGACCATTAATTGACAGAGTTTACGAAGGGCCATGTGTCAAATTGATAACGTTTGTCACTCGGATCGCTGAGTTAGCATAGAGATGTGGTTTTCACCTCATAATAAATCGACAGCTGTGAATATATTGATGCATCGTGTTAATAGGATTTAATATTGATAGTCATTTCATTTCACTACGATGTACGA
The DNA here is from genome assembly GCA_001517045.1 of Pseudotsuga menziesii. NCBI lineage: Eukaryota > Viridiplantae > Streptophyta > Pinopsida > Pinales > Pinaceae > Pseudotsuga > Pseudotsuga menziesii. The sequence continues at coordinate 913,289 of LPNX010140845.1, read as the reverse complement.
GTTCATTATGACCACTGTCTATAATCAATGTTTGAATTTATGATCCGTCAGTCACAAGATCCCTGGTATGTCGATTTGGTTCAATTTCACTGATAGTTGTGGCTAAGTCATGGTTAAACATGCATATGTCATAATAAAAGTTGGCAGCAGCACTCATCATTGCTAGGTTCGGCTAAAAATGGCCAAGTCCAGAGATCTCATATCTGTCAAATTCGAAGCATGTGAAGTTTTCACATCATGTCATACACTTGGATACCTATTCCCTCCCTCTTCACATCGCCATTCAGTCCATTCCGAAACCAGGGTAGTGTTGAAGAGGTTATGGCTCTGTTGAATCGTTTCGAAATCTCTGGTTCAGAGCTCATAGAAGCAGACGAGAAGGTAGCCTTGCGATTTGATAAAATTGGGTGGGGGAAGTTCTTTAAGTGTTTTGATGGCCATCACGCAGAGGTGACCAAACTGTTTGCCATGAATTTAAAAGACGACGTTGTGCAGATAGGGGGTTTTAAGTTCATTATTAATGAAGACAAGGTCGCAGAGGCAACTAAACTCCCACAAGTTGGAGAAGATTGGTTCAAAGGTAGTAAGGTTAATAAGAAAAAATGCTTATCTTTGCTGCTGCCATTACCAGATAATACTAAACTGAAGATAGGTGTCCCTGTCAAGTTCCTGAAGCCCTAATGGAGAGCTTTTTATGAAATTTTAGTCAGGTATGTGTCCTGTGATGGACTTTTCTCCCATTTACACTATTACCATTTAAGACTCCTATTAGCATTATAGGGCTGTAGGCTTAATCTAGCATTTTATCTATGGCAAAGTTTGAAGAAGATGTCACAGGCGGTTCGAAGTTTTAATAACCCTGATAGAAGTCTTTTTCACCACGAATTAGTCAAAATTATAGTGCAACATCAATTGTCTTTAAATGGCAAGTCATGGGATGAATTTTTAACTGACTATCATTTGGGGCTAACTCAATACTGGCTGAAACCCTCCCCAAAGACGCGTAAAAAATGAAAAGCTATAAAGTCCGAGGTCAATGATGCTCCTGAAATTGAATCAAAGGGAAAAGGGCTCGGGGAATCCAGTCTACCCCTTAACGCTGGGATTAGTAATGATGATGACAAGAATATAGTCCCCTGTTGCTCTAAAGAAGTCTTGAATCGGCCCTCATTTGATAGAGGTCATAGTGCTCCTGCAAAAACAAAGGAAAGATTAACCGAAAGCAAAACTATTAATGTTGTTGATTGTAAAAATCTCTTCGAGCCAGATAACCTTTGTAAACATGATAAAGAGTCTCTGTATAAACTAGATCATCTAGCTCAAGTATGCTGCGATAAAGGAAGGTTTGAGTCAGACAATCCTATGTTTTCAAAGAGGATTACCAGAAGCATGAACAATGTCCATACAATTCCGGGTCCTATGGCTAACCGACAAGATACTCAGCCTACAGTCGTCGATATTGAAGATGAAATTCCATCATCGATCCCTGATCCTATTCATGTAAATAATCCCACTTTTATAAAGGGTAATGGTGCAAAATTGGGTAAGGCCGAGGTCGCTCAATCATATATGGACACCTACATTGCAGACCTTGAACCATCTTTTATCAATCCTCGTTCATCTGGTCAAAAGATTGATAACCCTAATTCTCCTCAGGTATCCAATGGAGAAGAAACTCTTCAGCAAGTACTAGATAAGACACACCAGACCAAGATTATAGAGTTGAAGGATGAACTTAAGCATTGCCAATCTAATGCAGCATTGTTAGAAGAAGAAAATAGAACATTTAGGGAGGAATTGCTGAATTGGATCAGCAAATGGAAAGAAATGAGTACCAAAAAGAATCAATATAAAAAAGCAAAGAGGTCAATAATAGGTACGAATCAGCACCTACTTGAACGAATAGAAAAACAAAATTTAAAGATTATCAGGCTGAAGGCCAAATTAGCTGAAGCACGAAGAGTAGTCGATCTTCAAAGTAAAACTTGATGGTTATTCTCATTTTTCTTTTTAAAGTACATGGATTGTGTTGCTGTAAAATAGGTAATAAATATTTTTGTTATGCATGCCTGTAAAATCGCATATTTTACAGGCATACATTTAAATCTTAGTTTATTTTGTTGTATCTGTTTTTACTGGTTTTAATGAGATACTTTGTTTGTTTAAACGTAGGTGGATATGTCATCACTCTTCTCCAAATTTTCAGGACGTTGTTAATGTGTTGGCTGGGAGACGTGGCTATTTGGTGATGGCTGGAGTTTCAACAATGGCTACGAATTTACCAAGTACCTTTAAATCAGCAAACATTCAGGCTAGTCGTTTTTATGTTTATAGTGACAGGTGTTTGATAAAAGAGATTCGATTCTCTTTATAGTTATAGAAACCCTATAATGTTGCATATAGCATTGATGGGGAAAACTGGATGATAGTATTATATAAGTATGCTTTGCTTTGCTATACTTGTATTATATAGTATTCTCTTATCTTCTATCTTAATATTAATACAGTATGCTTTGCTATACTTGTGTTTAATTACAATTTTCACTTTGTCAGCTCAATATCGCATTTTGAATAAATATATCGTTATGATTGTGTTTATTAGTATTTTTACTATAAACTTAAGCTATAATGATGTACACTTCTATCTGTTAAAAATATCATTTGTATTTTTACAGTGATTTTATATTAGACATCATCTTTTGATTCAAATAGCTATGTTGATCATTAATTATTAATTAATGTCATAAAACTAAAATAATTGTTTATTTTCAGTTTTTTCTGTTCAGATATTGTATAACAGAGTGACTTATTATGTACGATCTAAATGTTTCTATTTAATTTGTACACTTTGTCTTTCTGTTCATCTTATATTAATTAATAATTAATCTAGTATTTAGAAACGCTCTCAGCTGAGATAGGATAGATAGGATAGTTAAAATAGTTCAGATTAAGTTTTATTTTAATTATTTTAGTATATTTCAGTTAACAGCTGTTAAATTGATTTGTGCAATTTTTAGCATAATTTCAACAGTCTTTATATTTAGAAAAACTCTTCAAAAATTGGAGTCTTTCCTTAAGAAAGCAATCATAAGACAATTTAGATAGTTGAAACTAATTATAGGATTCATTTAGGTAGAAATAACATTAGGATAGGTTATATTTTGTTGATTTTAACTTCTCCTTAAGAGAAAAATCAGCTGGTAGCAGGACCATAACCTGCAAGGTTTTGCTAATCCAAACACATCGGATGCTGCTTTAAGCTGATTGTGTGGGAATAGCCTCCTTATTGGCCTAGGTTAGAAAAACAGGCCAACAAATGGCGCTAGAAGGAGGGCTTGTTAAAGAGTAATGGCAGATGAAACTAATGAAACATTTCCAACCAGCCAACAATCTCCAGAAGTCAGTAGATCACCATTTATAGAAACCGTTAGGAACATTCTCGAACGTGATCCTGTCACCTCTCCCTTTACTCCCGCACAGAGGGCTCAAACTCTAGAAGAATCAAGACATATTCTCACTAGAGCGTACGCTAATCAGCTTGGTATATCTCCAATAGATTATGGTCTACCTAGACAGCAGCGACATAATCCACAATTGACCATAGTTATGCAATATTTGGAAGTAGCTGATAGTACTCCTAACCATCAGGTTGAAAGACATCAAGGGCAGATCAATCAAGCAAATACTGCTAGAAGATTAATTGCAGGAAGTGGTTCTGATCAGCCACCTTCTCCTCCTGAATCACCACCTGATAGTCCAAGATATTCCAATTCAGGAAGTCCTTCAAGTTCTAAAAGAAGTCCAATGGAAGGAAATGTACCTGTAGGAGGAGGAGGCAATCCTCCACCTAATCCACCAAATCCACAACTCCCTTGGCTAAGGACAGCTGCTGTAGCAGTACCTGGTATACAGCATCCTTTTCCTAAACACTCAGATAAACTCCTCCCCAAATTTAACCCAGATGACAAAGAACCTGCAGAGGTGCATGTTAAAAAATTCATGTTGGCTATTCAAACCGTGAACGTTCAGCATGAAGATGTAGTCTGTCGATTGTTTCCTCTAACATTCGAAGGAAGAGCTTCTACTTGGTATTTTTTGTTAGTACAGGGATCTATCACAAACTGGGGGGAATTTAATAAAGCCTTTCTAGATAAATTCGGGGAAGATAAAACACCTACTCTTTTAGCCCTAGAGTTATCTAGGATTAAAATGGAGCCTAAAGAAAGGATCAAAGATTTCAATCAAAGGTTTCTGACATTAAAAAACAAAATCCCAATTGCCTCTCAACCTCCGGAAGACATAATTATTGAAAATTATACGTCAGCCTTACCTAAATATTCCGGGATGTTCGTTAAGAGAGCGGGAAAAACAACATTAATAGAAAGATTTGAGGAAACCATTAAATTTGAGAAGGATTCTATGTCCTATGAACCAGATAGAAGTGGGAAATCTGACTCTTTTCCTCGTAGGAAAATGGAAAAACCCAATTCAGATAAAGACAAAGCATTTGATATAGAACAGCTACAAAACGCTATTCTAACATTAACCAATGAAGTTGTAGGGTTAAAGAAAACCAATTCTGAAGCTTCTCCTTCTAGGGGATATTTTAGAAATTAGTATAGACAAAACCCGAATGCAAACAATAAAAATACACCACCTGACGTAGCTTCAAATGAGGAAATTTTTAATACAATTCAAGCTGTTTTATCTTTGTCTGAAACTCCTTCTAGTCAAGAAATAACTGAAAACGAAGAATAAGAGGAATTAGAAAATGATGAAGAAGTAGAAGAACCTCAACAAGTTAACGGTCATTTTTGGGACAGTCTTGTGAAAGAACATGAGAGTAGAAGTCCGCCTGCAGGACAACATGCCTATAATACTCGTAGTAGGGCATTTGCAAACACTCACGGTGCTTCAAGTTCTACTACAAATAATGACAACAATAACTCACAACCCAATAAACAAGCTCAATCCATCAAGCAGACTCAATCAACCAAAATTACCCAGCCTATTCAAAAAGCTCCTAAATTAGATTTACAATATGATATAATTGAAGATTTAAAGAAAACTCGTGCAAACATCAGTATGTACGATCTTCTTCAAATCTACCCAATGCCTAATAGTCATGTTATAAATCCCGCAGTAAGTTCAATTGTTCCTAATGCAAAACAAAATGTTGCTGCAAACAGTTCTAATAATGATCCAACAGCAACTAAAAAAGGGAAAGCAACGGCTGATAAAGCCTCACTGATAGGTAAGAATTCTAAATAAACCACACCTCCATTCTTACTTACCTTTGAAATTTTCAATAGGAATGTTCATAACTGTATGGTAGATTCCAGAGCATCCTCCAATGTGATGCCTTTATCAGTATGCAAGAAATTGAATGGGAAATATGTTCCATCCAATTCTCAAATAACTCAATTGGACAGGACAAATGTAAAGGTTGTAGGGGAAATGAAAGATGTCTTAGTCAGTATTGCTTGTAACCCTTCAGTTTATCAAATTATAGATATTGTTGTTGCTGATATTCCAGATGCATATGGGATGTTCTTAAGTAGGGATTGGTCTCAACAATTGAACGGTTTCTTTGCTACTGATTGGTCAACATTGTGGTTACCTAAGAACGAAAAGTCAAATCATATAAAGATAAATAGAGAAAGGTATATGAAACATACTGTCACAGAACTGCATGATCCTAGCGAACCTGTTTTATTTTCAGATTGTATTATGGGGAATTACATGTATGAATTAGGATTTGGTAATTTTAAGGCTGAAAATTCTGCCTTATCTGAAAATAAACAACAATCTGAAATTTGTAATGTGACATCTGTTTCTCCTAACTCTTCATTCAAGGAAACCATTAATGATGTAGATAGTTTGAATATTGTAAATATTATAGAAAGTAAAGTGATTGTGTATAGCTCTATCTGGACTCTATATTTTGATGGTGCGAAATCTAAAGAAGGAGCAGGAGCTAGCTGCCTATTGGTGGACCCTCGGGGAAATAAAACCTGTATAGCCTATAGGATGGAATTTAATTGTACAAACAATGCGGTGGAATATGAAGCTTTAATACAAGGTTTGAAAAAAGCAATTGATTTGGGCATCAAAGAAATAATTGTATACGGCGACTCCGAGATCATTGTCAGACAGGTTCGTAACTCCATTGACTGTTTATCTAAACATTTACAAAGTTATCAAAGAGAGGTATGGAACCTTATCTCACATTTCGATGCATTTAACATTAATTTTGTTCCTAGATGTCAAAATCAAGAAGCAGATTTGTTGGCAAATGTAGCATCAAAGTTAATTCCGTCAAAAAATCTTACACCAGATTTCTTTTCTGTTGAATTGATTTTTAGGCCATCCATACCTGATAATATTTTTAACTGGTGTGTATTTGACAATGATGTGCAGGTACTGAATTTTCTGATGAACGAGGATACCTTTAAAGATTCAGCAATAGATGAAGTCACTCATGATGAAAATCTGTGGGATTTTTTGGTAATAAATGATTTTTGTTCAGTTGAAAAAGCTTTTGAACAAGTAAAACCAGTCCCTAATTCAGTACTAAGACTAGAAAATTTCTTTGATCTGCAGGATAAGTTTAGGTCTATTCCTAATTGTAAAACTAACAGCTCTCGAATGAGATATGAAACCATCAATTTAGGAACAGAACTAAATCCCCAAACTATAAATCTTGGAATAGATTGCAACCCTGTAGAAAAAACAGCTTTCATAAAATTGTTTAAGGAATTTAAAGATGTCTTTGCTTGGACATATGATGACCTGAAAACCTTCAACACTCAAGTCATGCAACATATAATTCCAATTAAATAAGAGTCAAAACCTTTTCAACAGAAGTTAAGGAAATATCACCCATCATTAGAACCAACAATAAAAAAGAACTAAATAAATTGTTAGCTGCCAAGATTATTTTCCCCGTCAGGCATACACAATGGGTGGCAAACTTAGTTCCAGTTAGGAAGAAAAACGGGGATATTAGATTATGTGTAGATTTTAGAAATCTGAATAAGGCTTCTGAGAAGGATAATTACCCTGTTCCTCCCATGGAACAAATTCTTCAAAAGGTGTCTGGATCTGAGATACTGTCTCTCCTTGATGGTTTCTCAGGATACAACCAAATATTGGTATCCCCAGATGATCAATTGAAAACTGCTTTTAGAACTCCATGGGGAACATATTCCTACCGCAAGATGCCCTTTGGGTTAATCAATGCGGGAGCAACCTTTCAACGGGCAATGGATATTGCTTTTAGAGGCATAATCAACCATTCAGTTGTTGTCTACTTGGATGACGTTACTATATATTCTAAACATTGACCTGATCATCTTAATCATCTTAGAAAAATATGTGAACGATGCAGAAAATTTGGAATATCCTTAAATCCTAAAAAGACAATATTTGCTGTTTCAGAAGGTATCTTATTAGGTTGCATAGTTTCAAAGCATGGAATCATGATTGATCCTGAAAGGACCCAAGCCATTTCAAAGATAACTTATCCTTCTAACAAGAAAGCAATGCAGTCATTTCTTGGTAAAATAAATTTTGTTAGGAGATTCATTCCTAGTTTTTCCGAAATCATACGTCCTTTGCAGAAAATGATTAAGAAAGATGCTGTTTTTAATTGGGGACAAACTGAAAAAGAATCATTTCAGAAAATTTTAGAAGCCGTTTCAGAAGCTCCTAGCCTCCTAAGCCCAGATTTTAATAAGGATTTCATATCGTATACTTTTGCTTCTGATATTTCATATGCAGCAGTTTTAACTAAATTAAATCAGCAGAATAATGAAGTCCCAATCTCCTTCATGAGTTCAAATTTCAAAGGTGCTGAACTTAATTATCATGAAGTTGATAAACAAGCCTTTGCCGTTTTTAAAGCTGTTAAACATTTTCATCCATACTTACTAAAATCTAAAACGAAAATAATTGTCCCTTATTCCTCAGTCAGGAACTTGTTAGTGCAAAAGGACTTAGGTGAGAAAAGAGCACCTTGGATGATAGCTCTTCAAGAATATAACTTAGAAATTAAATCATCAACGATAATCAAAGGTTAAGGGCTATGTAAATTAGCTGCTGAAGCTGCTCATTTACCTGATGATAAAGCTGAAACTGTCATTGATGAGGTTTTACTTACCAGGGAAATTTATTTTTATCCACCACCTCAAGGTTCCTAGTATACAGACTTACGAATACTTTTGGAAGCAGGAGCTTCTCCTGATTACCTAAAACCAAAGAAGAAAAGAGCACTTAGATTGAAATCTGCTCCTTATTTATTAATTGATAATGTCCTCTTTCGGAAAAATTTAGACGGAGTATACCTTCGATGTCTAGATAAAGATGAAATAGAAGTAATTCTGAAAGAGTTACACGCTGGACCAGCAGGAGGTCATTTTGGTGGAGGGAATACTGCACACAAAATTTTGCAGGCTGGTTATTATTGGCCCACCTTATTTCGAGATTCCTATACTTTTGTCAGAAAATGCCAAGAATGTCAACTTGCTGCAGGAAGGGTTAAAAAACCTGATTTTCCTTTACAACCTGTTTCAGCTGAAAGACCCTTTCAGCAATGGGGTATTAACATAGTAGGGCTAATAAATCCTCCCTCATCTATGCAACACAAATATATAATAACTGCAACCGACTATTTTACTCGTTGGGCAGAAGCTGCACCATTAAGGGTTGTAAATACCAATCAGGTTATATTATTTTTGGAATTCTTTATCATAACAAGATTCGGTATCCCAGATTCCCTCGTCTTCGATAATTCTTCATATTTATCATCAATTGAGTTAACCCAGTTTGCTTTAGAGAAGGGAATAAGAATCAGGTATTCAGCTAACTATCATCCTCATGGGAATGGTCTAGCTGAATCAACAAACAAAAATTTATTGAAAATTCTCAAAAGAACCATTTCAGTTCACCACCATAATTGGCATACAAAATTGGTCAATGCCCTTTGGGAAGATAAAGTAACTCCTAAGGCTGCAATAGGTAACTCACCATTCTTCTTAGTATATGGAACTGAAGCTATTTTACCACCTAATTTGTTCTTACCTTCCTTACAGTTAGCTCAGTCTGTCCAAGATGAAGAATGTCCAGCAATGGAAAAAAGAATTAATACACTGCTAAAACTGGAAGAAGAAAGAGAAAAGTCAAAACAACACTTTACAAAACATCAACAGATTGTGAAATCATGGTTTGACCAATCTTTTAGTTCCAATCGAGAATTTCAGGTGGGAGACTTGGTTTTAAAATGGGATAAAGTTCACGAAGAAAAAGGAGATCATACTAAGTTTCAGAAACTGTGGTTAGGTCCCTTTGTTATTTCTGAGAAAATAGGTCCAAGTACCTTTCGATTGCAAACACTTGAAGGACAGTCCGAAACATTCCCAGTAAATGGACTGATTCTGAAAAAATATTTCTGTTAATATTTTCTGTCTTAAAAAGTATATAATTTGTTTGCTGTTTGTAAATAAATTTATATTTTTATACATAAACTATGATTGCTGTTTGTAAATAAATTTATATTTTTGTATATAAACGGAATTATAATCATGCTGTTATCTCAGTCAGTTTTTCTGTCAAGTCAAATATTTCAGACTGTCAAATTTTTGTATATAATCAGTCAGTCAGTTAGCAATCTGTAATTAGCAGCTGTAGAAATAAATGTAAATAAATAAAATCAGTTTGCTCATCAGCCTGAAAAATTATGATACTAGACTGAAATCTTTTAAAATTTGTTCAGGATGATCAAATTATCTTAAAATCTGCAAAAGACCTTCATTGCTTTTACTTTGTAATTGTTTCTCAGATTATTCCTTATCTTATTATTTTCTTATAAAAGTGGGGATAGCTTATTAAATGTCTTCTTCGAAGCTTGTACTTTTGAAAAACTCTTACAGACTTCTATCATCAGTCTTAGAAAAGTATTTATCATTTGAAAACTATCTAGGATTTGTTCCAGTCAATTAAATACTAAAGTGAAAGACGGAAGGTCTTAGTAATGAGCCGGTCCGATCAGAATCACAAATATCACTAGTATGACATTATTAGGAAACTAGTAATGGCTTTTGGTTTAAAAACCAAAAGATAAGGGGTCTCATCACGAGCTAGCTGATTCATTTTTTGGTGATATTAATGACTGACATTACCGTTTGGTCACCATGCTGGGTAATGATCTCTCATTTTATGAAATTTAAAAGATGAAATTGAAATAAAAACATGAATTTTGACTGAAGAATAGGAGGTCTCATCACGAGCCGGCCTAATCATGATCATCAGTGCTGTCTGGAATAACTTCATCTCTGATCACCAGTGTGATGGCTTTTGATTTAAAGAATTAAAAGACAAGAGGTCTCATCACGAGCCGACTTGCTTATTTCAAACAGCTCTCGTGAATGATACTATCACATTGGGACACCATACCTAGATAGTAGTCTTCAGCTAGAATGATTGTTTAAAGAAAAGAAAAGCAAACAAAAGAAAGTTATTATGTTACGGAACAGATTCCAGAAAGTTTTCAGAGAAGTAGATTTATATATTCTATGCTGATGGTATAGGCTATTCTTACTATGAAGTACTTTGTTTCGATCAAGATATTTTTAAAGTTTATCCCTAATCAAATTTTTGTTTCAAAAGATGGAATATTTCTGAGTTATAGTTATGAGTATGGGTAAAGAATGGTTTGTGTAGATAAAGAATTTTGATTGTTTTTAACAGGTTTTAAGATTTTTTTTTTATGAGCAGAGATAACTGGTTCGCCCAAGTTGTTGCCATTTGTTGGCAGCCATCAACAACCCCTTCATTTCTCAATAAGATGAAGGGAGATCAACTCTTTCTATGATTTACCAATTCAAAATTATAAAAGAGCACCTTCAGAATCTTCGATTTTGAAGGTGATCTCAATCAAAGAAGAGTAAAATGACATGTTAAGAGATTGATGAAAACATGTTTATAAACTTGGCAATTAGCAGCTGTTAGTCAGTTTTATAAATTTCTATATAATCAATTCAATCATTAAGTTAAAATTATATGATTATACATGATTTAAGAAACTTGAAAGGATAGTATGCCAAGGGAAAATCAATACATCTTATGTTTATTTAAAGTTGGATATGGATAAGGTATTATGAGTCCTAAACTCTTACAACTTAGGTGACTTATTAAATTAAAACTTTATTAAACCTAATGTTCATATTTCATATGTAATGCCTTACCCTGACCTTGTAAAAATTGTATATATGTAGTTAGTAAATAAATGATTATCATATAAGAATTTTCATAGATTATAGTTTTATCATTTAATATCCTATCAAATTTAATTTCGGATATTAATCAATGGGATTTTTTTTGAAAGTTTTAAAACTGTATCTATGAAATCTTATGTATATACTTAGCATGAATATTAAATCAAGTCGTTATTTAGATGTCATGCAAAGCATTAGGGTATATGATTTCGTCACTATATCGCCTTGAATGCTACCACCTTTCATGCTAAAACTAGAGAAGACCATTAATTGACAGAGTTTACGAAGGGCCATGTGTCAAATTGATAACGTTTGTCACTCGGATCGCTGAGTTGGCATAGAGATGTGGCTTGCACTTCATAATAAACCGACAGCTATGAATATATTGATGCATCGTGTTAACAGGATTTAATATTGATAGTCATTTCATTTCACTACGATGTACGAGTTCATTATGACCACTGTCTATAATCAATGTTTGAATTTATGATCCGTCAGTCACAAGATCCCTGGTATGTCGATTTGGTTCAATTTCACTGATAGTCGTGGCTAAGTCGTGGTTAAACATGCATATATCATAATAAAAGTTGGCAGCAGCACTCATCATTGCTAGGTTCGGCTAAAAATGGCCAATTCCAGAGATCTCATATCTGTCAAATTCGAAGCATGTGAAATTTTCACATCATGTCATACACTTGGATACCTATTCCCTCCCTCTTCACATCACCATTCAGTCCATTCCGAAACCAGGGTAGTGTTGAAGAGGTTATGGCTCCATTGAACCGTTTCGAAATCTCTGGTTTAGAGCTCATAGAAGCAGACGAGAAGGTAGCCTTGCGATTCGAGAAAATTGGGTGGGGGCAGTTTTTTAAGTGTTTTGACGGCCATCACGCAGAGGTGACCAATCTGTTTGCCATGAATTTAAAAGACGACGTTGTGCAGATAGGGGGTTTTAAGTTCATTATTAATGAAGACAAGGTCGCAAAGGAAACTAAACTCCCACAGGTTGGAGAACGTTGGTTCAAAGGTAGTAAGGTTAATAAGAAAAAGTGCTTATCTTTGCTACTGTCATTACCAGATAATACTAAACTGAAGATAGGTGTCCCTGTCAAGTTCTTGAAGCCCGAATGGAGAGATTTTTACGAAATTTTAGTCAAGTATGTGTCCTGTGATGGACGTTTCTCCCATTTACACTATTACCATTTAAGACTCGTATTAGCATTACAGGGCTGTAGGCTTAATCTACCATTTTATCTATGGAAAAGTTTGAAGAAGATGTCACAGGCGGTTTGAAGTTTTAATAACCCTGATAGAAGTCTTTTTCACCATGGATTAGTCAAAATTGTAGTGCAACATCAATTGTCTTTAAATGGCAAGTCATGGGATGAATTTTTAACTGACTGTCATTTGGGGCCGACTCAATACTGGCCGAACCCCTCCCCAAAGACACGTAAAAAATGAAAAGCTATAAAGTCCGAGGTCAATGATGCTCCTGAAATTGAATCAGAGGGAAAAGGGCTCGGGGAAGCCAGTCTACCCCTTAACGCTGGGATTAGTAATGATGATGACGTGAATATAGTCCCCTGTTGCTCTAAAGCAGTCTTGAATCAGCCCTCATTTGATAGAGGTCATAGTGCTCCTGCAAAAACAGAGGAAAGATTAACCGAAAGCAAAACTATTAATGTTGTTGATTGTAAAAATCTCTCCAAGCCAGATAACCTTTGTAAACATGATAAAGAGTCTCTGTATAAACTAGATCATCTAGCTCAAGTATGCTGCGATAAAGGAAGGTTTGAGTCGGACAATCCTGTGTTTTCAAAGAGGATTACCAGAAGCCTGAACAGTGTCCATACAATTTCGGGTCCTATGGCTAAAAAACAGGATACTTAGCCTGCAGTCGTCCATATTGAAGATGACATTCCATCATCGATCCCTGATCCTATTCATGTAAATAATCCCACTTTTATAAAGGGTAATGGTGCAAAATTGGGTAAGGCCGAGGTCACTCAATCATATATGGACACCTACATTGCAGACCCTGAACCATCTTTTATCAGTGCCCGGTCATCTGGTCAAAACATTGATAACCCTAATTCTCCTCAGGTAGCCAATGGAGAAGAAACTCTTCAGCAAGTACTAGATAAGACACACCAGACCAAGATTACAGAGTTGAAGGATGAACTTAAGCATTGCCAATCTAATGCAGCATTGTTAGAAGAAGAAAATGGAACATTTAGGGAGGAATTGCTAAATTGGATCAACAGATGGAAAGAAATGAGTACCAAAAAGAATCAATATAAAAAAGCAAAGAGGTCAATAATAGGTACGAATCAGCACCTACTTGAACAAATAGAAAAACAAAATTTAAAGATTATCAGGCTGAAGGCCAAATTAGCTGAAGCATGAAGAGTAGTCGATCTTCAAAGTAAAACTTGATGGTTATTCTCATTTTTATTTTTAAAGTACATGGATTGTGTCGCTGTAAAACAAGTAATAAATATTTTTGTTATGCATGCCTGTAAAATCGCATATTTTATAGGCATACATTTAAATCTTAGTTTATTTTGTTGTATCTGTTTTTACTGGTTTTAATGAGATACTTCGTTTGTTTAAACGCAGGTGGATATGTCATCACTCTTCTCCAAAGTTTTAGGACGTTGTTAATGTGCTGACTATGAGACGTGGCTATTTAGTGATGGCTGGAGTTTCAACAATGGCCACGAATTTACCAAGTACCTTTATATCAGCAAACATTCAGGCTAGTCGTTTTTTTTGTTTATAGTGACAGGTGTTTGATAAAAGAGATTCGATTCTCTTTATAGTTATAGAAACCCTATAATGTTGCATATAGCATTGATGGGGAAAATTGGATGATAGTATTATGTAAGTTAGGAATTTTGATGAACAAAGGATGGAGTGTTTGAAGAAAATATACTTGAAATATATTTTGTTGTTGGTGTTGTTTCATTCCTGAAGTTGAATCTTTGGATGTGAGATACAACTAGACATCTACAAACTGATATCATTACTGGTATTATTGTTTTGGATATATTATATATTTCAGCATCTTATCTTCTATCTTAATATTAATACAATATGCTTTGCTATACTTGTGTTTAATTACAATTTTCACTTTGTCAGCTCAATATCACATTTTGAATAAATATATCGTTATGATTGTGTTTATTAGTATTTTTACTATAAACTTAAGCTATAATGATGTACACTTCTGTCTGTTAAAAATATCATTTGTATTTTTACAGTGATTTTATATTAGACATCATCTTTTGATTCAAATAGCTATGTTGATCATTAATTATTAATTACTATCAGAAAACTAAAATAATTGTTTATTTTCAGTTTTTTCAGTTTAGATATTGTATAACAGAGTGACTTATTATGTACGATTTAAATGTTTCTATTTAATTTGTACACTTTGTCTTTCTGTTCATCTTATATTAATTAATAATTAATCTAGTATTTAGAAATGCTCTCAGCTGAGATAGGATAGTTAAAATAGTTCAGATTAAGTTTTATTTTAGTTATTTTAGTATATTTCAGTTAACAGCTGTTAAATTGATTTGTGCAATTTTTAGCATAATTTCAACAGTCTTTATATTCAGAAAAAACTCTTCAAAAATTGGAGTATTTCCTTAAGAAAGCAATCATAAGACAATTTAGATAGTTGAAACTAATTATAGGATTCATTTAGGTAGAAATAACATTAGGATAGGTTAGATTTTGCTGATTTTAACTTCTCCTTAAGAGAAAAATCAGCTGGTAGCAGGACCATAACCTGCGAGGTTTTGCTAATCCAAACACAACGGATGCTGCTTTAAGTTGATTGTGTGGGCATAACCTCCTTATTGGCCTAGGTCAGAAAAACAGGCCAACACAACCTGAGCACCGCTTCTTGTACACAGAAACAGAGTGGTGGCACCACTTATAGCAGGTTCACACCAAGGAGTTACCAGGTCTAGCACTGCTTCTTGGACACAGAGAAAGGGCAGTGGCACCGCTTCTTTAACATAGAGGAAGAGTGGTGACAGCTCCAGAACTATACTTATAGTACAACTCAAGAGTGGTGCCTGAGACGACAATTTGAAAAATAAAAAAACAACAAAAAAGGAAGTTACAGACTGAAAAATGAACCCAAACAATCACCAGAAAACCCAATGAACCAAAAATATAAAGATCCAAAGGCAGACAAAGGCAAAACAATCAAATTCAAAGCAGATATACAGATCTATGAATGGAAAATTAGATATAGAAATAGAAAATGAAGGTGGAGGTTTCAACTCACCAATGATTCAGAATTCAAAGTAGTTCCCCAGCGGAGTCGCCAATTTTGTTAGGTGGAAATACACACCTCTTGCGGACAAGAGCTGGTTCCCTAGATCTGAATGGTCCAGGTCTAGAAAAAAACACAAACACCAAATGTTAAACTTCCCCTAGATAAGGTTAATCAACTGAATGGAATGCCATAATACTTCTCTAAAAGGTTGTCCTTGATATCCCCACAGAAGAACTTGTAAAAGATGGAAAACAACAAGAGAAACATGATAGCATACAATATAATCAACTAGATCTATGCTTGTGACCAAGGAATCAAGCAATATAAACACATGAAACAGTAAATATGGGAAAGAAAAGACATCTTTTATTAGAAATGATTGGAGAGACTACAACCTTCATGCCTTGGTGTTGAGAGTTCCTTCCAATGGATCCTTGCCTATAACTTCACCTTGCCTCCAAAGACTCAAGAATGATTTTGACAGAGTTTGGGTATGAAACACAATTCGTCCTCCCTTTTCCCATGGGGCGTAAGCCAATATGTAAAGGAATAGGAGGATAGGTATGGTTGAGGATCTCACGGGTGAGGTGGAGATAAGATCCTAAAAGGGAGGATCTAGAGCTCCAGCTGGTCCTAAACCATAGGGATGAGGCTCTATGGAGGTCAACTTTGAGAAGCCTCTTGAAGCTCCTCTTTGTTTCCTTGAAAACTCGAGCACCGCTCCTCCAATGAAGCAAACAAGTGGTGATAAGGGGGCACTACTTCTTGCAGTAAGGACAGGAGCGGTGCTGCCCTAGCACCACCTTTTGTTAATGGAAGAGGAGCGTTACCAACTCAAAAAAAGGAAACATTGCAAGGGGATATTTTTCCCTGTCATTTCTCTAGGGAAACTCTGAGGGATTGGAGCAAACAAGGGAATACCTATCTCATAACATGATGGTGACAAGATTTCGGTGTAACATAAGCATAGACTAAAAAATGCATACCATTACAACTCTGCGACACAGGAGGAATCACATAGGCTCCATAGGGACTGGAAGCATAACCAGTTGGTGGAGAAAACTCAGAATAATGAGTACAAATCCTAAGGTCATACTAGTAACCCAACCAATGGATGAATGGAATGTGCTATTTTTGAAGGTGACACAACACGACAACTGCCAATAGAAAGTGATATAATTTCTCATAATTTTTTTTTATGTTTTATGATTTTTTTTCCTTTTTCATATTTGAAATTTTGAAAAAGAATAAAATTTCTTATAATACACTAAGGAGGAAACGAGTGTTGTGACCATTCACACTAGCTCCAAGCAGTGGAACATACCTATGCTCAATACAAGGAAGCATATGAAGGATAAGAACACTCAGGGGGATGTCTCCTCTGGGTAAGGGATAATCAAGTTGCAAAAGATATATGAAAGGATCTCCTTGGATAGGGTTGAGGAAAGCTCAATCTATATAGATTATAAACTGAAGCAGGGGGCCAACATAAAGCTCAATACAACAAGTGAACGCATGCAAATGCAGTTACAACTTTATATAAATGAGCGTCCTAATAGGATATGGCTAGCATAAAGTTCAAGAAAGAGTATGAAGTTCTTTAATCGAATGCATGGAGGGAATACAAGGGACTCACAGATCTAATGGAGGACGCTTAGCATGGGCACCAAATGACAAAGCAAGATCTAACTAAGGTAACCATGATAAGGAAAGCTCTACCACTTACGTAATACCAGTTCTAGTAGCAATATGAAGGTTCTCTGACATCATGAAATGGGTTTGAACCTATGGTTAAGGTGACGTGGTTATAGGATAATGCATAATGCATGCAGAAAAAAAGTCCTATCCTATATGCTAGTTTAGTATTATACCTGCCATAGGCATGAACGAGTAAAAGTCTTGGAAAAAGTCCACCACAAGGGGTTCCTACACAACAATATTAGGCCAAACAACTGGAAATAGTTAACAAGAAGTCCAAACTATAGGCCAAGTGGGTAAATATTTTTATATTTTTTAATAAATAGTAAAAAAATGACATTTTTACCATACAATTTGGTTTTTTTACCCAAAATAGTGCATTTTGAGCTAGTTATACTTTGAAACTTCAATAAAAAATTATGGGAGCTACGAGCCACGAAATCCAGATCTACCAGGACCAAGTATTTCATAGCTACATTCCTCATTCATTCAAATTAATAATTTTCAATTTTAGTGGTGCATTTTCACGCATGGGGAACCCAAAGATGATGACCTCAGCCCACGCAGGTCACTATTCATAGGGTCGTGTATAGGGATGGATGTATGTGGGAAAATAAAATCTTGCTTGCGTAAATACACTCCTATTATGAGGAACAAATGCATATAGGTCTGGGTATGTCAAAATTCATGGCGAAAAAGCAGAAAATCTTGATTTTTCTTGGCAGGATGGTTTTGGAATGGCAAGAACGTGAGCATGAAGATGCTGATAGGGAAGTTCTTGGTGACGTGAATGCTAAAAAACCCTTAAGAAGGTGTGGTTTGTATAAATTATGGAACCTTTGGGTTTTGAGCGCCCAACCAATACTCCTCCAGAAGTTTGTGGATTATTCGGATCCAAACATAGAGGTTTTCATATTGGATGGTATGCCAATGAGACTAGAAGTAGAGGATATTTACTTCATCACAGGACTATCCCATCGAGGCGAGGTAGTAAAACTACAAGCTCATGGAGTGGGCGGAGTACTCACTATTGAGGAGTACATAGTTGTGTATTGCATTCTTGACACATAAAAGATTAGAAGTCAAGTTCTGGTGAACACTATCCAGAGTCTTAGTCTCAAAGTGATAGTTTTGGTATTGGAAAGAACAACATTTTTGGCATCGCTTCATCAAGCGTCACGAACTCTCATTTTCTACTTGGTAGAGTGCATGAGACCTATGGCATATGACTGGAGCACAACATTATTGAGCACCATGAAACAACAATTGACTGATTACAAGTTGGGTAGGATAAAGAGCTTCGGTTATGCTAGCATTTTGAGCACTTTCTTTTTTAAGAGGGTACCGAGTCTCATCCCCAGAGTTGAGGTCCCTTGTCATAGCCTATGGGATACAACCCAGATTTGCTGGACGGAGGTGATGCAGAGGTTTAGGGGAGGCACGACACCCACTTCTTTCCCACCTGACTTCTTCCATTGATGGCGAAAACAGGTCATTACCATAGATGAATATCCCTATGCAGGGATCAACTTTCGTGGAGATCTTGACATGCCACTACCACCAGGGTCTGGATACAATGATATAGTTAAGATCCATTTGTGTGGTTTTTTTAATTTTTTTTATATTTGGAATTCAAAAACATGTTTTTCGTGGTGTCAAGTACTGACATTAGGTTTATGTGCGCAGACGTGGGTCCACAACGACCGAATGGTTTCCCCTGACATCGAAGAGGGGGTCGAGGTGATGAGATGATCGATTTTGCTTCCGAGTGGATGCTACAAAACATACATGGCAACAATTCCCGACTGACACATAGGATACCCATGATGCAAGTCGAGGACTTGCCCGAGGCTATGTAGAGACATATAGTAGGGGTACCCAATCCATGGGTTAGGTTGTTCAGACGATTAGCCAATGCAGTCGTATGCTATCATGATCATCACCCATGCCCACATGCATAGATCCCCATGTAGACATTTTGTATCGGTCGTGTGTATTTTGGTGGCTTAAAGCCCCGTTTTTGTACTTATGACACCATTTTTTAACTCTATTCTAAAAATAAAAACTTATAGTGATCGGTTGGATATATTTACACATGTGTTTAAACATGAATGTTAATGTTCATGCTTCTTATTGATGTGACAAGTGCCAATCTAATACGCAATTTGCATATGAATAAGCAACATGATTATAAATTCTAGGTATGTGAATGTATGTAATGTAATCAAATTTCCGCTCCAACAATATTACCCTCAAGAAACTTCTCAATAATGTTGGATCCATGATATGGTACATGCCATTTAATTGTGACACCACTAACTAGGAGTCAAGGCGAACATCAAGAGATCAAACATCATTGGAAATGGCCTCACGTAATAATTCAATCATGGCGCTATAGTCAGCAACGTTATTTGACGATGGGCGGAGACACACACCTCTTGAACACCCCAAATGACCCTCATGTGCATATATAACCCATGAAACTGATTCTAGGTTATGGGTGTGGTGACTGGCACCATCAACGAATCCTAAATAGATCAAAGATTCCATCGACATCTTCCATAAAAGAGGAAGCATGTCAACAAATTGTTAAGACTACAAGGAGATAAAAAACAAACTATGCAAGATGTACAATCATATACAAGATGTTGGCCTCAACTAAATGTTAAGCATAATATTTCTTAAGATAGATCCCATTTCTAGGCTTTGCTAAGGCATTCCATTCATAGTCTTCTAGCTCATAGGTTCCATTCTCTAGGACATGATTCACCACATAAGGCCCATGCTACATGGGGTTAAACTTACTCGCCCCTAAATTTTCACTATCTTGATCATGCACGAGGACCAAGTCACCTTCACTAAATCAACGGGGATGAACAAACTTCTCATACTGATCCTTAACTTGACACTTATTTACCTATAGAGACACTACAACATCTTGATGTTGCTCATATAGGTTCTCTAAGTGGACCAAACACTCTTCTAAATCAGAAGTGTCAAGTATAAACTCTATGGCTAGCTTCAATGAAGGAATTTCACACTCAACTGGTAAAACTGACTCCACCGCATGTACTAGTTGATAAGGAGAAAATACGGTGGCAGTCTTAACTGTGGCTCATTAAGCCCACAAAGCAGGGGTAAAGAATGATATGTCAGTTCATTTGGATTTTTGTGATAGTTATTTGTAAAATGGATTTAAGGCACTTGTTAACTGCTTCAACCTGGCCATTCTGTTGAGGGTAGTAAGAAGAAGAGTGTTTTTTCTTATACTCTAGTTTGAAATATAATTTCGTCATCATCTTATTGTTAAAGTACCCGNTTGTTAACTGCTTCAACCTGGCCATTCTGTTGAGGGTAGTAAGAAGAAGAGTGTTTTTTCTTATACTCTAGTTTGAAATATAATTTCGTCATCATCTTATTGTTAAAGTCCCCGCCATGGTCAGTGATAAGATCCTTTGATATTTTGAACCGAGTGATAATCTGGTTGAATACGAAATGAGCGGTCGTCTCACCATCGGATTTTATATTGGCATAGCCTCTACCCATTTCATGAAGTAGTATATGATCACTATAATGTGATTATGCCCCCTAGCTGAAGCTGGGATGAAATCCATAAATTCCACCCCCCACTTAGTGAAGGGACGAATGGTAATAATAGGATATAACGGGGTGGGATGCGAGTGCATATTCTGTGCAAACACCTAGAAAGACTGGCATCGCTTGAACGCATTAACGTAATCTTTGAATATTGATGACCAATAATAACTTGATCTAAGGATTTTTTGGGTTATAGAAATCCCAAATAAATGACCACCACACGCCCCACCATGGAAATCATTTAGTACAACCTCAACCTCATCGTGAGTAAAACACTGACGCAAAATTGAATCCACCCCACAACGATACAATGTGTCATTGATATTAAGGTAGTTCTTAGAATTATGACATAGGTGTCGTCGTTCATCCCTTGAGAGGTGAGGGGGAACCTTCAAAGTCTAAAGATAGATGATGATATCACCATACGAATGGTCCGTAGTCGAAATAAGGAAAATATGTTCATCCACGAACGAATCCTCGTAAATATTATCTTCATCTAGACTAGGAATATCTGATATAAGCTGCGCAAAGATTAACGACTTCTTCAATTTCACCGAAAAAAATTGAGTTTGAACTCTTACAAAATAACAATCCATTTATTATATCCCCCCCCTATCATTTGTCTAGTCAAGACAAATTGAAATGGATTGATATGGGATATGACCATAGTTTGGCGAAGTAATATATAATGTCTCAATCATTGGACTGGATGGACAATCGCTAAGGCCAACTTCTCAATGTGACTATATCGAATTTCAACATCAATAATATTTCGACTAAGATAATAGATAACATTCTCTTAGAGCTCATCATCTGCTTGAACTAGAACCATACCAATCGTCTCTTGAGATGCGACCACATATAACAGAAAATCGCGGCTAAAGTCGGGTGGAATAGGAACAAGGGTCGATACCAAGGATTTATTTAGGGCTTCGAAGGAATCCTGGGCTTGCTCATCCCATACAAATTAAGTATCCTTCTTCAACAAGCACATAAATCCCTTGGTCAAATTGGCATAATTGACGATGAATTAATGTAAGAAATTTCCCATCCCTTGGATACTTTGAAGATGTCTAATCGTGCGTGAGGGAGACAAGTGTAGTCTTTCCTCAACCTTTAGCGGATCGACCCTAACCCCTCCTTAGATACAATAAATCCCAACAAATGACCAACTTTCACACAAAATATTCATTGTTAAGTATTTAACCAAATTTGATAAAGATAACATATTTCAAAGACCAAGCACAAATAATCTTGGTGATCCACCATCATACGAGGGTGAGCAGTTAAATCATCTAGATAAACCTCAATAATATGCTCTAGGTCATGGAAATCAAAATTCATGGCCTGCTAAAAAGTGGATCCGATGGTTTTAAGGCCAAAAGGCATTTTCTGATATGTAAAAGTACCCCAAGGACAAATAAACAAAGTCTTATGTTGATCCTCGGGTTTAATTTATACCTCTAAAAGCCATCCATAATTGAGAAAACCTCACTCCCTGCACACTCATCCAAAGTATGATCAATGAATCGTGTGGGGAAATTATCTTTCGGACAAGCCCTATTCAGGTCTCTAAAGTTTGTGCATACAGGGATGGTCCCCTGCTTCTTATCGACCGAAATGGGATTGGATACCCATTTAGTTAAGGGAACTGAATAGATGAAATTGGATTTGC
The DNA here is from genome assembly GCA_001517045.1 of Pseudotsuga menziesii. NCBI lineage: Eukaryota > Viridiplantae > Streptophyta > Pinopsida > Pinales > Pinaceae > Pseudotsuga > Pseudotsuga menziesii. The sequence continues at coordinate 890,752 of LPNX010140845.1, read as the reverse complement.
ACAGTTTCTTTATCTCATCCTTAATGGAAGGCACTTTGCGAGGGTTTATTGCACATAGGTGTTTTCGAACAGGTTTAACATTTGGATACATTTTGACCTCATGTTAAAAAATGCGAGGGTTTATTCTTGGAATTTATTCATACAACCAAGCAAAGACATCACAAAATTCTTTAAATATCTCAGTGTATCTCTTGATTTCATCGGGAAAGTAGTCCGCATTGATCTAAACATTCTCAATTTTACCACGAATTTGAGAGATGTTGATAGGAATTGTAGGATATAATTCACCATGTTCCCTTTGACATATATACCATGAGTGCCTAATGGGATCATGAGATGGATAACACTCTCACTTAAGGCTGTCCTAAATTAATCATGCTCGATCTGTTCGATCTCCAAGAGAAATTAATATCGATGATGCATCTCCTCCGAAGGTTGTTTTGGACCAATCATGGCCTTGAGAATCGCTTCATCTAAAGGAAAAATACCATCGAGAAAATCATGAGAGCATGACGATGCAATTACCCCAGAAGGAAGTGTAAGGATATCCTCCTCTTCCGTTCGTGAAGAGGAAGGACCAAGGTCTATAGTAGAATCAAGTATAACTTGATACACAATCTCTCCTACAGACAATGACATTCTCATCATAGTAGGTCTAGCATCCTCATCTGAAGTGCTCGGAGAAGGAAGAGTCCATGGGTCATCCAAATACATAGTGCAAAATGGGACCGAACTCACAAGTAACAAATCACTACTAGGAGTGGACTTAATAGCTAGGATTGGTGCCAAAATATTAAAAGTTCTCATTAATGATAGATACATTTTGACACCAACATTATCAATTGTTGGCTGAGAATGATCAATGGTAGAGATAGTAGATCCCAACATGTAGACGAACCAGAATCGTTGAAAGAAATTTGATTGATCGTCACAATTTGATCCTCAAAAGGGAAGCACACCACTCGAAATATGAATGATATGATCAATTTCATAACATAAATCAAGTTACGACACTGTAAAATATTATATTCGAGGGGTACATCAACCACCTCAACTTCGATCAACATGGTCTTCCCTCCAAAATGAACTTGAAGGGAGGGAATAGTGCCATGCGGCCGAAATGAACGTCCATCAAACACAGTCAACATAGTCATAGATTTCGACAACAAGGGTGAGCCAAGGAATTTCCAACAAGCCGGAGACATCACAGAGGTCGCAACACCTTCATCAATAATTGTGCATTTAATGGTTTTATTAAGAAAATCCACATGGACTAGAAAGGCCACATGGTAAGGCAAGCGAGGTTGGACCTCATGAGTTTCAAATCTAACTATGGTGGAGGCATTAGGATCAACTACTTCGAGAGCATACAACAAGGCTCTCCTCTACGAAGGACAAGTCTAAAAAACTTGAATAGCTGACATCACACATGGAGTCTATCCTAGGTCGTCGATAATAGAATAATGTTGGGCAGCCCGGGTATTAGGATTGTTCCCAAAACTCTTAAAGAATCTCTTAGGTATACGAAGTATAGTTTCAGGCTTATCATTCTGCAACTGAATTTCAGGAGGTGCAGGCTCCTTTCCCATGTTGGGTTGTGACGAACCATAATATTTTGAGAGAGTCACAACCTTAGCAACTGACATCATGTTGATGCAACCATGGCCACCTTCAACTGCCAGTTGGTTTTGATGCCCACTAGAATTGCTTCTAGTGCCTGTAGTCCTCGAAGCCATATTTTGATTATCAGGAAAAGGGTTAGTTAATACAGTTTGGATTTGTGTAATATACTTCAAGGCATCTTCAATACGAGGGTGCAAGTATGTGAGGTGGTCTCCCCCACAAATTTTGCAAGGGAATTGAACCTTTCGCTTAGGTTTCTTATCTCCCCCAGTATTATCCACATTCTTGTCATCATTTTGATTATCCTTCCTATTCCCACCCCTTTTATTATTTCTTCCCTTTCTTCCATTTATTTCGAGCTGCTGGTTACCCTTATGATCTGACGAATGCACTAAAAACATATCCACCGATTGGGTGGGAGTGGATGAGGTCATACCCTGTCCGATCGTAGACTAGTTAATAGACAAATATTTCATTTGATGTGTAACCTGGTCTATAACCTTGGTACTTGTGGAGCCAACAATACCATCTGCATGTGGCCCATCTTTAAACTTAGGATCAAAGTTTGGTCGTGGCACATTAGGGATAATCTCATATAAAATCCCAGACCGAGCATAGATCAAATCCAACTGCTGATCCTTGAAGATAGCTTGTTCCTCATTAAACACTTTGGATTTTGAAACATCCTTTGCTATATATGGAAATACATATTTGAGGAACCATTCCAATAAAAACTCGGGTGAAATGTTGGACTTAATAAACCTCTTTTGTTGGAGACACTATTGAATATGGTTAGAGATATGCGTGGCTTTATCTTTCCAAAATGTTGACAAGAGATCTTTGTTGGAATCATAGCACATTGGTATTTGAAAGTGGTTAAGAAAGGTCATGGCTAAGTCATTAAAAGTTCGATAGGTGCCCCCAGGTAGCTCTATATACCATTTTGCGGTAAGACCCCCAAGGGTGCATTGAAATAGTCGTAAACGAACAAAGTCATGGTTTAGTGAGTTCGAAGAGCACCATGGGTGGAAAGTAGTAACATGCTCTCCAGGTCCTCACCATGTTAAAGTATTGTATATTTGGAAGATATTCCAGATGTATTGAATGTTTTCCTCCTTCGGGAGATGAGTTTGGTTTGATAAGATTCATTGAAAGAATGGATGTAAACCTCTGAATGTCAGTCAGGTCAATAGTACCCAAGTGTCATTATATTAAATGTTATTATTGGTTTCTTGCTAGAAAAGTCAGGTCAGTCAATTATACAAGTCGACCCTATTATGTTAGAGGTCAAGTCAACTGAAGAATATAAATAGGGAGGCCCTCCCCTTAATTTGTACTCACTCACTCAAGTTGTTTTGCAAGAGAGAGAAATATAAGTGCGCTAGAAAGAAGAGAGAAGCAGTTGTCTCAGTTTTACACTTATCTGGTTGAGTTCTATACCAAGGGAGTTTTGTAGGGTTTTCTCCCTTGTGGTTTCCCCGAGGAAAATATTTGTGTTATTGTGTTCTTATGTATCTGTGGTTGTTGTTCTTTTAGTGATCTTACTAGTGACAATTTGTTTTAAGATATCATCTAAGCAAATTAAGAAAACTTAACATGGTATCAGATCCATCCTGAAAGGAAGCATTGCACAGTTAGGGTTTGTTACTCTGAACAAATCCCTCGACATATCAACTAGAAAATAATAACCTCTCAACTCGCCCCTGAAGAGCATATCTTTCTATGAAGACAGAACTGGATTCCAAAAAGTTTCAATTTTGGACTAGTCACTGTTGCGGGGAAAAACTAGGGCTTCATTTTTATTGAGACTCCATCATCAATCTCAGAAAAATAAAGATACAGTCTACCTCTCACTAGGAAGGCACATCTTCTCCATCATTCAACTCTACCAGTGATCCCAACTAAAAATATAGGGTTTCTGCATCAAACCCTAGGTCATCCAAAAGGAGGTCAGTCAGAATTTGTTTTCTTCAAGTAAGTATTATTCCTCCTTATTCTATTTGAAGCTCTCATTCTATTAAAGATGACAAAAATACCAAGCTATATGAAAAACATGAAGGTGCTGAAAAATTTAGAGCATGGAAGTATAGGATCATGATCATCCTACAAGAGAATGATCTAGATGGATTTGTAAAGAAGGAAGTGAAAGAACTAGAAGAAGTTGGAGCCAAGACCAAGTATAACAAGGATATGATCATAGCTAAAAGGATCATAGATGACTCCATCAAATATAACTTGATTCCTCAAGTATCCTCACGAGAGACTCCAAAAGAAATGTTTGATGCTCTATCTAGTTTATTTGAAGGAAGAAACATAAATAGGAAGATGAACTTGAGGAATCACCTCAAAAGTGTAAGAGCTCAAAATTTAGATACCATGTAGTCTTACTTTACAAGAGTAGCTCAAATCAAGGATCGGTTAAAATCCATTGGTGATATGGTTGAAGAAGCAAAAGTTGTGTTAACAAACTTAGTTGGTCTTCCAATAGATTGGGAAGCCTTTATCTAAGGAATTTGTTCAAGAAGGAAACTAACCAAATTTTGAAAGTTATGGGAAGAATGTGTTCAAGAAGAAGAAAGGATAGCATCTAGAGAATAAAAGCTAAATGACAATTATGATCAAGCCTTGACATCTCATACCAAAGGAAAAAGGAATATTCATGACCATCCTCATAAGACTCTAGGGTTTAAGAGCTCCAAGAAATTCTTCTCAAATTTTGAAATCTTCACTTGCCACAAGTTGGGACACATTGCCATCAACTGTCCATGAAAGCAAAAAGAGTAAAAAAGATTAAAATATTTCAGGCCCATGCTGTTGAAGACAGTGATCAAAAAGTTGAAGAAGAAGCAAAGAAGGATGAAGAATCCATTGAAGAATATGTATTGATCTCTTCTCAATCAGGACCAATCTCACCAGGAAATGACACCTGGCTAGTAGATAGTGGTGCATCCAAGCACATGACAAGTTACAAGGAATCACTCTCATGTCTTATACAAAAGGAATCTCCACACAAATTAATGCTTGGAGATGATTCCCAATACCCCATCAAAGGGATAGGAGAAGCATACTATAAGTTGGACTCTGGAAATCTCATGAAGATGAAAGAAGTCCTGTATGTCCTGGGACTAAAGAAGAATCTTGTTTCTATTTCAGCGTTAGAAAGAAAGGCTTCAGAGTTGCTTTTGTAGATGGAAAATTTCTCATGTGGACAAAAGGTAAAACCATAGTTGATGTAATAGAAATTGGAGTTGAAGAAGGAGGACTCTAAAAATTAGAGGGACATGCAGATTCAACATTAGAAACCAATACCATAAACTCATGTGAGCTATGGAATAGAAGGATTTCTCATATTCACTACAAAGCTCTACCAATTGTAAGCAAGGTTGTGAGTGGTCTACCCAAAATTTAGATAGAACATGAAGGAGTGTGCAAAGAATGTGCACAAGGAAAGAACACTAAGAATCCTTATCCAAACAGTGACATTAAAGCAAACGAGATCTTAGATATTATCCATTCAAACATATGCAGGCCAATGCAAACCACATCATTAAGCGGGTATGTTTACTATGCTACTTTTATTGATGACTATTCTTGCAAGACTTGATATACTTTTTGAAAAAGAAGGATAAAGTGTTTGAAATGTCTAATTTAAGGCCCTAGTAGAAAACCTATCTGAAAATAAAATAAATATATTGAGGTTAGATAATGGAGGAGAGTTCACATCAAATGAATTCAATGAATGCTGCAAGGAAGCTGGGATTAAGAGGGAGCTCATTGTTCCGTATAATCCACAAAAAAATGGTGCGGCAGAAAGAAATAATAGATCTATCATGGAAGCTGTGAAAGCTATAATACATGATCAATATCTATCGGTGTACCTATGGGCAGAAGCATCTAGAACATCAATATATGTATATAATAGAATCTCCCACAGTTCTCTTGGGAAAAAAACTATAGAAGAAATGTTTTACAGAGAAAATATTGAAGTAAGCCACCTAAAGATATTTGGTTTTCCTATATATATACACATTCCCAAGGATAAAAGGCCAAAGTTAGATCCTTTAGGAAAGAAGGGATTGTTCGTAGGATATAGTGATAAATCAAAAGATTATCGAATCTATATCCCATACCGTCAAATTGAACTTAGCAAAGATGTCACATTCGATGAAGATACAACCTTCAAGAAGTCAAAGAAATATAAGGAAGATGAAGAGGAGCATGAAACTCCCAAAGCTGCAGAAAGTACTAATATAGTTAGGAACGAAGAATAAAATCAAATGCTTGAGGATCATGATATGACAAAACCTCAGCTACCTGAATAATTACCCATTGCAATGATTTCTCAAAAGAGAAAACTCGTATGGGCTCGTGAAGTAATTGAAGAAGCAAAAAGACATCGTGCCCCAGAAGGAACCATCCGAGAAAGAAGGAATCCAAAGTCATACCCTACTTATATGGCTTTGATGTGTGATCTAGTTGATAAATAACCAACATGTTTTGAAGAAGCAATAAAAAATAAGGAGTGGGTTGATGCAATGGTCGAGGAGTACCAATCCATTATAAAGAAATATGTGTGGAAAATAGTACCAAGAACAAAAGACAAATTATTGGTATCCTCGAAATGGATCTTCAAAACTAAACACTCGGGAGATGGTAGTATAGAAACGTACAAGGCAAGATTTGTAGCTCGAGGATTCTCTCAAAAAGAGGGAATCGGATATGAGGAGACCTTTGCTCCAGTGGCTAGGTACACCTCAATCGGAACCATACTTTCCTTGGCATCCAATATGAAGTGGAAGATGCATCAAATGGATGTGAATACAACCTTTCTAAATGGCTTGATTGAAGAAGAGGTATATATCAAACAACTGCAAGGGTTCAATTCTAATGATAAGAAAACTCATGTATGTAGACTAAAGAAGGAATTGTATGGGTTAAAGAAAGCACCTAGAGCATGGTATGGAAGGATCGATAGATTTCTAATGAGCTTGGGATTTACCAAAATTAAAGCAGACTCCAACCTTATTATAATATTGAGGAGGATTAGATTATGATATTATTACTATATGTAGATAATCTGTTCATGATAGGAGAAGATAAGCCCATCATCGAATGTAAGAAGAAGCTTGCTGCAGAGTTCGAGATGAAAGACCTTGGAATGATGCATTACTTTCTAGGTGTTACAGCTGATTTTACCACACATGGTGGATCACACATTTATGGCCTTCCCTATCCCTCTGCAGACTCTTTGGATCCCATGGACCATTTATGTACCTTTGATGTTTCCAAGATCATCCCTAAAAACATGCATTATTTTCCATACGCGAATTTTAAACCTATTCTCGCATATATACACGGATATGACCCTTAAACTCGCGTACATCAGGATGTGTGCAAAAGGCCAAATAGTTTTGGAGTTTTCCTCGATGTGGAGCCGAGTCACTTATCTCTTGGCCTTCCATATGCCTTGATATCGCTCATATTCGACCTTCCATTACCCCATTGAGGCACTATATACGGAACCCTTTGGATACATTGAAGAAGGAGGAATTGAAGAGCAATAAAACTATATTCCATTTTTGCCGGAGCTTATACTTGAGTCTGCATCCCGTTGTCCCTTGGAGAACTTTGTGTTCTTCCCAAGATTTCCTTTGCTTGTGATCTTGCTATTGAGAGATGGAGGATTGAAGTGGCGGAGGACTCAGTTTCTCTAGTTCACATACGTGCCGACAGAGGTTGTCATTCTTGTAATCTCTTATTTATATTAATAGAAATATAATTTCTTATCCAATAATGTGTATTTAAAAGAATATTGAATCCATGGATGCTTTTAAATGCTTATATGTTATTGATTATATATGCTAGAGTAGGTCTAACACAATTATATAGCATGCTTGTCTTGTTTGATGATTGTTGAGAGAGCAAATTGCTAACACAAGTGAGATTGGAAAAGCTCAACAAGGATCTACATCAACCATCTAGAATAAGGTATGTTTCGAGCTCCTTTAGTGTTAGATGTTTATTTCTCTTGCATATTGGGAAGGGATTGATTTTTGCAGTTACTCTTTCTGTTGTGGTACCCTAATCCATAGGAAGTTTTCTCCGTAATAGAATTGGAGACCATATTGGGGATGTTCTTTGTTTTTCTTTGGGGTTTGGGGGCACAATGTGCTTGATATTCTTGACTTGCTCTTTGTTTCTCCTTGTTTATGTGTTGCATTTTATAGTATGTTCATCCGTTGACACTCCCCTTTATTGGTTTGACCATTGGCCTGCTTTTTACCACTGTCTTCTCTATATATGTAGGTTTTTGGCCAAAAGTCACATACATACGCGGATTTTTGGCCAAAAGTCATGTATACATGCAGGTTTTTGGCCAAAATCCACGTATACATGTAGCTTTTTGGCCAAAAGTCATGTATATACGTAGTTGTTCTTTAAACAATCGTGTACATCCTCCTTTTTTGTGAGTTTGATGTTGTGGGAAGTTGTTGGGTGGGTTGTGAGTGTGGTTGGGTCTTCCTTGTTTCTGATGTTGTCTGTTGGATGCTTCTTTTGTGACCAGAGACTGTCTTTTCATTGATTTTTATTTGAAAGTAGTTTTAGCCATTTATCCTTTTTGTTTTTCCATTAGTGCATTACTATTTTTTGTCTTGGTGTCTTGCTGGGCTTGTGTTTTATACTTGCTGCAAAGACTGAGAGTTTTAGATGACTTTTATTGCATTTTTCATTATTTTATATTGAAAAATACAAGGTAGTTGCATTTTTTTGCATATGGATTTGAGGAGGTACTTGTATTGGATTGCTTGGATGAGAGTTTTATTTAGGCTTTCATATAGAAAGGATTGCATTGGCATTCAGAAAGGAATATATATTTATGCATCTCATGTAGTGGCATACCCTTTTTTTCATTTGACAAAGATTGCACTTAGATTGTTTGTTATGGTGTGCATATTTACTTCACCGCTGAGTCATAACTTCATTAGTTGCATGATCATTTCCCTTTAAGAAATTACAGCCAATTAAAATCAATGCATAATAAAATGAATTACACTCTTTTCTTTTATAGGGTGCACCAACAAGATTAGGTTTTAGAGTCTTGGAATAGTTCATTCTGAGTTAATTCTCCAAGACTACTAAACAACAACAATTAGGTGTCTGTCCAAGTGAGATAGTGAAATCCTTGGTATAATTAGTGTTTCTCAGGACGCTCCTCTTACACGGGAGTTAAGTACGAGGTAGTGCACACGATTGTGATTGCGATGACCCCTGGTCACTTTCTGTGAGCACATGATATATTTCCAGGATTGTATTCGTATATGGGGGCTCTTTTGAGAGTTTCGGGCTTTTCTACCCTGCCCATATGGTCGATCCCGCCTGCGACTGTCTACCTGAGCATTGGTTATATTGGGGTGACCTTAGTTACCTTACCTAGGTATCACAGGGGGTACTTGCAGAGGTTATTCTGTAGGTGTCCCGGCCAGGTAGAGGTCGGACATCGCAGTTGCTTTATGCATTGAAGCTGAGGGCCACTATAATTGGTTACATACCTCTGCTTGTAGTGTATGGGATTTTTGAGCCTCTCCTAGGCGAGACATACCTGCTTCATTCGGGAGCTCACATATCCTCCCCTTGGTTAGCTTGTATTTTGGCTATAGATTTTCTTAGGAGTGTGCTCTTTGTGCGCTAGTTGGCCTTTGGGATCGTGGTTACTTGAGTATATTTATGCTCTCTTGATTTTGGGTCCTTTTATTTTCGGCATGCCTGGTATCCTATCACCCATCCTTGGTCCTAGTTTGGACCCTGGTGTCAGACTTGGGGGAATCACAACCCCTTACCCTGCTCATAGATTTGGTAGTGGTCACATTCTTCCCTCTACTCCATTTGTGGAGGATGTTGACTCCCTTATCTCGGTCTTTACACCGGTGGTCACCCTCACGGGGGTGGTAATGGATGCGTGAACGTTAGGTATACACCTTACTTTCCTTTTTTATGTCCCATCATTCACCGCGTTGTTTCCTTTGGGTTCAGTTGTCGTGATAATTCCTCCCTATATCCTATAGTTTGGATTCTTTATTGACTATTTTGGGTTGTTTTGGACTAATATGGTTGTCATATAGGGTCCAATTTTTGTACACTCTCTCCAAGGTTTCGACCCGTTCATGCCTATCATAGGTATTATGTATAAATTGGCATATATGTTAGGTTTCACATCCGTTTGCACTTTGCATGACCTTATCACCATTTCATTATAACCTTAGGTACGAACCCATTCTATCTTGTCACAGAACCTTCTTATTTCTTTTAGAAGTGACATGATGTGAATGGTAGAGCTTGACCATACATGGGTACTCTAGTTAGATCATGTTTTTCATTTGGTTCCCATGCCAGCATTTTTCCTTTAGGGTGGGGGAGTCCTTTGTATAGTACCATCATGACTTTGCACAAGAGCCTCATACTCCTCTTGATCTTTTTTGCTGGCCTTTTCCCTAGGAATCCCTTATGTCAAGTTGTAATTGCATTATCATGAGTTTTGCTTGCCTTATTGAGCCTTATGCTGGCTCCCCTGACGTTGATTATCAACCATATAGCCCGAGCTTGTCTCATGTCTAGCCACAAAGAGCCATTTTATATATCTTTTGCAGCTTGATTCCCCATTTTTAGCGGGAGGGGACTTTCCCCCGAGTGTCATTATCCTACACATGTTTCCTTGCATTGAGCATAGGTATGTTTCGCTGCTTGCAACTAGTTTTTTTGTCCCTTGACACTCGTCTCCTCCTAGTTTGTAACTATAAAGCACTTTTATTCTTTTTCAAGCTTTTCAAAATATTTGAAAAAGTCCAAAAAAATAAAATAAAAATAAAAAGTCGGACAGGAAAAAATGTTATCTTTGGCAGCAGTCGAGTCGTGTCTCCTTCGAACAGAGCACTATCTATCACATCTATTGGTTGGGTTAATAGTTTGACTTTTGGAGATGTACTCCTTTCTCTGAGTTTATCTCCACTAACTAGTTAAGCTTCCAGTCCCTATGGAGCCTCTATCGATGCCTCCTGTGTCATAGAGATGTCCTAATTTTTTATATTGAGTCTATGCTGCCTACATTCAGTCGCCATTCACCTTTATGCTCTTGTTCAAACGAAGTTGAAACCTGAGTCGACCATTCCTCAGTTCTCTTGACTTTGCATGTCGGCCATTCTTGATACAGATACTGGTTCGTGCACATTATGATCAAGTTCTTCCACATTATACAGCTTTGCTGAGTACCTCATGTTGGATGATGGGGGATGCCTTAATGACCTCCTTCCAACAGATTTCATCCCATCGACTTCAGATCATTTATTCTGGGATAGGAGTCTATATTCATTTTGAGTGCCTTGAGACTTGCAGTCATCAGTGGCAGGTTCTCTCGCCATCGACAGTTTTGGGAATACATCAATGTCCCCTGATCGATGGATTATTTCAAGTGTTTGACCTCAACACATTTATTCACACTTGTTAGTTTGCACTCTAGTACCTTGATTCCCATTTTCATTATCGGTGGGTGATCTCGTATCTATTAATGGTATACATCAATGACCGGTAATCAAACAATGGACTACTATGTTTGACCTCAAAACCTCTATTCACATAGTAGGACATGTACTTGTAGCGGATTGTGTAGAAGAACTTCCAGATTGGTGGCATTCCAGATATGCTACCTCCTTGGTCATGCCAGTGTTCATGAGATTTCAGCTCTCGTGACTTGATTCCAGTGGATGTCAGATATCTTCAGCCATTATGGAGATCTTGATCCATTATATATCTTCAGATTTCATGGAGATCATGATCCTTTGTATATCTTCATCATGGAGATTCTGAATCTATATTGTACATGGCGATGACCACACATGTCATATTTTGTATCATGCCTATTCATGGCCATTGTACTCTTGTGTATCCGAGACTATTGTATGTACTTGCAGTTATGTGCAGAGTTTGGTTATTGTATTATACTGTTGGATGGTTGGTTCTTCCACCTGGTTATTCATCACTCCACTTCTGGGATGGACTTATAATGTATTTCGGCCATCGTATCACCCCTCTGACCTCACACATTAGGGGGCATCTGTTACAACTAATTTTACCACACATGGTGGATCACACATTTATGGCCTTCCCTGTCCCTCTACAGACTCTTTGGACCCCATGGACCATTTTTGTACCTTTGATGTTTCCAAGATCATCCCTAAAAACATGCATTATTTTCCATACGTGACTTTTAAACTTATTCTCACGTATATCCGTGGATATGACCCTTAAACCCGCATACATCGGGATGTGTGCAAAAGGTCAAATAATTTTGGAGTTTTCCTTGATGTGGAGCCGAGTCACTTGTCTCTTGGCCTTCCATATGCCTTGATATCACTTGGATTTGACCTTCCATTACCCCATTGAGGCTCTACATAAGGAACCCTTTGGATACATTGAAGGAGGAGGAATTGAAGAGCAAGAAAACTATAATCCATTGTTGTCGGAGCTTATACTTGAGTCTGCATCCCTTTGTCCCTTGGAGCACTTTGTGTTCTTCCCAAGCTTTCCTTTGCTTGTGATATTGCTATCGAGAGATGGAGGATTGAAGTGGTGGAGGCCCAGGTGGAGGACTCAGTTTCTCCAGTTCGCAGACATGCCGATAGAGGTTGTCGTTCTTGTAATCTTTGATTTATATTAATAGAAATATATTTTCCTATCCAATAATGTGTATTTAAATGAATATTGAATCCATGGATTCTTTTAAATGCTTATATGTTATTGATCATATATGCTAGAGTAGGTCTAACACAATTATATAACATGCTTGTCTTGTTTGCTGATTGTTGAGAGAGAAAATTGCTAACACAAGTGAGATTAGAAAAGCTCAATGAGGATCTACATCAACCATCCAGGATAAGGTATGTTTCGAGATACTTTAGTGTTAGATGTTTATTTCTCTTGCATATTGGGAAGGGATTGATTTCTGCGGTTACTCTGTCTATTGTGGTACCCCTAGCCATAGGAAGTTTTCTCCATAACACTAGGTCTTGAGGTATGGAAGTATCCAGATGATATTTTCCTAAACCAAGGAAAATATGCAGTAGAAATCCTAAAAATATTTGGAATGATAGATTGCAAGGCTATGACTACTCCGATGAAAACAAGTTTGAAGCTATTAAATGATGATGCTTCAGAAGTAGTTGATGCTACCTTATATAGAAAGATTATTGGTTCTCTGATGTACTTAACCAATACAAGACTAGATATATGTTTTGTTGTAAACACTCTAAGTCAGTATATGATGAATCCTAAACACATTCACCTTATTGGAGAAAAACATGTAATGAGTTATCTAAAGGGAACTTTAGATTATGGGCTGACTCGGCTGAGATATGCATCTAGTGTCGAGATTAGATTACATGGATACACAGATTCAGATTGGGAAGGAAGTGCCAAAGATAGAAAAATCACCTTAGGTTGTTGCTTTAGTATGGGATCAGGAATGATCTCTTGGTTCAGTAGAAAGCAGACCGATATTGCACTTAGAATGACATAGGATGAATACATTGCAGCATGTTCAACATGTAGCAAAGCAACACGGATTCGAAGATGTTGGAAGGACTATTTGATGCAGACATAGATGCTATTGATATCTTTTGTGATAATCAGAGTTGTATCAAGATGACAGAAAACCTGATGTTTCGTGATAAGATAAAGCATATTGAAGTTAGACATAATTTCATTCGGAATATGGTTCAAAAAGGATATGTAAAGTTCAAGTATGTTCCTACAGAGGAACAAGTGGCAAATGTGTTAACTAAGCCTCTCACTCATGTAAAGTTTGAATACTTTCGAGACAAACTTGGTGTAGTCCAAAAGGACCTCTCTTGAAAGATGGAGTAACAGTAGATGGAAGATGGATGTAGTCATAGTAGCTTAGTTTACAGGAGGGAAATTCTAGCTAGGCTTGTTGGCCTAAAAGGGTTAGTAAGTCAGATGAGGCATGTTGATCCAAGGGGGATTAGTATGTATGGCTAGACCAGTTTAACCCAAGTGGGTGGGTAATCCATGACAAGGCTTGCTGGTCCCCAGGTATTTCCATCTACCTAACTAGGTTTGTTGGCTCGAAAGGGTTAATAAGTTAGACAAAATGCCCGAATGGATCTACGAGAGAATTCACCGTGATGATGCTCCGATATAGTTAGAGGGAAATAAGTATCTTCAGTATTTCTATACTGTTGATTGTTGAGATGATTGCTTCAATATTGTTATATCGATGATTGTTGAGATGTTTGCTTCAGTATTGTTATAGTGATGATTGTTGAGATGATAGTTTCAGTATTGTTATACTGATGAATATTGAGATGATAGTTTCAGTATTGTTATACTGATGATTGTTGAGATGATTGTTACGATAGTTTCAGCAATTTTTACACTGATGATTAATTGTTGAGATAGTTTCAGTATTGTTACACTGATGATTGTTGATTGTTGAGATAGTTTCAGTGTTGTTACACTGATGATTGTTGATGAGTTTGCTTCTGTATTTCTATACTGATGGTGATGTTGATGTTCCAACATCTCTATGATGGTAATGCAGATGATGATATATCATTATAGATGATTTTTATTTTAGCTCTAACATGCTAATAATATTGTTGTTGATGTTTCAGTATATATATATTGATGTTGCAGATGATGTATTAGTATTCACATATTGATGATGGAAAAAATTGATTTAGCATTCACATGTTAGTATGGTAGAAGATGACTCGGTATCCACATAGTGATGCTGTAGAAGATGATCTAGAAGATGATTCATATACTGATGTGAGAGATGATGATTCAATATCCACATACTGATGCTATAATAATATGATCCATAAGATGATTCAATATTCGTGTACTGACGTGACATATGATGATTCAATATTCACATACTGATGCTACAAAAGATGATTTAAAAGATGATAGAAGATGCTCGAGTATGTACATAAGATGATTAAGTATTCACATACTGATATTGCAGAAGATGATCCAATCGAGATCGATGATGAAGATGTATGATGATGTTCCAAAACTTCCTATGACATAGAGAGACTCACCAGTCAGTTGTACAGTTGTGGTAGCAGTTACTACTTTGGTTGAATACCTTCCTAGTTAAGAGGGAGTGTTAAATTATTGTAACTTCGGAAGATATTCTAGATGTATTGAATGTGTTCCTCCTTTGATATATGATTTTGGTCTTATAAGAGTCATTGAAAGAATCAATGTAAACCTCTGAATGTAAGTTGGGTCAATAGTACCCAAGTGTTAGTATAATAAATGTTATTATTGGTGTCTTGCTAGACAAGTTATCGTAGTAAGTCATACAAGTCATCCCAGTTAGGTTAGAGGTCAAGTAAACTGAAAATATAAATAGGGAGGTGCTCCCCTTCATTTGTACTCACTCACTCAAGCTGTTTTGCAAGAGAGAGAAAGATAAGTGCGCTAGAAAGAAGAGAGAATAAGTTGTCTTGGTTTTACATTACTCTAGTTGAGTTCTATACTGAGGAATTTTTGCGGGGTTTTCTCCCTTCTGGTTTCCCTGAGGAAAATCTTTGTGCTCTTGTGTTTTTATGTTTCTGTGCTTGTTGTTCTTTCAGTGATCTTACTAGTTACAATTTGTTTTAAGATATCATCTAAACAAATTAATAAAACTTAACACACCATTCTTACCTTCGAACTTCAGAATGTCCTAAGGAAGTTTAGCGGGAACAACCGGCCACATCAGATCATGAGAAACTGGATCGTTGGTCAAGTTTGAAAGGTTGGGTAGGTTTAAAGTAGCCAAAAGGGAGATCCTAGGCTGTTCCATCTGGTCCCATTCCCCATAAAGAGGTTTGTTGATATAGATTTGATTCCGATAAAGGTCGTAGCCTTGACCGATCAGATAATAACCACCTCCCGTATGGCCCATATAAGGCTACACATGGATTTGATGATTAGGTATTCCCTAATAAGGAGGATCCATATAACCATAGTTATAGGATTGATAGGTTGGTTCCCCCTAGACACATGAGGAGGCACGTAACCTCTAGATACAACTGAACCAGCTGATGAGGGGACAACTTAGTTATATGGAGGGTTTGACATGAGAAAATCATTTGAAGGAATGGGTGTGGTGGATGATGGGACGTAGGATGGAATGTAGGTCATAGCCCCAACGTTCACATATCTCCTATAACCCCCATGAGAGTGAACCTTGGTAACAAGACCAAATGAAGGGAGTGAAAATCCCCCCACAAATGGAGCAGAGGGTGGAATATGACCACTCCCAAACCTATGAGAAAGATAAGGGATTGTGATTCCCCCTGGTCCAACGCCAGGGTCTACACTAGGACCAGTGGCGGGTTATGGGACAGTATTAGTGATATCTGGCATGTAGAATGTAAATAGACCTGTGCTAAAGGGAGTAGGATGAGTCTCAACACCCAACCTCTCTAAGGAAAACTTCCTATGGAGAGATGTAAAATATGACAGCTGGGGTGGTGTAGTATGGGAATTACCAGGCCTAGGAGGGTCAGTATAAACCGGAGTTCTGGGTATCCATGTGGTTCATCCCCCCATCCTAGATGACGAAAACGAAGGGACCAATGGGTTCTCATATGTAGTTCTCATGGCGAGAAATATATGTAAAAAACTGTGTACTAAAGGTTTCCTAGAACACCTGGCCCTCTTCCGAGGAGGAGGATAAGGGTTACAAGGCGATAATACTTCTAAGCATCGAGATCACTGAGGTGTTATAAATTGATCCACAATGACTCCACAAAATCACAAAGACTCAACTAATTACGATCCCTAAATCCAACTAGCGCACAGAGAGAACATCCCTAAGAAAACTAAGTCAGATCCAAACAAGAAGAGAGGGAGGATAAGTGAGATCCCGAATGAAGCAGGTATGTCTCACTTAGAAGAGTCATGAGACTCCCATACACTACAAGCAGAGTTTTGTAACCAATTATAGTGGCCCTCAACTTCAATGCATATAGCGATTGTGCTTTCTGACCCCTACCTAGCCGGGACACTCGCATAATAACCTCTAAAAGTACCCCCTCTGATACCTAGGTAAGGAAACTAAGGTCACCCCAATATAACCAATGCTTATGAGGAAATTCACAGGTGGGATCTACCATATGGGTAGGGTTACAAAGCCCAAAGCTAGAAATCACCAAAGGTACCTCAAAAACCCCCAGATATGAATAAGATCTTGGAAATATCTCCAGTGCTCAACAAAAAGTGGCAAGGGGCTATCCCCACCATAAATGTGTGCGATGACTCATGCTTAAATCTTGTGTAAGAGGATCCTGTTGAGAACACTAATTATACCAATTATTTCACTTCTCACCTAGACATACACCTAGTTGTTTTGTTTCATATCCTTGGAAAGATTTACTCACGACACCCTATTCCAATACTCTACAATCCTAAGCTTGTTGGGGCACCTATATCAAATAAAAATGTGTAATCAATTTTAATTTAAGCGTTAATTTTAATGGATGTGATTACTCAAGGGTAATGAACGTGCAACTAGTGATGTTACGACTCATCAATGAAGTAAATATGCACACCTAGAAAACAATGTCAAGTGCAACTTATTTTTTAATCATGAAAAAGGGGTACGCCCAAAGGGGTTGGATCCATTGGTGAAGAGCGAGAAGTTTTTCACTAGTGGGAAAGGTTCAATTCTAATGAGTACCTAACCTGGAGCCATGTGGGCACCTTGAGGTAGTCGCTGAACATGTGCTTTGACCCAGAGAGATTGTATTAAAATATCTCGTGACCCGTGGACACATAAGTGGATCAAATCCCACCTCCATGTTCTCCTAACATTTAAACCTAGGGGTATAGTGATAGAAAGAATGGATCCCGAGACCCCATTTCACGTGATTACTAGCCCATACCTAGTTGTCGACTCCCCTAGTCAACAAAAAAAAATCCTGCATGGGTGTGGCTCATTAGCATCACTTGATATGAAGTCACTTGTTGTAAAGGAGGTCACGAGTTCAAATCCCACCCAGGTTTACCTATGTCCCATGGATTGCGGGTTGTTGTGGGGTACCTAGGGGTATAGTGTTAGCGAGAATGGATCCCTAGACCCCATGTCATGCGAGTACCAACCCATCTCCAGTTGCTGATTCCCCTAGTAAAAAAAAAAAATCATGAAAAAGGGGTATGCCACTACATGTAATGCAAAATTTCATTTCAAATGCCCATGCAATCATTTCTATATAAAATCATGATCACTAATTCCATCTAAGCAAACTCAATGCAAGTACGAAATTAATGCATATGCACAATGCAATAAACATGCAAATACATTTTTTTTGTATTTTCACTATAGATGCAATGAAAATGCAATAAGTAGACCCTACAAATTCTCAAACCCTACAACCAGCAACAAACAAGATAAGCAAGACACTGAGACTAAAAAGGCCAATGCATTAATAATAAAACAAAAAGGAGATAAATGACAAGAGTAAATTTCAAAGAAAATTAATGAAAAAGACATCTAGTCATAACAGAAGCAGTCAACAGGCAGCACAAGAGCCCAGGAAGACTCAACAATATTCACAACCCACGCAGAACCTCCACACAACAAAATATCAAGAAAGAGGAGAGATGTACGTGGTTGTTCAAGGAAAAGTAGCGTATGTACACGACCATATGTACTGCATCCCACATATATACGCGACTGTAAATTCTATGACCCGCGTATACAAAAGAGGTGGTAAAAAAAGCTAATATCCAACTTACTTCAAGGGATTGGAAATAACTCAACCAACTACTGAACGTGACATAGAAACACAGAGAAGTAGAGAGAAAATCAAGCCAATCATGCACCCAAACCCCAACAAAAAGGAAATCCCCATCGAAGTTACGAATTCAGTTATGAAGAATATCTCCTATGGCTTGGGGTGGACCACAACAAACAAGATGAAACCAGAAATAAACCCATTTCAAAGCATGCTAAATATAGAAATGAAACTAACATTAAGGGACAAGAGGCGTAATTTATTCCAGACGTTCGAAGTAGATCTCTGTTGAGATTTCAATCAAACTTATACCTACAGATTTCCCTCAACAACAACAAGATATACAAGCATGATATATATAAAGCGTTAGAATCTAATCTAGCATGTTACATTTCAATACAGAAACGAAGCAATTACATCCATCGATAAGAATATTCATAATTACACATGCAATGGACGAGAAATGAATATTTGTAATAATATGAACATAGATACAAATGACAACCTCTGTCGGCACCTCAGTGAAATTGAGAAACCGAGTACCTCCAACTAGGCCTCCACCGATTCAATCCTCCATACAAAGGCAAGCTCACAAAGATAAAGGAAAGCTTGGGAAATAGCACTAATGGTTGCTTCAAGGACAAAGAGATGTAGACTGAAGTATATAAGAATGGCGCACAATCCCACTATAGTATCTTTTCTCTCCAAATTTATCCTCCTTCAATGCTTCATAGTAGCTCAATATATAGCCCCTAAATGGGAAATGAAGGTTCGAAATGAAACGTTTCCCGGCATATGGAAGGCCAAGGATCAAGTCATTCATTACTTGATGGGGAAAACTCCAGATATTTTTTTAGCATAAATCCCGATGTACGTGAGTGACAATGGTGCAAGATGCGTATACGCAGATTGTAGACCTGTGACCCGCATATACATATAAAAATGTGTTTTTAAGGGTTCCATTGGAGCATCAAGGTAATAGTGAGAAAATGGGGTAAAAAGAGTCTGCATAGGGATAAGGATAGGCCATCAAAGCATGATGTATCAGGTGTGGAAAATCATGCTATAAAAATCCTCGTATAGCTTGGGTCGGTCATGGATATGAGTTGCACATTACTTTTTAGATCCTATTGGTAGTTTCCTAAGAACTCTATTCCATTTGTGAGACACTGTCGTCCCCTATTGTTCTCCAACATGCATATGGCATTGTGGTCCCCTATGTCCCCTATTTATCCAAATGTTCACAGTGTCGAAGTATACAAGTCACTTCCCTCAACCTTAATCCTTGTTTTTTCCACCTCATCCATGGATGGCAGGATGACCAAGTTTGTAAGTGTCCATACATTGGAGGATTCATGAAAAAGGTAATGGGGCTGCTCTAAATTAGGCTTGACTTCTTTGGTATTTTATGATTGACCACCATAGCATGTTACTTATTGTTTTTGTCAGTCTACTAACATGAATAAAGAATAATTTTTCATCCCTTGGTAGATACAAGTCTTCACAGCTTCAGTTCTGCCAGTATTTGACCATTTTGACTTGGTCAACTTAGTTTACCAGGACAAATATAGGGTCCTAGGTGAAATTACTTCCATACATTCAATTTTTTGTTTTTAGCATCCATTGGTAACCCACACATGATTCCATGCTTCAGTTGGCCATGATACACCTTAGTTGGTGACATTTTTATTTATTATCAATTATCGGGGCCCTGTTTTTATTATTTGGTCATGGATAGAGCTATACAATGGATATTTGATGCCCTTTTATGGTGTTTGTGGTCACCAATAGTGGTTTTGGGGCCTCTAATTGGATTGGCATAGTTGGTTTGAGCATCCAAGAAAGGGAAATGACCATTTTCAGCAGATTAAAGGTTCATCCATATGCACTAGAAAATAATTAAAAAAATTAAAATGACCATTGGATTAGCAAACAAATAAAAGTGGCTAATGTCGGGGGAAATTTTGACTTGGGATGATATTATTCTCTTGGATCTTATGTTATGATTGTTATCATGAGATACGGGTCCCACACTTCATTTGTTCTCCTAGAGGGGACACACTTGGCATCTTGAGTTATGCATATTCCTTGGACTCATTAAATGTTGTAAAGGGGGTGCCTTATGGATACTTAGGACCCTAGGTGACTTCCCTCTCACTATCTTATGTCATACTTTGCACCTTGTCTCACTTGGGAGGAAAGACTTGGTGGTAGAGACCCCACCACTAGCTCATGACATATTGTTCCGGGACCTTATCCACCATTCATCTAATTTTCTATGATTTGATCCTAGCCCTCTATCATTTTGGATAAGCATTTTGTATGTGATTTTTCTATTTAAGAAATATCTTACTCATTGTAAATGAATTTTGGATTTTGACTGAATAAAAGAGACAAATCGTTTTGCTTAACTTGTGTATTTCATTTATGGATGTTTGAATTCAAATATTGGCTTGCATCTACTCTCTGCTCTAGCATTTTATTTTCTATACTTGGCAGCCATTTTTATTAACGATTTACATAAGAAATAACAAATTAATTCCCAGGACAATGACTTGGACAATTTTGTCCTTCCTCTCTTAGAATCGATTTGGCAAATGAAGGGAGTTTTCTTGTGTTATTTTGCTAGCATTTTCACAAGATATTTTTTTTACTTGTTTTGCATGCATGCATTTCATGTTCTCTTGCAACATTGTTTTCCCTGAGCTAACATTCATATTTTTGCTGACAGGGGCGCACTTGTGAATGTAAAGTACTACTCTATGGAGGAGTGGGATCATCATCAATTCATCTGACAACCCTTGAATACCAAATATGTGTTATCACATAGATTGCAGTTGGAGTTACCATGATGTAGATCATATTGTCCGAGACATGATCTAGTCATTTTTTTGTGATGGTGAGTATTTATATGTACATGATGATCAGATGGGATCTATTTTCATAGATTTGATCCAATATACCCTTGTCAGGATTGATCCAACATGACCCCATTGAGATGATTTTGGTTTATTCATGGTTCATTTGTGGAGTAGCAAAGCAGGAAACAATGCATTTCCTTTTCCCATGGTTCTAGAGACAGGTAAATGGTTGAGCAATTATACATGTTGCATTTGGGTGTATCATTGTCTCTATTGATTATTTTAATAGTTGTGACTTGGCATGTTTAGCTGACAATGATATTATATTGGTTTGAGTAGTCAGATGATATTTTATGTAAGGTCATTATGTATGATCACTAGTATTTCCACCATGTTTCACTTTGTCCACCCATTCGTCTCTTCCATTTTGAGATTTACCATGGACTTGGACTTTGATTGGTGAGATTAAATACCTTCCCCCACTTGGATATCTATGTTGGATAGACCCATGTTGATATGTGTATTGGCTCTGAGTTGTGAGACATAACTTACCAAATACTTGTCCCTTATAGGCTAGGAGAACCAATTGGTGTTGGATCTTGAGCCTAGGTGAGTTGGGAGTCTGAATCCTTGACCCTTATGGTCAATTTCCCCTAATGTTTGGTCTTTATTTTGAATGATTCCCACCAATTGAACCCATGATTCACTTCTAGGAAAAGAGTACCCACTAGTGTTGTGACATGATCTAAGGTTGGCTAGTTGCTCGAGTTGTGTCATCTAGGCTTGAAACAAGTTGTACTACCATCATTGCATGCATTTATTGTGTTCATTGCTATATATTATGAAATGCAAGGCCATGGTAAAATTGTACATAATTGTTCTTTTAAGCTCATATAAGAGGGCTATGAAATGAAATGCTAAAGGCCAAAAAGCATACGTGGAACAAATACTATATCTAAATGACATCTAGCCATAATTGATTAAAATGTAATGATTATTTCCCCACGGATCTTGTTAAGTCATGAATTTGTTTCCTTTAATTTTATATTTTGATTGTGATTTTATCTTTAGTTTGCTCATATGCTTAAATTTTCTCATTTGCTTACTTTAGGAATTTTTGGTTTTAATTGAAATTTGGATTTTTTTGCTTAGATTTGTTTTATTAAGTTTGTTTTCTTAGCTCTTGAAGGGTGTAAAGGTCATATTATTGAATAATGGACTCACAAATCATATTAAAAGCATACCCATCATTCAAACATCACGTAAACTTCATGCAAAATGGAAAAAGTTGTAAAACAGTGCCAAAATTGGTTTTAAATTATTCTTGTAGCGCAACTGCAAAAAAATTACACTGCGGTGCTACAAGAAAATCGTTTTTTGCCAGAATGGTCATTTTTCAGTCCGATTTTTTTGGGATTTCGCTGGGGAAGTGTTAAATAAATCATTGGTCATGTTTGATATGTGTTTTGCCAAGTTTTTTTTCATGTAAACAGGCGTCAGTCTCATGTGAGGGAGATTCCGACAACTGTCTGGCAACTGTATGCCGATTTATGGCAAAATCGTGACAGACCATGGAATGGGGTGTGATTTTCGGCAGGAGATTCTCAAACTGAAGGTTACGAAGTTGGTGAACATTGAGGTGGAGACACATTGGCTAAAAATCTGGAATTTGCCGTTGCAGAGGAATTTAGGTTTTCGCCAGTGTGACAGTTGGGAGTAATCTGAAGAACCACAGAATTCTTTATGACCCTGTAGATCAGTGATTGTACCCATAATGCATGATATAGTTTTTATAAAAATGGATGATGTTGCCGGTTCAACAACTCAGAGAAATGTTGATCAGACTCAGATAAAAATGGGATCGCCAGATTATGATAGAGATGATGAAATTGAGGATCAGATCCTTATTAGCCTCTCAGATGTTGATAGAAAGGATCATGAATTCAAGTCTACAATGAATGGACCATTGGTGGACGTCTTGAACAAGTGGACATTTAGAAGAGTGAGAAATCGAATATTCGAAAGCATACACATGGTCACTATGCAAAACAAAATAAAATTTGTTGCTTCCTTTTGGTCCTGCAGCAATGATTTTAGCTCATTTATCATAGCAGATCAATACATTTCAGAGATGGGTTTTCTTTTTCAGCTTGTTGGGAATAACACCTTTGGCCGAGCAACTAGGTTTTGGAACAAAGCAGCTAGCATTTTTCACTGGTCCCACAGTTGGAGGCCTTTTGAATGCCACATTTGGAAACGCCACTGAGATGATTATCTTATTTACTGCACTTTACACACACAAAGTTGCATAAAGGAAAATCAGAATTAGCCCTTTCAAGGTTTAACAGCTGTGTTATACTGGTAGCATATTAAACAACAACATTACATTGAACCATTACCTTTCAAAACCTGAAAAGATGATAGTGTGAAGAGCTGTGCATTTTCTGTTATCCAAATATCACAAATTGATTCGCTACTTGTAAACAAGACAACAAGGAAGCCGAACATTTGAAATTGCAGGAAGACCTAATTTCATTAGGTGTTAAAGCTTATTGTTTTCAGTGTTTAAAGCTAATGGGAGCAGAAAATGGGCATACAAAAGATTGTTTTTTTATATCTCCTCATATATTGAATAAACTTTCAGTTGATCTTAGAAATCACAAGTTGATATAAGGAGCTATCAGATGAGATTACTTGTGTAACACCTTTTCTGCACAGAGATAGTTCATCAGTTTCATTTAAAGGCATTAAAGGTTACGTTGTACAGAACTACAATACACAGGTGCTGTTATGTTTTATGGAGATGAACCAATATCTAAATGAGCAGATTGGATGATAACTAGTTTCATCACCAGTCTCAGTCAAGAGTATGAAGCATTCTGTGACCTAAATCTCTTATACCTGTGATAAAACCTAGCCATGCTTTATGTATGGAATTCACGGACTGCAGAGGTTTATCAGTTGCTGATATTTTCTCAGGTCATGTTGGCTATGCAACTTCCAGCTGCTGTAATACTTCTTTTTAGAGTGGCATCTTCAAGTTCAATAATGGGCACTCATAAAATATCTCTTTTTGTGGAAGTTTTGGCCTGGTTATCCTTCTTTTTGATGCTCATCCTTAATATATCACTAGTGTCAGATATGTCTTTTGGGGATAGCGAGTGGATAAGTTCCTTGAGAAATATAGGCACTGGTATGGCAATTCCTTTCATCTTGATTCTTATGGTTGCTATTTTGTCATTAGGGTTTATGTTATGGCTTATTGTAACACCTCTGAGGTGTGCAAACCACAAAGTAGAGGACCAAAAATGGTTTGAAGAATCAGAAACTCGATATGAACATGTAGAGCATCTTGTTTCCATAGAAATGTTCATATATGGCTTAAATTCTGAAGATATTCCAGCAGAAGAGGTTGAAACATTAGAGAGCAAGGGAACCAGAATTGACAAGACTTTGCTTGACAATGATTTGAAGCCTGGGAAAGATTTGAGTATTTGTCCCAAGGTTACAGAAGTTCATGCAATGGAGCACACAAGTCTAGAAATTCCATCACGGACCGATTCACAAAAACCTCTCTCAGTTTTTACACAAGTGTCAGGAATTGAGAGATGTGGGAGCTTATTTGACACCTATTTTCTCAGAAATTTGCCATATTTTCCAGGAATCCGATTTGCTATTTTTAGTCAATTAGTTGAATTAGTTAGTTAATGTAACTGCTGGGTAGTTTCAATTTCGACCTAATGAAGGGGAGATAGAACTACTTCTTTGTAATTATAAAAGAGGGACAAAGGGACTGAAGAAGGGTTCTGATTTTTGGGAGTTTCAGGAGGTCTTCAGACTTGTTCAGGAGTTAAGTATCAAAACTCTTGTATGCATTTGATGATGAAATTATGAGATATATGACACTTTTACCTTTCAGTTTCTGTGTTGGCTTCATTGTTGAACTTGTTTAGTTTCTTAATTGATATATTCATTACTGGTTTATGTGTATCTGTTGGTGATGCTTGTCTTTTATGAATGAAGCTCAACATTGTGTTTCTGTTGGATCTTGTTGGATATATTATGCATCTTTATCATCTTTTGTTTATGATTTAGTTATTATTTTGCTCATGAATGTATTCCCTGATTGTTCCCAAAGTTTACAACCATTAAATCATACCAGAAACCCTAAACCTAGTTTATGTTATTGAATTTTATTTGAGATTGTGTTGGCTTGTTTCTTTGGCCTTGGAAACAATTTCTGGCACAAACAGATCCCATGAGTTTTGATGTGAGATGGAGTAAGGGACAACTAATTCTAAGTGTCCCCTAAGATCTCTACATTATAGTTTCTTGTGTACTCAGCGCAATGGTGCTAGAAAAAATCCTCATGGAGCTTAAGTCAAGCTTGGATGTGAGTTTGTAAACACTTGTTAAAGTTGAATGGACACTTCTCACTGAACTTATTCCATTTGTGAGATATGCTCTTCCCTACTGTTGTATGTCCTGCACATATCCAAGTGGATCTTTGTTTCCCTTACTAGTCTTAAAGATCATTATGTCAAAGTTAGTAAGTATTTCCCCTTATCATAGCCTTGATGTACTCACCTCACCCATCATAGTAAATTGTTTAATTCTGTAACACACATATACTCACCTCACCCATCATAGTAAATTGTTTAATTCTGTAACACACACACACACACATATAGGGGGATTTATAAAGGATTTAATGATTACGTTAACACAAGTCATGTATTTGTTTTTATTACTTTACCATTGTTGTGTTATATATGTTTTAATTTTGGCTATTAGCATAATCAGGTGAGCTTCATTCACCCATGGTGCGCATAGGACTATTCAGATTATTGTTCAACCTCCATTTTGAGTATTTTGACTTGGTCAACACATTTACCGAGGAAATTTGACTACGGGGTTCAGGATTGCATATTTATATTCCATATATGTTTAGTATACCATTTTTCAAGCTCAGTTAATGTTTTTTTTCCATTATACAGAGATATCATGATTTATTATTATTATTATGGTCATATTTTTATTAATGGACATGGTGTTGGATTCCATATGCATATTCAAATGGATATATGTGGTGTGAGTAGTCATGACTAGTATTGTTCGAGGTATCTAGATCCCTTTGGACACTTAGATCATGTTTCCGAGAAACTGAAAAGGACCGAATGACACTTCTATTCTACAATGGTGATTATCAGGCATTTTATTCATAAAAAAATGACCATTGCTACTCTAGAAAAATTGATTTGGCTAATGTTGGCTAGGAAATGGATTGGGGATGTTATGTTATGATGAGACAAGGCCTTCCACATGTGTTTCATGCCTTGTACCTTGCATAGGAGAACTCATCATGTTTTATCTTTGTCCTAGGGAGGACATCTCCGTAGAGAGGGCACACTTCCCTTTGGGAGTTGATGTATTGTCATGTTATATATTATGTCATTGTATATTTAGGGTCCTATGGTGATTTATGTCTCTAAGGCATCCCACTTTTCATGTGCCATCATTATTATATCTTACATAATGTATATTTTTCCTTTCCTAAGGCGTCATTGGTAAAAATTGCTCCCCCCTTTGATTTGGTTTTTATGATCCATGTATGTAAAAAGTAAAAAGATATCCACTGTCCATGTTCAAAATTGTATCTTTTAATATTATCCACTCATTCAAAAAGTGGTTAAGGTTTTGGTCTCTCTTGAATCTATTTAAAAGAGAAGACTCTTCATGGTAGAAGGACTCTTGACTCTGGATTTTTAATGAAGAAAAATATTTTGTGACTTAATTGCTTGTGTGGATGTGGATTATTGTTCTTGGTGAATAATTGAAACTATATTTTTCTTGCATTGGAAGATCTTGGTAGATATATCTCATATATTTTTGGTTCCAATATTTATTGTTCACAAGGAGATCGATTTGGAGAGGGGCGCACTTGTGGAGGAGACCTACCTTCTTTCTATTTTCGGATCTTGTTTCTATAGGGAGTATTTTTGTCTTAATATTTCTTACTCTTTCATCCTTTGTCTCACGTTAACAACAACTTTATTTTATAGTTTATCTAATTGGTATTTCCTTGGCTTGGTAGGAGAGAAGGCACACTTGTGGGTTTTTGGGTGATTCACTTAAAGCAAGATATTCATCATTCTTCCACTTGATCTATCTAGGGGTACTCCTCATTACTTCAAAAATATTCCTCAAACATCAAGTAAGTGATATGGGTAAGTTTCTTCATGTTATTTTTCTATCCAAGTGTCATTGCATAGTTTTACTCTAAAAACCCTAGTTTAGTAAGTAGGTTATTCATTGAGGCTTGTTTTATTTAGAATTTGGATTTTTTGGAAATTTGGGTGTTTTCATATATCTTATAAAACCCCTATATCTCCTAGCGCATCACCTTTTGACTACATATCACCACTCCAAACCTGACACTAATATTTAAGCAATTCACCCTTATTAGATTCATCTTTTTTTTGGGTTTGCAGTCTGACTTGGCTTGTTCTTCTCAACATTGTCAAATCTAACATCAATCTATCATAATCAAATGTTAGAGAACCTTAATTATCTCAATTCATCACTCTGGGAATACCACCATTTTCTACCTTCAAACTTCCTAGGGCAGTGACATTTGTCACGTATACTAGCACTTACAACCTAGATCTACATACTAACTCTATAGTCACTAAGTCTAAACATTGTGGATTACATTATCATTGTTTAAACTCTCATAGTCCAAAACATCCTTACCATTGGTTATCTCTCTTGGATATAGTGCTTCTTTAACTATACACCTTACGTACTCTATAACCATAGTTTAATCCGGTGTCTTAGATTTAGGTTTTTCCTTCTAGGTTAGATCAGGTCTCCTCCTTTGTCATTTGGATTATTAGTGGTATAAAGCAAAGAGTTTCCTAATCGGAGTGACAACCGATCCATATCTAGGGGTTGGGATACTCTTAGTTCACCTCTTTAGTTGCATGTCTCCTCTACCATCCTAAATAGGATACCTTTATGTGGAAACTACAAGTTGTGTAATAACAGTTTGCAAGTATTTTATCTCCTAAATGATCTCATTTCCATTTGTCATTAAAAATAAACAACATTAATCTAAAACCCTTATAAATTTTTAGTGGTAGTTCTAGTCACTCAACTAGAACTTAATTGAGAGGCCAAGTTAGATTTATGTTCAAACCCATAGATACCAATTTTCATCCTAATCCAACTCCATTTGTGCATCTTGGCATTGATCCCTCTAGGAGCTATTACGCCCTCCTTGGGTAATTTTCCTATTTGCTTGTTGAGTGACGTGGGTGTTGCTTGCTTGTTTTTCTTTTATCATATTCTCTTATTCAAGCAACTATTGCAAGTGCTAAATAGTAACTTTATCCATTTCATGGTTAGTATCCATTTCTATTGCTTAAACTTCACCTGATGCGTTTTGGCCATCATTAGCTGGCACTTAGTATTATCCTAGATCCAAGAATTAAATAATTGGCATTAAGATATATTTAATTGGTTGAGTATTTCATCTTCTTTCCGAAGACTTCTCAACTTGCCTTTATAAAAATATCAATCCATCGGGCATTTGAATGATCTAGGGTTTAACTCAAGGCCTTCAACGCTAGTTCAAGTTTCATTTTTTGTCTATGAGTGGCTTATTTGTCTCAGTTAGCCACTACTAGATGACTAGGGTCTCCCCATTGGCTTAGCTTTGGCCCTGCCTAAAGCGAAAGATAGCCTCTTCTAGCATGACACTTGCATCATTTGCAAGGGTTTATCACTCTGAGGTCGTCTGGTTTAGTTTCCTGCCCTCAACCCATCCTAGATAGGATACTTTATAGAGGCAACTACAACTTAGGTGATAACATGGCTATATTTTGCAATGCACCATTTCAAATGTACTTATTCTTTGCATCATTGTTTGAACTTTGATTTTATTTTGTTTCTCCTATTCAATCAAAATATGCTTGTTCATACACTTGTTTGATCACTATAATGTATTTTGAAGCAAGTTTGCTTGCATGTTGCATAATCAAAAGTGTATACATCCGTTACTTGTTTTTGGAACTCTTCTAAAATATTAGAGATGCCTACTTGCCCTTATGTTGCCGAAAGCACTCATAATCAGCATAAATAAAACCAATAAAGTGCAATACATATGGTTGTAGATGAAGACACATATCAAACAATAAGATTGCTAGACATAAGTTTTCTATGAAACAAGCATGAACAATTTTAAGGATCTATACTTCTCTTGAAGTGTACAAACCTTGGTCTTTACTAATTCTTAAAATTCTAGGTATAAATGTTTCGTGACGTGTTTGCAAAAATATTCAAATTTCTAAGGAATTTATATATTATTTTGCAAAATTTTGGAATATTTTAAAGACTAATTATATTCTAAAAGTCGGGTGATTTCTTTTTGAAAAAAGTGGAATTTGGTGAATTGTTTTTGGAAAGAAAAATGGAAAATTATCCAAATGATGAAATGTATCCCCTAAAATTTACAAACTCCGCCTAATTGGAGATAACATAGTGGAATCATATTATGTAATGGTTCAATTATACAACCATCGCAACCTCGCAATAAACTAGAATGCTTAAGAAATTTGACATTTGTTGATGTTTTTGAGAGAAGTACTTGTATTACCCAATAAATGTGTTTATCTAATTATAATTTTTCTTATTAACATATCCCAAAAAAATGTATTTGATGCTCTACAATGTGCCCACAATGTCCATCATATTGTTTCCCTTGATGAGATGCTTGTGTCCAAAGAAAATCCACACTAATGATATAGTAGTTGAAATCATTATATTCTTCAATATTTCTCCTACTGTTGATCCTTCTCAATATACTAATATCTACCATTCTTGTAATCATTTTGGAAAATCACTATTCACCCATTTTTACAAGTTCATTCCTTCCACAAGCATGTGTTTGGATTTCTTTCTAGTGAACATATCCAATATCAATATTCCATAACTATAAAACTAATTTTTTGTTGTGACACATCTACCAAGTGCATACCCTCCATTTATGCACCATCATACTAAGGTATATGATTCACAATTTTAATAAATGGAAACTCATGGCATTTCTTAAATTGCTATGTAACAAATAACATTACTTAGAGGAGCACAAGTGAAAGTTCAATCTTCAAACTTTGATTGCTTATGAAAGTGAAAGTTGAACATTCATAAATTTCAAAACATATGATAGCAATGTTAAAGTAATATGTTGTCATATATTTATAAAAACACATTATTGGGTTTTAGATCCCAGTGTATCACTTGCATGAAACAATGGCAACAAAGATACAACATGTCCAACACAATATTTGTTATTATATTCAACCTTTGAATCAAACTCAAACCTCTTAAATATGCTTTGCCATCAAGATAATAGTGCAATCAAACTCAAACCACTTAAATCTCTTTCATCATCACAATACTAGTACATTGTTAGGGTCTTTGTTATTTGGTGTGCTATATTACAGGAATGGCATTAGTGTATCTTCATTTCAACCTTTGTCTTATTTCATTATTATTGTCAATTTTAAACAAAATCATCACTTTTATGGATTGCAAAATGGATTAACACTAGTTTTGCAAGGAGAATGATAGATTTGCAAAGCCATGAATGTGGAGGCACATGATTAATGCTTCTATGGTTTCTTTTAATGCAGAAGTGTTATCATTTTGTTGTTTGGACTTGTGCTACTAGCAATGTTTGTTGTTAGTTATGGTTGAAAATATAATATGGTTGTGGCATGTTCATGAGATAATGTATGCATGCACTAAGTGGAACAACTATGAACCCGTAGATTAAATCTCCTTCTAAATGGTTAGATAACCAAGTTTGGATATTTAAAAACTAAATTACAAATATGTTAATGTCTTTGAACACATCATTACCCTTCTATTGGGGACAAAATTAGTTGCTATATATTGTAACTAGTGTACTAGTGTAGATAAAACCCCCACACCCCATGCACCCACCCCTCAAAGCACTAAGAGATGCTTTAAACAATGTCCAAAGATTCAATTGCTCATGTCAACCATGAAAACCTACTTTTAGCATCATTAGATGCACAACAATTTCAATTATGTCATGTTTGTTGTTTGCATTTGTTTCAAGCAAATATGTTTTTTTTGTTTATATCTTCTACGATCTTCGAGAATCTTGAGACTTTTCATTAAATACCCACTATTTTTTATAGGGAATAAGACATTTGAATAACAAGAAGCTTGAAAATTTTAATTTGAACAAGTTATAATGCCACTTCCTCCTTGATGTATCAATCTTGTATCAAATGATAAAGTCCATCCAAGATTTCATGCTTCATTCTTCAACACAAGCAAGTGATCATATTCTCTCCTTTGCTTTAAAGGATAGTGAATATATATATATATATATATATATATATATATATATATATATATATAGTAATGCACACTAATGTAGTTGTTATTACATTGACTTAAGTTGATTTAAACATCTTAGATTGCAAGTGTAGAATTAAAATAAAATATTCTTGTTAAAGAGGAAAACAGGAAATGGTTGTGGCATGTTACAAAGGTGATTAGTGATGATTAATTTGGTTGGTTACACCAGCTATTTACATTTCCATTAAGATGGAAGCCTATAAAGTGTGTCATCTTACAAAGGTTGTTGATGATGATGATGTTGGTTGCCCCAACTATTGAAATTTATGTTGAGATGGAAGTATATAAGACATTGTTCCTTAGGTCAAAATATCGTGCACTTAGTCCATTCCTTATTAGTTTGTATTAATTGACAATTTGAAATCTTGAACTTATTTATAATCATGAATAAGTCTCATCAATATTACTTAAAACTTATTTTCTCTTAAATTATTGTCCCGCGACACTTTAGCAACACTTATAATCCTTTGGAGGTTTTACAAATTATTGATAAGACCATCAAAGCCAACGATATTCACTATATAGTTCGTCCCTACATGAGGAAACAACCAAGCTATAACACTTCATTAGAAGCAAGGATGAATACATTCAGAGGGGGGGAAGGGTGCGTGTCCACCTTCGATGGACATAGGAAGGAAATGAGTCCTAAAAATCCTATTTTGACTTTACAAAAAATAAAGAATGTATATGAATGGTTATTGGGACTTAGAAGATTAAATGGCTCTTTGGAGGAGAGTTCGATGCATGTAATTAGTATGCTCAATATTATTTTCTAATACATTTTTCTTATTGTATGTGTTCATTGAAACATTGTTTAACATAGAAGTGCTATAAAGTAATACCCCCCAAAGTTTTTCATCGAAAGGGACATTTTGGGCAAATAAAATACCAAGGAAGAACTTCTTTATGCCCTAAACACATGAAGAATGAAAACCCCCCCTAGTTGGATGCATTCTAATGTGCATTCTTCAAAATTAGGTGAGACATTGTTGACGATGACATTTTTCAAATGGAAAGAGAAGTCTTTATGTGCGAAAAGCTATTGGAATTTTCAAATCGATGCCTTATTAAATTAATATGCAAAAATTATGATAGGGATACCATTGTTGGTTGGTGTCCTAAAATGTTGTTGAATGTCTCTACAAAAACATTGGCTAAGGAAGTGGAATTGAGGATAGGGCAAGTTATTTCACGTAGTGCGAGAAAACAAGATTTGTGCAAGGAAGGTTTATTCTAGATACAATAATCTCACTCCGGGAGGCTATTAAATGGGCTAAGGATACTTATCAAGACTCCTATATTTTTCAAACTTAATTTTTATAAGGCATATGATTGAATACATTGTAGTTTAATCAAAAAGATCTTTAGTTTCTTGGGTTTGACTCATTGTCAAACATAATTATCTTGCATTGCTCTATGAGGTGGGGTTGTCCTTTGGCTACTTATCTTTATGTGTTGGCAACAATTTTTTGGGATATTTACTTGATGTAGCAGAAGCTCCATTAAGAAATATAGATACTGCTCTTCCTAAATAGCCCAATATGATTAATAAACATTTTGTTGATGATTCTCTCATCTCAATTCATACATGTAAAAGAATGTGTTGGGACTACAAACTAGGGGATGTTTGGACATTTTTAGTGTTGTTTTCTAGTGCGATGGTCAACGATAATAAATATGACTTTTGGCTCATGGTTTAAATGACCCTTCAACGTGGAATCCATGGTATGGAACTTCACTTAGCTAGGGAGATTGTTAGATACCTTGGCATCCCATTAAGAGTATGTTTATTGTCAATAACCATGTGGGATTTATGGCTTCAAAGGCTTTATGCTAAACTACAATATTAAAATTTAAAGATCTTCCTTTTGTTGAGAAGTACGCTACTATCTCTAGGATTTTATAAACAAGCCATATTTATTATGTTTCTTGTTGGTTCCCTAGTTGTATACAATTGGGTAAATTGGAGATTAGATCCTTTTTATGGGCCAGGTCGATGAGAGGCCTTCCAATGGTTGAATGGGATGTTTGCAGATTTTCCAAGTAGGGAGGTCTGAACCTTATTGATATAGTTTTGTAGGGTAAATCTTGGTGAATAATTGGGTTGTTTCTTGTTTAGAAGTGGTGCCTCGGTAGATTATTTTAAGGTTGTTAGTGTTTTAATGGTTCTACAAGATATTTAAACATTTAGCATCAGGATTATTGAAAGATACACAAGCACAATACAAAAGAAAGGCACAAAGATTTTATCCTAGGAAACCACAAGGGAGAAAACCCAACAGTTTCTTCCGTATAGATTCGTCACTTAGTACAATGTCAGGCATAGATGGAAAACCCAAAGATAAGATGTATTATGCTGCTTCTTCTTCTTCTTCACCAGCGAACTTGTCTTTCTCACTCTAGGAGCAAACTTTCTTGCACTTGTTATGTGTCGAAATGAGATTTTGTGTAGCTCTCTTTGTAGTATGTACATAGTTTTGATCTCTGTGCATTAATTCTCTGTTAGCATAACAATTATTTCCTCAAAAAAAAATGTTGGCATTCTTTATAAGGATAATAAGTATGTTCTCAATTACTTGCAAAGGGTTTTTTACTGATTAGGAGCAAAGAAATCTAATATACTTACATAATTGAATCTTAACTCGGCCCTTTAGCGGTTAGAAAGTTGCCTAATTTTATACAGCTTTCTTTGTACGTAGTTTTTCTGTGTGTAATTCTTTGTTAGTATAATAAGTATTTCTTCAAAAGAAAATCATTGAATAATCCTTCCACTTGCCTGTTAACAGTTGCAAAGCAACTGTTGACAGTAGGTAAGTGTTAGGTTGGCTCTACAAAGGTTCTTGGCTTTGAACTTTGTGACTTTTAGGATGATTTATAATGAGTTATGATCCTTACACTGTTTGGCATCCAAGGGCTTCAATTGCAATACCAGTTGCTGTTGTTACAAGTTTATTCACTGGTTTAATATGTGCTTAAGTAACTCATTACCTTCTATTTTATATTGCGATAGTTGCTGTGATAGTGTGAAGAGTTTCCTTTGGTATAAACATTTGAATTTGGATGCGACATCTTTCCCAAGTCTGAGATTAACCTTGATTACAACTCAATCACATGCCAATGGAACAATTTCATATATGAAAAAGAGAACATGAAACTGACTATAAAAAATGATACAGAAATATACAAATGTCATCTTTTTCTACTAATGTTTACTCATATTAATTTTCCACAAGGAAACCAAAGAATCATTTACATTCTTGATGTCGTGAAATGAGTTTCTTGAGCAGTAGATGGACCATCATGTTGAAAACAGTGATATTGTAAGTCTGTATGCCACCGCGTAGAATATGCAATGTGCATGCAATCAGGATTCGGTAACAACTAACTACTTCACCTCCATTGTCCATCCCATGCTATCCTCAGCCAAACCCATCTGAATGCTTGTAAGAGCTGAATACAATTCCTGAGAAACTTCTCCTGGAGCTCCATTCCCATAAGTGATTCTGTAGGCACGCAAAAACAAAACACTTTCATACACTGCGTTTACAAAAATACCAGGGATAGAACTAGGGAATTGGGCATGGGTATCAAGATAAACAGCATAATGTGTCCTGCAATTCCTCTCATTCAGAAGCAATTAAAAGAATTTTGGTCAATCATGTAATAAGAAACACTACATATTCTTCTTGAGATTGAGGGCACTCACTCTGTAATGTAGTTTACCTAAATATATTATAAAACAATAGTTCATGACTGCAATTATTCTTGATTCTATCCTAAGAGGTTAAATTTATATTTAACACTTTCCCCAAGTTTAGTGAGTGTTTCTATGGTTTAACTACACATGCATATTAGAATGAGTTTTCCAGTTCTAGTACATTTGGATGTGTTTTGGCACTTAATATATGCACTTTTCCAGAAGATGTTTTATATAATACTAGGGATAAAAGCAATGTTTTGTGAAACTCATGCAAATAAGCATGCACAAATCTTGAAACAGCAAACTGAGATGGCCAAAATCTAAAAGGCCAAACTTGAATCAGGAACAGGAACTTCTGCATGCTGCAGATAATGTTGCATACTCCTTAGTGACTGGAATTTTCGGTTGGAGGCTATTATGTGACAAATCTTTAAATGAAAGTCATCACTTTGAATCTGTTTAAACAATCGCTGTCTAAAAAAATATTCATGCCATTTTTCTAAGAGGACTGTTTTTTGCTACCATGGTATAAAGTTTAAACTAAGCTAATGAACCCAAAAATAAATTTGTCAATCTCCAAAAATATCATTTCCCAAAGATGTAGAGGAATGTAATAGACCTAGAAAAGCATTATTGAAACTGAAATTTGTGAATGACTATATTACAATTTATGTATGCATAATAATTGGGATATAAAAATAGAAAGGGGGTGATAAGGTACAAATTTGTCACATCATAACCTGATTATGATTAAGATTATGTACAGTATGAGTGGCTTAATAGTTAAGAACATGTATTTCCTCTTTGGAGATGGAAGGGGTAGGGTATATACACCTCCATAGGTTAAAGCAGTGAAATTGCTATGTGGAGAGGGTCCCCTGTCCCACAAAAACAGAGGTCTCATACATTAAATTGACGTCTGGCTAGTCCATGACCTTAAATTAGATCATTATTATTATTCTTAGTAAAAGGTACAGATTATGAAGCAATCTTAGATGGAGTGGATTTCAAAATAGAGGCTCAGCGGACCCAGGATGGACAGAAGCAAACAATCCCAGGCTCTTGCACAGCTCTACTAACATATTCTTGACAACTTGGACCACTCGTATGATTGTCTAAATGAAAGTCTCGATTTTCAAAGGAGGCATTCATGTGAACTTATAACCAGTTTTTATAAAGTTTTACTGTCTCTGTGTAATGGCATGATACAACAACTAACAGAAGATTAGACCGTGACATAGCTGTTATTATGCAATGCCCAAATATCACTGTATTTTCCAAGGAGAAGAAATTTAACCGACTTCATATTAAATCAGAAGCAAATTAGAAAACGCCTAATGGGAGCAATGACATTGATAACAAAATTTTATGCTTTACCAACACTGCCTGAAACCTAACAGATTTGACAATAATAGGCCTTCTGAAAATTTATTCACCTTCTATCGAGATAAGTGATACTTCCCACGGGAGAAAGAACCACTGCTGTGCCCGTGCAAAAGACTTCATCTGCATCCATCAACTCATCGACAGGCACTAAACGTTCGTGGACCTGCACCAGTAAAACGCTTTGAAGCTTTATCTCTCTGACTAAAATTTCCATGCAAAATACCATTTAAAGATAAAGAATAACTCAACCATTTCACCTAGGAAATTACACAAATTACTAGTAGACATCATACATGACACCGTGTAAAATCCAGCAACTAAAAAACATTTTCTGATCTCTTTGATAATACTCTAGGAAACAGCAGAGGCCGAAAATTCATGAATAGCCTAAAGTTTGACTCAATCGAACACATTAGAAGTTTACTGATTTGATACATATCAGCCATCTTCCTTGAGAATTTGTAAGGCTTAGTTGTAGTTATCAATGACTAGAAGAACTAATAGTCACACCATTAAATGGTCTCAATTCTCAAGATATTTTTCATGCTTAAAATGATCCGTGTGCAAATACATGCCAATCTATTCAGATGGCTCTCAAGACTTACTTCCAATTGATCGTACCCTATCATATATTGCGAGTTAGTATATGCAGAACACCAATACAAATAAACTAAAAGGACCATGTACACTTCATATACCTCATAGCCTCGACTACGAGCCACCTCAATGATGCTTTTCCTTGTAATTCCAGGAAGTACGGATCCACGGAGTGCTGGAGTAGATATAATTTTATCCTGCATAAAACACCACAATAAATTTCTTTAACATAGTCGGAGAAGAAATCCGTTGAAAAAATTGTTTGGTACTGTTTACTGCGAAGTTACAGGAGTTTCCGGAATGGGGATGTGGGGGTCGGGAGGACAGGTGTCGAGGATGGCTACAAGACGCCCCAAAAATTTTGGAGTGAGCTAGACTATTTGCACCTTTGCCGGTGAAATTTGCCAGAATCTGGCAAGGAATTTTTTGCTGAAATAGTGAAATTTTGGTTGCTGAAATTGCAAGTGTGTTTGCAAAAATGGATTCAGCGCCCTCGAAAACCCTTGGGGCACCCAATAATGCAACTTCAACAACCTGAAACTGCAAATTCAGCAATTCTTGCCGGATTTTGGTTAGAAATTCCACCGGAAAAATGGTGCAAATGGTCTAGAGTTTAGTCAACTCTCCAAATTTTCAGGTGGAACAACAATAAATAATCTAAAAAATGAAAGATTCTTAAAAAAAAATTCCAAAAATATATTCACAGCTCCCCACAAAAATCTTCATAGAAGATTTAAATATTAAACTTGAATGATAAAAAGGAAACATACATTAAATCCTAAACCAAAGACCAATGCCATTTTTTACTAAAAAGTCACTTGAATCTCCAACCCAACAAGATGCAACCAAAAACAATATCCAAAATTGAAAATTCTAAAAAGAAACCAAAAATATTCATAATCCCCAAAAATATCTTCTTTGGATTTTTAAAACTAAACATAAATGATGAAACGGAAACATAAATTTAAACCCTACACTAAATGCCAATGTTGTTCTTGAGTTACAAGGCACTTGTATCTCCAACCCAACAAGATGCAACCAAACAGTAGTCTCCAATGCAGCAAAGTAGCTCCAAACAGCACTCTCTCTGAATCCAAAAGATGTAAAACAAAACAACACTTTTTTTCTCCAAACAGCACACTTTCTGCCTCCAAACAACAGTTTGAACTCCAAATAGCCTTGTCTCAGGTCTAGAAGATGTAAGAAGGAATGAAAATGGGGGGATGGCCATCAAACAACACCATGTCAGCTCCGAACAGCAATGTTTCACCTTCTAACACTGACATCTCATTGAGCAGAGAGAAGAAAGAATGAATGAAAATGGTTGGGGAGGTGTTTTCAAAGAAATTTGTAGGTTAGGGTTCTTTAATTTATGTTATTGGCTAAGTTAACCCACAATGGGCTTGTGCTTTGCCAACCACCAAAACTGGCCTTTTTTGGCGCCTTTGTAGGGCTGTTGGTCTTGGAAGCACCTAGACACCCCTAAGGCATACCCTGTTTTGGCAAGGCATTTCCTGGGGATGTGGAGAGCATACCCCATTTCCCCAAGGGTGTACACAACCCTTCAAGGACACCCCCAAGAATGTCCATTGTCCACCACCCATCAAGGACATCCCCAACCTGTCCTCAAGTCCTATAGGACAGGAGAACTCTGGGGATGTTTAACACTACTAAAAGTTGTTCATCATTTAATCATGAAGATGTTGTGTACCTTCATAGGTATGTTAATATCTTCTTCTAATAATGTAAGTGAGAGGAAAAACAACTTTTTTTATTTAGGTTCACCCTCTTATTAGCAGTTTCCAATCTTCTACTTAACAATCCATAGTATTTGGACAATGTGGAGGTTGGTGGCTGGGTTGGTTCGGTGGCAATGGGAGGGCAATAGAGCTGGGTGGGACATTGCCTCTCGTCTGATTTGAAGTTGGCAGGACTAGGGGGTTTGCATTGAAGAATTGTCGAGGCTCCATGCGAGACGACCAAGCCAAAAGGGTATCTTTTGTTGGCACAATCTTTGGGACTTTGAAGCTCACACATGGAAGCTGTGGAGACCGCTTGCTCAGAAGTTTGGGTTGTTGGTCTTGGATTGCTCCATGATCATGGACTATGGCCTATTTCCTAGTGTCAGATTTGTTCAAAATGAACATTGGTATGCCAGGGCCTTTCTAGAGAGATTGGTAGGGGAGCTTTGGTATCCTGTTGTTGCAGTATGATTCTCACCGTATGTATGCAACTCTTCATCAATGCCATCCCTTTTTGCTGGTACTCAATGTGAGATGGGTTTTGTTAGATCCAAAGATGCAGTGGATATGTTGGTTACACAGTGTTTGGAGTGTTTGCTTAGCTGGTGATCTATCAAGGGGTTCTGTCCAAGGCACAGTTGGCTAAGCCTGGCCTCTCGGATGGTCAATGCCCTGTGTGCTAGAGACCAGAGATAGTTAAGCACATCTTTTGGGACTGTAAATTTGCCAGAGACTGTTGGAGATTTGCAAAGGAGCAACACCCCGAGTTGTTCTTAAACAAAATTTATTGGAGAGCAACTTGTTACCACCTGAGTTGGACTCAGTCGGACTTTCAAGTGAGCCGCCAAAGATGAACAGGTACTTGTTCAAATTAGGAGTTCAGAAGTCCACTCAAGCATTCCAAGGCCCTTTTTTCTTTTTTTTACATGTTCATGCCCTAAGGGTTGATTGTAAAAAATGTGCTAACATAGGTTTTTTGTAAAGAACTTGGCTTCCTAGAACTTAGTTATCAAGCCGATTATTCCAAGGTGTTTTTTCCCTTGTTAATTATGCAATGTTGAATAAGCGATGTATAATTTTTGAGTTTTTCACCTGCTCCTCCAAAGCTGGAATTGTCGTCTTGGTGGCCAAACACTGGGAGGTTATTAAAGTTCACGTGTTAATGTATATGAACGTGCTAGACATTGGTATTAAGTTGTATGGACATGTGCTAGGCCCCACTAAGCTTTTATTCAATTCCGAAGAAAATAAAATTTCCTGCAAAATTAGGCCATTTTTTAATGGTTTAATTAATTTTTTTGTAAAAGGCATAAAAGCTTGATCCAGAGGCAAAATTTGGCGTGTGGATGGACATATTCACACTTAGAGCATCCTCTTTACCCCAAGACCCACTTTTCATATGCTTCGAGTAATTAAAAGTCACTTAAAGCCTTTTTTCGCTAACGGTGTATCAAAATGTCAGTTTAATGCTAACGACGTGACAAATTGACAAAAGACACATTTCAAAAAAATAGTCAAAAGACATGTTATGACATGTTTAATGAGGTGGCATCCTTGTCTCTTATGGAGGGCGATTCCATGCCATTACTAAAGTGTCACCTTTGATGATGTTTTGGATGCCAATGAATATCTCAAATTAGATGGTGCACCGTACTCCAAGGTTGAGGTCGCAAGTGTTGAGTTGGAGGACACATTAGAGGGTCATTAAAGTGGATGGCGAGCTAACCCAATGTCAAAGATGAGCTCCTTGAACACCAAATTGTGTGATTTAGGATTCATTGTGAAATGTAATAAATTACTATAAGATTAGAATGACACCCCCTTGAAGCTCACGTGTTATGAGAGGTGGTGTTGATTATGTGGGTTTGTGAAACATTTGGATGGGGGTGCATCTCTCTTATGAGAGGTGGCACTTCCCCTTAGATTCAAACTCCACTCAACTCTATGGCATCTCAATCGAACTCCCTCAATCATCTCATGAAACTTGACTTCAACTCCCTCTTGAAGATTCACCCTCTTGGGCCATTCATGCTATAAATTGAGCAGCTCTCTCTCCATTGCGGACTAGTGAGAGATTTGGGAGCAGATGCTCGCTATTGTAATCGTTCCATCTTTTTTTTAATGAGAATAAAAGAGACTTTGGAGGTCCATGTTGTGCGATGCTATCAGATGAGTAATCTGTATTTAGTCTTTGTGCATTTGCTTTGTGAAGATCTAGCCTACTGGTAGGATTGGTATCAATTTTGCAGGAAAGATTACTAAAACTTGCTTGATTTAGTTAATCTTTTATTTGTTATAAGTTAGAGATTCAAGATTTATATGTTTCATATGTTTATGCTCATATTCTCTTGGTTTCTAATCTTGTTTCATTTCTATATTTAATGGGTTGTGTGCAAGTATGTTGCTAGCTGCAGGTTACTTGATTTGAAGAAGCAAAGAGCTTGCTTGCTCTTGTTCTTTCAAATTTCTTTCGGAAGATCAAACCCTCGGTGTCTCACACGTCAAAACCTTTGAAGTTTTCTTTGTTCAAGGATCTATGCTGCTTTTCTCTTTCTCCTCAACTTCCTTTTCTTTGGTTACCATTTTAACTTGCAAATTGAATTAGATCTATCATCTCAAAGTTAAAATCATAATTAGATCTAGTTTCCTTTGCAACGTAAATAGATGCTAGTTGTTTTATAAATAAGTACCATTTGCAAGCTAGATTTAATATAGAGATTCTACGTTTCTTAGCTTCCTTCTTGTTAGATCTAAAGGCTAGGAAGAAGTTTCATCTTTTGGTATTTAAAAGTTAAATTTGGCAAAATAACAAGTGCTTTCTATTTGCTGCCCTAAAAGTGAGCCAAGATCCTCAAAGGACTTGTCCTTTGAGTTATTTTTGTCATTTCTTTAAAGTAGTTAAACTTAGAATTTTTTCAAAAAAAAAATTGTGGACCATTTTCTAACAAAGTCGTTCGCTGTTTTTTGCCTTTTGTTGAGCAAGTAGAGAGGCATGTTGCTCAAAATTTGAAGTTTCAAGCGAACTAGAGATTCTCTACTTACCCCTTCCTTTCATCTCCCTTCTCTCCATTCACTTTTTCAGAGAAAACTTGTAAATCCATTGATCTAAATTATAAAGATCACGGGTGTCCCAAAAAAGACTTATTTTAAGATTGTAACGACTGTAATTAAAGAGATCGGGAGGGTTGTGTTAAGCCTTCCGCGATCCTTATTCGGGGATCGGTGTGGTGTGCTTAGTTAGCTCAGTTTAATTATTCTTTGATAGTTTAGTTTACTTTTCATTTTGGAAGAAAAGAAATACTTACCCCACGCTTTCCCAAGTATCCCACAAGGGGAAAATAGATTCGTGGTAGGATTAATTAGAAAACAAATTTCTTTTCGTTATTTCCTTTTAGTTATTTCTTTAGGCTTTTAAAATTAACTCGGTTGTGCTCTCCCGAGTATCTTGAAAGGGGGAAAGAGACTCCCAGCCGTAAGTAGTTAATAAACATCATATTAGCTTTAATAAAATTGACAAAGGCTCCTTCCACGTTTGCTCTACACCGTTGTAGCTTGTCTGATCAGTTGGTTGTACTAGAAAGTGATAAGAGTGACCAGAATAATAGGAAAATCCATATAAGCTTGTTCTTGAGAAATCGGGAGGTCACAAAGGGTGATTACCATAGAGTCAAGGGGCTACTCCAAGCAAGTTATGCCTTGCCCCGTTGGACACTTGGTAAAACCGCTTTAGCGCTCATTTCAAAGGAGCTTGTGTTATTGAGCCAAACCAAAGATTGACCCACTCCCTTAATCATTCATCTAATAAATTAAAAATTTACCAACCGAGACACTGCAATACTTTCACCGAAACTACACTAGCAACCCTCATACGCAAACACTCTCTTCACTGGCACTAGTCTACTTTATTTTCTTTTGCATAAATCAATTTTGCAAAGTGTCTTGAGTGGTTTGTTTATTTTCTAAAGTTGTGTTATCACAT
The DNA here is from genome assembly GCA_001517045.1 of Pseudotsuga menziesii. Classification (NCBI taxonomy): domain Eukaryota; kingdom Viridiplantae; phylum Streptophyta; class Pinopsida; order Pinales; family Pinaceae; genus Pseudotsuga; species Pseudotsuga menziesii. The sequence continues at coordinate 847,604 of LPNX010140845.1, read as the reverse complement.
ATATAGTAGCCAGGCTACCATATTCTATTTTTCAGACACAATACATTTTTCAGCCAGATCTCTTACATATGCGATGCTGAGATGAGCAGTTTTGATGGATCATTATTATATTAGTGGACTATTGTACTCTCCCATGTCAGGACTAAGTCTCAGGACACTCAGATTTGAGGACCGATGTAACCATTTATGTCATTTCAGAGCAGTTATTGATGCCCAGTTTTATATCAGTTCTTTCTCATTTGACAGATGGTGTCTCAAATGGATTATATTGCATGATTATGACTCAGCATTTTATATTGTGTTATGTTTATTATTGCTCTTATACTGATTTTAGTGACATGTATTAACTTGTGGTATCATGATCTGGCGGTCATAATTATATGGACTTGGTTGTATCTTGTACTATGTATTGATGTCCCTACTTAGACTTGGAAGTTCTTGATTTATACTTATTGGTTTTACCCTCCTTAAGAAGAATAGAGGTAGTCATTCCCACCATTGTTTTGGCTTGCTAGTGTTGGCTTCATCATTCACTATCTCCACCCATCCATTACCTTCCAGTTTAGTTTTCAACTCGACTGACTTCTTGACTTATGGCATGGAGGACCTTTTCCCCACTAGAACTTTTGTTGGACAAACCTCCTTGTTTATATTGTGTCTCGGCTCTAAGTTGGTGACAAAACTTGCCTTTGGTAAGTTGGATAGTATGCCTAAATCATTCTAGTCGGTTGTCCCGATGTTTGGCACTGTGAAGAATTCCCCCTAGTCACTTGAGATGTTGTTGGCTAAAACTGAAAGCTCATGTACTACCTATATTGAAAATATTGAATATGCGCCCATGAAAAATGAAAATTATAAAACTGTGTTTATTAACATATGTAAAGAGGGCACGAGCAATGAAATGCTAAAATACGCCTTGAAGAGTATAAGAAAAGGTCCAAAAATTGCTGACCTTATAAAAAATAAATATGTCCCGGATGAAAGCTACGATTAGTTGTGCTTTTGAGCACTGGTGAAGTCCCAAAAGGGTCATATAGGCCAAAAAGGCCATGGAATAAAATGATGATCCTAGCGAACTTGGATCAAGCTTGATGTAGTCATGATGCCTAAGTTGAATAAGCACTCTCTAAACAACTCACCCATTTGTGAGGCACTGTCATTCCTTGTGTTGTTGTTTGTCCGACATTGGTTATAGTGAGTATTCCCTTTCTATATCCAAAGTGTCATGATGTTGAGTAGGAAGTCATCCTTTGCCTTAGCCTTGTCAATTTCATCCTTCACCCTTCACTAACAAAATGGCTACAGCTATGAAGTGAGTATAGTCATGAAAGTCTAAGTTTGAGCAATAATAAATAAAGCCTTATATATGTATTGGTTGATGTACCGCCAATGAAATGAATGCTATTTATTGTGATTGTTACTTAAATGAGTTGTAGAGCATGTCTTATCCTATTACACTTGCAGTAGATGGATGATAGTCCAAGTTATTATTGGTGTCTGATCAATTACAGATGGTTATATTGTTTATTGGATATGATTGATGATCAGATAGAGACCTATGATAGATATGAGTATACACCTTAGATGGATTTGGACTCTCTGAGTCTAATGAGACAATTTATTTCTAGTTCCGGGTACTTGTAGATATGATCAGGCTCATTCTGCCTTTATGATGCACTTTTTCTTCACAAGTTGATATGTTTGAGCAGGGAGATGTGTTAGTTGGATCTCCTAGGGCGTTGTATGGGCATAGGGGGGTGCAGCCACTTGTTTGTACCATTGTACCCCCATCCCAGAGAGCCTGGTGGGCTCAGTTTGACATCGCAGGCACCCTAGGAGGCTGTTTTGGCAGGATCACATTTCCCAAGGCAGATTAGAAATGATTAAATGGCTATTGAAGAAATCGATTTGGGCTACTGAGGTAAAGAAATGGCATGGGATGAGTCACAATGATGAGAGTGATGTCTTCCACACCTTCTCCAGCAGTTGTAGCACCTAATTGGGCCCACACCTATTTTTGGGCATTTTTATATTATTTTCTGGAGCTTTTGGAAGGCTCACAATTTCCTCAAGAGGGCATAAAATCAAAGAATTAAATTATTATATTATTTTATTGTGCCATGGGGACACCCAAAGGGAGTTAGTCAAACACTCCTTGGACCCACCATGTGCTTTCATTTATTTCTTGCTGAGTGGGTTACCTTTTTATGGGTGGGTTAGTCCACTTTGATAAATTATGGTTATATTGATCCATGTGTTGTATGTTGAGCTCATCTCAACCATTGATTAGAACATTTCATCTTTTAATCTTAGCCACTCGTTTTGAAAGTGGTTAGGATTCGGTTATGATTGAGGTTCTCTCATTTCTATTTAAAGAAGAGAGCTTCTCATTTGGAAGAGGTCTTTGGCTCTTGGATATGAATAATAGAAAGACATTTTTGTGGAAACTTTCTAGATCTACTTTGCATCTGATGTTTTCAAATGGTGATTGGAAAATCTTCAGCTTCCTAGCATTGTGGAAATTCTTGTGAGATCTATATTTTTTTTGCTATCATTGTTTTTCCTACAGGAGGGCGTTTTGGCTGGAGCGTTTTTGCAGGGGGACCTCAACTCGCTTGGTTTTCTTCTTGGATCAGGGGGTTTTCATTAGTTTCATTGTGATCTATGATTACTTCGTTTTACTTTCTTGTAGCATTTGGTTTCTTTATCTCGTATTGGCAAATCTGATATTGTTGACGTTTGCTCATGCAGGATAGGGGGCGCATTGGTGGCTTGTGGCTTACATCATTCATAGAAATCATTGGGATCTTCCAGAATTGATCAGGATAGCAAAGATCATCACCGTTAAAGACTTCTACAAGCATTTCCAGGTAAGATCTAACAGGTGAGTTTCTTCTTTTCAGATCTTATTCCATTGTACCTTGCTTTACTTCAAATTTTCTGAAAACTCCTAAATATTAAAAACCCTAAAAAGCACTAAATCTGGGAATAGTCAGATCTTTGGCCAAACCATTTTTGGGTTTCCTAGATCGGGCCTCCCCTTCACAAAATCTATTGCAACGCTGGTCAAACTCTTGCTGGTTTCACCTAGATCTGATTTTTAGCTAGAAAACTGCAAAAACCCCCCACTAAAAATTTGGCCTGCTAGGGTTTTGACTTTTTTTGAATTCAGACTTCACAGATGGATAGATCGGGTCCCACACAGTCCAAATCAACCCCAACGTTGTCCAAATTCTTGACAGTTTGACCTAGATCTGAGTTTTTGACTGAAACAACCCTAGCGCCCTCATTGAAAACTGGACTTTTCCGGATTTGACTTTTTTCTGAAATCTAACAAGATAGGTTGATAGATCAAGGCTTAAACAATCCAGAACACCCCAATGCTGAGCTAGTTCTTTCCGGTTTTCCCTAGATCTGAAAAATTGGTTTTCAACCCCCCTAGCCCCCTCATCAGATTTTGACTTTTTCTATATCTGATTTTTCTGTTGATTTTCTGATTTGGGCTTGTAGAACAAGTCACCCTGACCTCATTTCTCCTTCAACGCTGAGTTGTTAGCTTCCAAGTGACCCTAGGACTGCAGATCTGCTTCTCCAAGCCCTAGCGCTAGCCTTCCACTGAGCTAGTTTTCCTATAACCTAACTTTTTCGGGCTAACTCCTTTTTGGGTTCATAGATCAAGGTATATCCCAGGTGGGTTCACTGAAACATTGGGTTGATGCTGACTCCATTGCCCAGTGCACACAAGGCACTGATCTCCTAGCTAGCACTAGCCCTAACTTGACCTAACTCCCATTCTCTTTGTCAACATTTATTGATAACTCAAGTCACCTATCTTTCACTGAATCTATCTCCTTGGTACTAGACAGTCCCAACTTTGTCCTTGCTTACCCTATCACAGTTACGTTTCCCAAGACAGTGATCATCTCCATTAGTTGCTACTACCTAAACCCTAAGCTAGGGTTTCCATTCACCTTGCACCTTACGTACCATGAAGCCCCATTTGATATGTTCTGGTGTCTAGGTTTGATCTCTCCTGTCGGGTGCAGATCCGGGTATCCCCCATTGTTGTCTTGGACTAGGATAACATAAAGTGAAGGCTGCCTTGATTGGCGTGACAACCATCCATTTGGGAGTCTAGGTAGTCATGGTTCCACCCCTTAGTTGCTTGCCCCTCTACCATCCATCCTGGATCCACCTCACACAGGAAACTACAAGGCGGGTGATAACAAGTTGCTAAGAGTAATTTTAATTTATTTGCAGTGATTGTCGGGAACATTTTAATCCATTTCATCTTAACTCCTAGAATAGTTGTTCTTTTTACTTTCATAGATTAAACAACCATAGATTATTTTCATAGGGACCACCTCTCTTGGCTTCGCTAGGTGTTGGCCTAGAGGGAGGAGCCGAGTATCACGTGACTGCACTTGGCTTGATCTTGCCCCCAAAGTCACACCCAATGGCTTGAAGATTTATGCCATGTGACCCGAGGCGCAAATTTGGCGGCAACACAGCTCTACTTGGAGATGGCTATTCCCTAGTATGGGATTCACTCTTTGGTTTGTGGCATTTCTTGTGGATAGTTGCTTTGTTTGTGCTATGGAAAATCAAGTGCAAGTGTGTTTTTGATCAAGAAAGTAGTTTTGTTTCAACTTTTATTGTGCTTTGGAAAGATGAGGTTTTCCATCAATTACTAGCCAAGGGTGCCCGGTTAATCAAGGATGCCAAAAGTTGGATCCTATTGTATATTCTGATTTATTAGTGCTATAGTAAGCTTCAAGAAATGGGTAGGATAGGAATTGTATATACACTTCCATTGCTAGCTTTTTTTTTGTAAATATGTTTATAAGAATATAAGAATTATTCTTCACAAAAATAAATCCTTAGTAAAACGTTTTTCCTTTTCCATGTGTCATCATAAGGGAATGCATGTTCCCCTCAATATGTCATCGCGAGAAAATGCATGTTCACCTACCTCCCACTATATATGGTCATTGTATGTAAATGAGGATATCTTGAATATATGGTTGTTTTGTATTGGGAGGTTGTTCCCTTGTGATTTGGAGAGTGCCTTTACTCAAATATGGTTGAGCTGAGTTTTACACTGATATTTCTTGTTGCATGGCTAGTGGTGGACTATGTCACAAGGTTCGGCGAACTTCAACCATCAGGTTCGAAGTTCTTCGAACCTCAAAAAAAATTTCAGGTTCGTTTAGGTTCGTCGAACCTCATAACGGACATTCCACATTTTTTAGGGTTTTTTTCCTTGTGTTTTCTTCTGCGAGTGTGGACTCGCGCTCCGAGTCTTTGACTCTCCGACAAGCACTCTAGAGTCTGCACAATGCAGCCTATAGCTCGTATCCTGTATTGGGCTTCTACGCTGAACCCTTGACCCATCACGATTATGGACATTGAAGTCCCAACTTTCAACAGGGGAGTGTAAGCACGATTCTGGATGACTGAGTATGGACGAATTTGACGTCGTGATATATGGCGCATTCCACCACGAGTTCGCACTTGATCTAATAGTATTTGTGGCTTGCCGGGAGCACTCATGAGTCACAATAGGTGTATCTGCAAAGGGTGACCGAGAGAGTATATATTACGTGTGTTGCTGGCCGATTTAAGTCTGTATATTTAATTATTTTATAAAATTATATTATGTTTACTTTTAATTGTTTTCTGTTTATTTATTTGATATTGCTATATATATATATATATATATATATATATAATTTGTGGAGCTTACAAGACATTTATATATTTTTATTTTTAATATAATTTTTAATTTTAAAAAAAAATGTATATAGTCGAACCTATGCCGAACCTCATCCGAACCTCATTGAAAAATTCGAACCCGAATCGAACCTAAAGGTCGCCGAACCCGAACCCAAACCCGAACCTTGTGACATTAGTGGTGGATGTGAGATCTTTACTTATCGACTTTCCTATGAAGGCTACTATACCAAAGGGGTATTCAAGTAACCAAGGTATCAATTTTATTTTTACAAATCTGATTCGAGTCTTTTCCTTTCTGAAGCAGTTCTTTCAGATTTGTACAACTATATTTTTCAATGCTCTTGAAGCTGCCACAACACAATTTGGTAGATTGTGCCAAAGTCAGCATATTTGGACTGGCTCAAAATTTTACAAGAGAACCTCTCAGGAATACAACAATCTTCTCCTTCTGCAGCCTACCCTGACTCTCTGTTTGTACAGCAGTTCTATTACAACCTTAGGAATTGTGCAAAACTTCCTGGAATTTCACAAAATGATGGCTTGCAGCAATTGGATGAATTTTTCCTTCCACAGAAGATCCAAACTTAGCCACTGTATGACACTTTCTGGCAACCTCAGAATCCTTGCAGAAATTAAGTTGCTTTGTTCAGCTTGAAATTTCACTAGAATATAGATATCATAATCAATATGACTGCTTCTTTCTGCAGTAGGTCTAAATTCATTGTTCTTACAGCATTTTAGGGAACCTTGGAGTCTGTGCCAAAACCCAAATCTTGTTTGGATCATCTAAATTTTTTGAGCATATACCCTTTTTAATATTCAACATTTGTTTGCTTCTTCTCCGACATAATTTCTCATGCATATTGAGTTATCATTATCATTATCATTATTATTATAATATACTACAAGAGAAATACAATTATGTACTAAGAGAAATATGACAGAAGCTACTATTGTCCATTTTTAAGGTTGTGAAAGAGTGTGGCTTGTCTTTATGGGTCTAGACTCTATAGCAGTGTTGTCAGATTTGTCCAAGACTCACTGAGTTCATCAAGTCTAGCCAAGTACTCACCCGGCAAACTCGGCATGTGGAAAACTCGGTTGAGACTTGGCATACTTGCTAGACGCACAAGTCTTAGAGACAAACAAGCGAGTCCAACTCGGACACCAGCAAGATGCCTCCCACATGTGCAATTTGTGAATTTGACTAGTCAATGGATTTTTGGAAGGAGTTTTAGGAGGGAAATGAGGTGATTGAGAGGGTAGAATCCTTTGATAAGACATTTCTCTTCTCATTATCTCATTCCATACATCTTCAAGAGCCATTTCATTCAGAGAAGACTGTTGTGCATTGTCACTATGAGGAGGCTGAGTTCATCATCATTTAGGAGGGCGATTGAAGAGGCTTCATCATCATCATCACTGATCAATGGTAGCTGTTTGCACTATGAAGGATGATTCAATTCATTATTGGCTGCTATGTGAAGGAGTTCAAGGAGGTCTCAGGCTCTTAACATTCCAAGTTCAAGTAAGTGGGCAATTTTCATTTTAAATTTTAGCTTACATTTTGTTAATTTTTGGATAATACTCTGATGAATTGTTATCGTGTATTGCTTAACTGAACAGCACCAAGCCTTTCAATAAAATGAAAGGTTTGGTAATCTTCAAATATTTGTTGTTATTCTTCATACTTTTTCCCATTCCATAAAGAATGAACATGTGCAATTCCCTCGTATCCAGCAGGATTGAACCCATGAATTCACCCATTATTAGTTGGGCACGTTAACCATTCAACCATGGATGCTGGATAAAGATCATCAACATATTCATTCTATAATATGAGTATAGACTTGGATCTGAAATTGGGTAGTTTGGGACTGCTGTAATGCTATCTTACAGGCCTATATGCTGACATCTCAACCTAAAGGCCTACATAGGCCTGTAGGCTGAGATTCCAGCCTACAGGCCTATGAATGCTAGAAAAATTAAAGTTGTAAATAATTCAAGACCTATAGACTAGGTCGCTAGGGCATGCTAGCAACTAACCTAAATCTGCCATACATTTTTTCCAATCCAGATTCTCATCCATGGAACCTAAGACCAAAGCTAAAATGCCTCTTGATAAAGCATGGGAACATTGTGTTCAAGGCCTCAGATGATTCTAGATGATTCCCATCGAGTAAAGTGGAAATATTTTTTGACTACTTTGTATGGGGGCATAAACAAGCTGAAACACCACCTAGCTAGAGTTGTGTGCAAAGATGTCGTAGTTTGTGATGCTTTCCCTATAGAAGTCACAGTCGAATGCATGCTACTTTGGAAGCTATTATCCCTCATATTGCATCAAGGTAATCTAGCTGCGTAGTTATTCCATTGCCAAAGTTGATCCTGTTGCATGTCCTTTTGAGCAAATGTTCGAGCTTGGTGATCCATGATCAGTTGTGCTTACATGATTTCATAGGGGTGTTTGGTTACATGATGAGAGAAATGTAATGATGATGTATTAGTCGTATTTTTCACTAGAACATGCTTATTGAAGTTTGAACTATGTAAAGTGCTCTTTTTACTTAGGTGTTTCTCTAGACCTTGGTGGTTTGTCATGGCAGGTCCTTCTAGGTCTTGTTTTAATGCTATTCCTACCCTTATGGCTCATTCTAACCATCTTTTAGAGATCATTTATGGTCGAGGTGGGCATGTGGGGTCTTGGGATACGTCTATTGTGACACATCACATAGAGTTCCCTAGGGTGTTTTCACTTTGCCATTTGTAAAGGTTGTGCTATGTTATTGTAAAAGGTTATGTACCTAGAGCACACTTCCCCTTTAGTCATAAGCAGTGATATATGTGTTATCACATATATGGTAGCCAGGCTACCATATTCTATTTTTCAGATACAGTACATTTTTCAGCCAGATCTCTTACATATGAGATGATGAGATGGGTAGTTTTGACGGATCATTATTTTGTTAGTGGACTATTAGATTCTCCCATGTTAGGACTGAGTTTCAGGACACTCAGATTCGAGGATTGATGTAGCCATTTAGTCATTTGTAGAGCAGTTAGTGATGCCCAGATTGGTGTTAGTGTTTTCTCATTGGACAGATGATGGTTCAAATGGATTATTTGCATGGTTATGACTCAGCATTTATTATATTGTGTTATGGTTATCATTGCTCTTATACTCATCTTTGTGACATATACTAGCATTTAGTGTCATGATCTGGCAGTCATAAATATATGGACTTGGATGTATTTGTATTATGTATTGATGTCCCTACTTAGACTTGGAAGTTCTTGATCTATACTCGTTGGTTTTACCCTCCCTAGGGAGAATAGAGGTATTCATTCCCACCATACTCTGGCTTGCTAGTATTGGCTTCATTGATTCATTGTCTCCACCGATCCATTTCCTTCCAGTTTTGTTTTAACCCGACTTACTACTTGACTTGTGGCATGGAGGACCTTTCCCCGCTAGAACTTTTGTTGGGCAAACCTCATGTTTATATTGTGTCTCGGCTCTGAGTTGGTGACAGAACTTGCCTTTGGTGAGTTGGATTGTATGCCTAAATCATTCTGGTCGGTAGTCCCGATGTTTGGCACTGTGCAAAACTCCCCCTGGTCACTTGAGATGTTGTTGGCTAAAGCTGAAAGCTCATGTACTACTTGTATTGGAAATATTTATATATGCGTCCATAGAAAATGTAAATTCTAAACTGTGTTTCTTAACATATGTGAGCAAAGGGCAAGAGCAATGAAATGCTAAAATACCCCGTGAAGGGTATAAGAAAAGATCCCAAAAGCAGTGGTGAAATATATGCTATATCCAAATATTGCTGACCTTATAAATTTGAATATGTCCTGGATGAAAGCTGCGATTAGCTGTGCTTTTAAGCACTGGTGAAGTCCCAAAGGGTCATATAGGCCAAAACGGCCATGGAAATAAAATTCATGGTCCTAATGAACCTGGATCAAACTTGATGTAGACATGATGCCTAAGTTGAATAAGCACTCTCTGAACAACTCAACCATTTGTGAGGCACTGCCATTCCCTGTGTTGTTATTTGTCCGGCATGTGGTTATAGTCAGTATTCCCTTTCCACATCCAACGTGTCATAATGTTAAGTTGGTAGTCATTCTTTGCCCTAGCCTTATCAATTTCAGCCTTCACCCTTCACTGGCAAATTGACTACAACTATGAAGTGAGTATAGTCCTGAAAGTATGGTTTGAGTAATAATAAATAAAACCCTATATATATATTTGGTTGATGTACCTCCAATTAGGTGATTGCTACTTGTTATGATTGTTACTTAAATGATTTGTAGAGCATGTCTTAGCCAGGCAACACTTGCAGCAGATGGATGATAGTCTGAGTTATATTATTGGTATCTAGTCATTTACAGGTGATTATATTGTCTATTGGATATTGTTGATGATCAGGCAAAGACCTGGAAAGGGTATGAGTATACACCCTAGATGGATTTGGACTCTCTAAGTCTAGTGAGATAGCTTATTTTCAGTTCCGGGCACTTGCAGAGATGGTCAAGCTCATTTTACCCTTCTAGTGCAGTTTTGCTCCATAGGATGACGTGTCTGAGCAGGGAGATGTTTTTATTGGATCTCCTAGGGCGTTGTATGGGGTATAAGGGGTGCAACCACTTGAGTGTACCATAGTACCCCCATCCCAGAGAGCCTGGAGGGCTCAATTGGACAACGCAGGCACCCTAGGAGGCTCTTTTGGCAGGTTCACATTTCCCGAGGTAGATTAAAAAATGATTAAATGGCTATTGAAGAAATTGATTTGGGCTACTGAGGTAAGGAAATGACATGGGATGAGCCATGATGATGAGAGTGATGTCCTCCGCACCTTCTCCAGCAGTTGCAGCACTTGATTGGGCCCACACCTATTTTTCGGGCATTTTTATATTATTTTCTGGAGCTTTTGGGAGGCTCACGATTTCTTCAAGGAGGCACAAAGTCAAAAAATTAGAATATTATATTATTTTATTGTGCCATGGGGCACCCAGAGGGAGTTAGTTAACACTCCATGGACCCACCATGTGCTTCATTTATTTCTTGTTGAGTGGGGTACCCTCTTTATGGGTGATCTAGTCCACTTTGGTACTTTATGGTTATATTGATCCATGTATTGTATGTTGAGCTCATCTCAACAATTGATTAGAACATTTATATCTTTTCATCTTAGCCACTCGTTTTGAAAGTGGTTAGGATTTTGGTTCTCTCATTTCTATTTAAAGGAGAGAGCTTCTCATTTGTAAGGGGTCTTTGGCTTTTGGATCTGATTAATAGAAAAACTTTCTTGTGGATATTTTTTGGATCTCCTTTACATCTGGTGTTCTTAGATGGTGATTGGAAAATCTTTTGCTTCCTAGCATTCGGGAAATTTGTGTGAGATCTATATTTTTTTTGGGGATCATTGTCTTGTCTACAGGAGGGCGACTTCATCTTGGGCGTTTTTGTAGGGGATCCTCAACTCGCTTGGATTGGCTTCGTCTTGTATCAGGGGGTTTTCATTAGTTTCATTGTGATCTATGATTACATCTTGTTACTTTTCTGTAGATCTTGCTTTCCTTTCGTGATACGGTAAATCTGATATTGTTGACGTTTGCTTGGCAGGTGAGAGGGCACATTGGATCACTTGGAGCAAAACGTTGGGCTTAGAAATCACACAAGTCTTCTCAAATTGATCAGGATAGCAGGGATCATCACCTTCAAGGCATCTACAAGGATTTCCAGGTAAGATCTACAGGTTAGTTCCTTTCTTCCAGATCTTAACCCATTAACACATGCTTTTCTTCATTTTACTAAAAATTCCATAAATAATAAAAAACCAAAAATACTAAAAAATAAACCGCTCGATCTCTGGACAAACCACTGTTGGGTTTTGTAGATCGGGCCTCCCTCTCACCAATTCACCCCTAACGCTGAGCTAATTCTTCCTGGTTTGCTGTAGATCTGAGAAACTGCCTTCTCAAACCCTAGCGCCCCTCACTAAATTTTTTACTTTTCCCGAGATCTGATTTTTCTAGGAAAATAACAACTTAGTTTTGTAGATCGGGTCCTCCTCACTCCAAATCACCTCCAACGCTGAGCTAGAGGCTAACAGGTGACCCTAGATCTGAGAAACTGTCTTCCGGGACCCTAGCATTTCTCATCATTTTTCTGACTTTTTCCTAGATCTGATTTTTCCGGCATTTTTCCAACTTGGGTTTGTAGATCAGGTCATCCCTATCCCATTTCCCCTCCAATGCTGAGCTGATGGTCTCTTAATTGTCCTAGATTCGAGGATCTGCCTCTCCAAACCCTAGTGCTAGCCACCTTACTGCTGGTTTTCCTTATAGACTGAATTTTCCGGCCAAATAATTTTTTAGATCCATAGATTAGGGAATTTCCCAGGTGGGTCCACTCCAACGTTGGGAAGATATTGACTCCATTACCCTAGGTCCAACAGGCACTGATCTCCAACCCTAGCGCTAGCCCCTCTTTGGCCTCTTTTCCTTGCGATCTGATATTTCCCTGATGACTCGGGATCTCTGATATTGTCACATCTATCATCGAGTCTATCCATCAATACTAGATAGCCCCAACACTGTCCTTGCCCTCCCTGCATTGGTCACATTTCCCAAGGCAGTGAATATCTTCACCAGTTGCTAGTACCTCAACCCTAGATCTAATATTTACCCCATAGGTCACCTGTGTTCCACTTTGGATCAACCCTCATTTGTCTAAAACCCTTATCCAAAGCCCTGACATACTGAGTGACACTTTCCATAGATCTAAGGTCTCCAATTACCTTACACCTTACGTACCTCAAGTCTAATTGATTTGATTTGGTGTCTAGGTCTGATCTCTCCTATCAGGAGCAGATCCGGGTCTCCCCTTTTGTTGTCTTGGGATTAGATAACATAAAGTGAAGGCTGCCTTGATTGACGTGACAACCATCCATTTGGGAATCTAGGCAATCTTGGTTCCACCTACTTAGTTGCTTGTCCCTCTACCATCCATCCTGGATCCACCTCACATAGGCAACTACAAGGTTGGTGATAACAATATGTATATGTATCACATTTTGGCTAAAGTGATGAGTTCCCTAGCACCTTGAGTGTCATTTGTCATGTTATTGACACATAAAATCACAAGACACACCCTCATGTGGAGTGCCCTCCCTTTTCTACATATTTTAATGCATCTAGATGATTGAGGGGGTTCATCTTAGAGTGCTTGGCCTCTTCTAGGAGTTCTATCCTTTCAATATGGTTGTTAGAGGATGAGGCATCATCCTAGCTAGAGCATTCCCCCCTTCAGCGCACATTTGAGACACATGTGGGTTCTAGCTTGAGCTAATCAAGTTGTCTCCTCTCCTGATGACGTTAATTTCTTCTTTACATATTGATCTATGAGTTAGTTGAGGTTTTGAATTCTTACTCCATGGGATATGACCATTGGCATGTTCTTTAAGAGGTGGTTACACGTTGGAGACCACAATTGATAGTTTGATGGGACGTCTCACTCCTTGAGCAACACATGCCACACTCAATGGATTTAGTTGGGATGTTTTACTATTTTGATGAGCCATCCACCTAAGAGGATGTTCATTGCACTATTTTCCATGCTTGGGAAGCTACCGAGCCTAGACTTGGTCTTTTCCGCCATTTTGATGATACATCCAACCTTCATGGAGCATTTTCTGTTAATATTTGTATAGGTGGCATAACCACCTTGTATTTTATGTATTGGTGGCCTCATCGACCTTAGTTAGCTAGTGGATAGCGGTTGTTTATGTTTCCCTAAGTTAGATCTAGGGTTTTAGCCAAGGACAATATTATTTAATTAAAGGGTTGTTGAGCCTAGAACTATATGTAAGAGGCTCCTCCCCTTGGTTATTTTGGTTGTTTATTGGATATTTGAGACAGCTATTGTTGAATATTAAGCACAAATGCAGTCTTGGATATTTTCTTGTGTATGTGTGGCAAATGTTTTAGGGCTTCAAGATTGGATATGGTGTAGATTTGTTTTGCAGGAAAAACCAACTACTTGATCCATTGAAATAGAGCATCTACTACATTGGAGGAATTTGGTGTGGCAATACCCTCTACTTTCCTTATCTATTTTAGTGTTGGTATACTTTAATAATTATTTGCATCTTATATCTTAGGAATAGTTGAAGATTTATTATTTGGAACTTCGAAGTAGAAGTTAAAAAATTAGGTAAAGTGCATCCTTAAGGACCACATTCTTGTTATTTTTTTTCCTTTATTTTCCATAATTACTAGGGTGATTATAGCATGTTGTATACAGCTTTATTCAGCCCTAGTTACTTAAGAAAATTACCCTTTTAAATTATTTTTACTGGAGTGATTATTCAACCAGAGTTACTTAAGAAAATTGTCCTCTTAAATTATTTTCACGACTCCATAAGCCTTAAGATTTAATTGGCACTAATCTCTTCCTTCAACCACCATTTAAAAAACTAAAAATCATTTACTTTCCTTTCTTATATGAAATCTGGAATTAATTTTTGAATTTTATAAATTATATTTCATTTCATGTTTAATTAAATTTTATAGATCTTAATCTTTTATTTAGACTTGTTTTTATTTAATCATAATTCTGAAATTTTATCTAAAGTTTATACTCTATTAGAGTTGTGATTAAACTTAGGTGGTACTTCATTATAAGATCGTTTATTTAGGTTATTTTTTTATAATTAACAAATCTAGAAATTAAAGGTCTGCATTATAAATCAGATTTGCAATTTATCTAAGTCAATTTTTAACTTTTATATCATTCACTAGCCTCTCTCTCTCTCTCTCTCTCTCTCTCTCTCTCTCCTGGTATTGGGGTTTCTTGGTCTTCTTGGAGTTTCTTGCAGTTCTAGAGTTAGGGTTTAACACTTTGGATATTAAGTTTTTGTGATAAAACCATAGGGTGGATTGGTGAAGAAGAAGAGAAGAGGAAGACATCTTGCCTTGGAGGCTGTGTTGGAGAGATTCTTGCACTTGGATCTTCTAGGTTGAGATAGGGCTTAGTGATTTGCTCTAGCTAGGGCTTTTTAAATAGTTGGAATTTTTGTACTAGCCCTGAGAGAAAGCTATGGTATGTACTTGTACTTCATCTTGAGCTTATATACGAAGTTTCCAATTGTCCATATTTGAATTTAAGCTATATATGTTCTTTGTGCATTTCTATTTACAACTATATATGTCTTGCTGATTTGACATAAGTAAAGGGGAAAATTGATAAGTGTTTTAACTTTTGACATATAAGTGGTTGATTTTACTGCTATAATTACTGCAGTAAAAACACATTTTCAGATCTGGTTATTGGCTGAGAAGTTGCCCTTGAAGGGTTTGAAACTTATCTCATTGTTTGATATATTTTCTCCTTGAATTCCTGTGAAGTTTGGGGCTTTTTGAAAGTTTGAAGTGAATTATTGTGATCTTTCCACTGTTGTTTTATACTTTAATTTACAGCAGTCCTAAGGCTGAAAATTCTGGGGCTAAGATCCAAGAACCCTTCTAGGGATGAGGAATTTCAATTTTGCATTAATTGCCCGAGTGCATGAAATTTCAACATGGTTTCAAAGCTTGTTATGGCTGAGATCATTCTTGAATAAGAGAAAGTTTCAGCTAGAGTTTACATGGGACAAGTACTTGACCTAGTTGAGTTCATTGGGTTTGAAACCCTAGGTTGCTTGAGAGAAGCACCTTGACCCTTGGAAGGTTTGTTTCTTCTTCATTTTACATATTTTCTAGGATGGATATATCTTTGATCTCTTGCTTGTCTTCTAACACCGTTTCTAGTGTTGGTTATTATGTGGATAATGGGGATTCGAGGCGATGGGATGCATTGCCTTAGAAGAGCACCAATCTGCAAAATGGATCCCTCAAATTTTCTAGAAATCCCCAAAAACACCAAATGGAGGAGGGTGTTGGTGGTGGAGAGCGTAAAAAATGCTAAAAAAAGTTGTATTGAAATAGGGTTAAAAAAACCCTAGCTTCAAACCTGAAATAGCCGTAAAAACTGCATTATTTGGCTGAAAAAAGGGAGAAATGAGGAGGGCACTGCCCTGATAAAGGAACAAAATTGCAAAAGATCCCCTTAAATCCAGTAAAAGACCAAAATCTGTCAAGGAGGGCATTAGTGAAGGAGAGGGTAAAAACTATAGAAATCTGCTGTCCCAAAAAGAGTGTTGAAAATCACTAGTTTCAAACCTAAAACAACCCCAAAGGCTAAAACAATGTTGGATATAAATGGAAGGGTTCACATTAGCTCGGATGCCATGTTGAAATAATAAATACATCATGGATCTACGTTGAACACTTCGACAAGCTCTAATCCAACATAAACTTTGAATGAAAATATCACATAAAGAGAAGTGAACCCATGAACAAGGGAACAAGGCACATGGTGCACTTAGGCAAAAGAATCAACCACTAATGAATCCAATAAGATGATACAAAAGACTCATAAGGTGTATATTTATTCACAACACCTAAGGTGGGGTGCCTTTCCCCATAAGAGGGTTATGGACTGTTACCCCTCATATTGCATGAGGCTTTTCTAGATTTAAGACCCTACCCAGTGAGGTTGTGTTTGTAAGTTGTATGTTCTTTATGAGTATATGTGTTGGTGCATCATTTTCATGGATTATCACCTTGTCGACATCATCACCACTTGTTTGAAGGCTTGCATCTAGCACATGTGGTGTTCGATGAGTGTTTCAAGGTCTTGCATTGTATTTCTTACACATTTAGTTGACCCATAGCATGTATGTGGAGAGGGATACACATCAACTAAGGGTTTCCCTAAGTATTATTGGTTAATTATAGCTCCTTGATGTGGTGAATTAGTTGCTTGGAGTTTTTGCATGGTTCTTAAGGTTTCACTTGGGTTTTGTTTCATCACATTGATTGATGTGCCTTGATATGGTACATCCTACTCTAGGTCACATATCCCATGGATGCATGCCTTGGAGAGTGTGTTATTGCATGGGATGGTTGAGATGTATTTTGGAAGTGTTTTTCCTTAAAAGCCTCTAATGTTCGTATTTCTTAAGGAACGCTCCAATCATGTACACATCTCTAGGGCACATCCCTCCTTATTAGGTTTTGGGACATGGACACATGTATCTATGCATTTGACCCCTTAGTTTGAGGAGTGCCTAGTCATTTGGGTAATTTCGGTATGAGGTTGGTCACATGAGGTTGATATATTGAGGAGCACTCCCTTGATCTTGGCACCTTGGCATGTTGTTAATGACTCATAACTACTTATGCATAGTTATCTAGATCGGCCTTCTTTTTGACCCATGGTTTTGGAGTTGGTTGATGGTTTTGACTCACGTTTCTTCTTAAAACACGTGGCTTTGATTATTTTACCAGCATAGATCCATCCTAAACGTGGATCTATCAAGCACCGAGAGGCATCCAATTTCTTGAGGTATTATTTTTTAACGACTTTTTATTTGGTTTTAAATTTTTATATTATGAGCGGATATGGATTTTTTCATTATTTTTTATTTAGTTTTCATTTTTTATTTTATGAGCCAACATATATTTTTTTTATTACTGTTTATTTTTGGTACATAACATGACGGCATTATGTGACATTACGTTACACATATCCCCCATACAGGATTGTAAGCACCTCGATAGTCTCAATGCAGTTAGGAGAACATCCCCTGGATGCACATTCTCCTAGGTCGTCCCACTTATGGAACATGTATTGAAGAGATTGATGGTGTTTGCACATGGACTTGGTCCTTTTTCACATTCTCCTAGGCCATCCTTCTATTGGAGATTGTTATAACAACGAAAGTGGACCTTCTTGCTTACATTTCTATGTACTTCTTGAGGAACAAATTGGTTGCTGCATTGGAGGAAGTTCCCAAACTAACCTTGCTATCTTTGGCATGGTTTTGGGCATTTCAAGGTTGTTGAACACTTCATCCAAGGGAATGCTCCACTATAGTTCCCATCATGGAACATTCTTTGCTGACATAACTACCTTGGCACACTTCTCAAGGGTGCATCTCTAAATGGAATATTTTATTGTTATTTGGCCTAGTTAGTGTGGTCCTCCTTGCACATTTATCTAGGGCATTGTTATTGAGGATTATTGTATTGATTTGTAACTAAATCCAAGGGAGATAACAACTACTAAAGGCTCATTCTTCTAGGGTGTAACACGCATGGATTATTTTATGATATATATTGATGGGTCAAAGTGGTTCCAAAGCCTCCATTAAGCATAAGGATCAAGGGTGCACTTCTTGTGAGGATTATTTTACTTTATTTATTGAACAAGGAGCCTCTTGGAGAGCATCCCCTTGATTTGACTTGGCATATATAGTATTTTAATGAAGAATGGTTGTTGGAGGTTATTCTTGAGGAGTGTTCCAAAGGAGAAGAGGACAAATGACACCTTGTATGGGCTTGCATGAGTATGTTGCTTGAGGATTTATGTAGCCTCATTCATTTGAGGAAATTTGACCGACAAAGTGTCCTAATAAAATTTCCAATTCCATATCACACTGCCATGTAAGCTAAGTTATTCAAGAATTATGAAATAATAGTTAAATATAATAATGGAAAATTTAGATTCTTGGGCACACTGCACACAATAAATAATTGCACATATCATTCAACTAATAATGCACTACTAATGACTTACAATAATAAAATATAAGAATATTATAATAATAATAATATAGTTATCAATGATCATAGATATATTATATAATATACAAGTGATCTAATTTGT
The DNA here is from genome assembly GCA_001517045.1 of Pseudotsuga menziesii. Taxonomy (NCBI): domain Eukaryota; kingdom Viridiplantae; phylum Streptophyta; class Pinopsida; order Pinales; family Pinaceae; genus Pseudotsuga; species Pseudotsuga menziesii. The sequence continues at coordinate 829,084 of LPNX010140845.1, read as the reverse complement.
TAAATTAACAAAGTGACAACCCAATTATAATACCATAACCAAAATCCACCCATGTATACATGAGTTTAGTTACTTATGATATAGTATAATATATATTAGTTTGTTAATAAATAATATATAATATTAGCTGGTAGTAGTTAGTTATATTATATTAATAATAGTTATATTATACTAATATTATAAATTTAAAAGTCAAATCCCACTTTATACTCATGTATACATGACTTTAGTTAGTTAGTATATGACATAGAAGAGGAAATCGCCGAAAAATTGCCCCACGACCCCACAACCCTAAAAATCGCTAGGGAGGTAGGTCCGTGAGCTTTAAGGTTGGTTTTGACATTTTTTGGGTCATTTTCTCTTTGGGATTTTGGAGAAGGAAGGGAGAGGGCCTGTGGTCATCATCACTCAATGTGGAGATAGCTAAACAACCATCATCATCACCATCAAGGATTTTTCAGTGGAGCAAGGATTCAATCTCATTTTCCAACTGGTGTTGAAATTTCAAATTTCCAATCTTAGGTATGTATTTAAATTCCACCATGTTAATGCTATTTTTTCCATAGATTTATGCATGGTTGCTTGCCTCTTTGCTTGCCTACATTTTGCTTCTTTTTTTGTTATTTTTCCATTATTTTCATCCCCATAAATCAATGCAAGGTTTTTTCTTATAAACAACAAGCTTGAATTTTATCCACCCTCTTATTGTCATTTTTCATTGCTAATAATCTAATCTGGAGGTCTGATTTTTTAAACCAGTCTGCTATTTTTTTCCTATTGGGGTTTAGTGTCATTTTTTTTGTGTTTTTGGTGCCCCAAGTTTGATTTTTGAGGCTGTCCATTTCCATATCAAATAAGTCAAAGGCATTGGACCCATTGTGGTAGCATGTTGACCATAAAGATGGGACAAATTGATAGTTCTTGAATTGCAAATTGTGTGGGCAACATATGACAAGAGGGATTAGCATGTTGAAGTACCATTTGGAAAAACTCCTCGGGTATGATGTAGGGCTTTGCACTGGAGTTGCCCCTGAGATTATGAGAATTTCCTATGATTCAATTCACTCGAAGGATAGAAAGAGGGAAGTGGAAGCCGCAAATAGAGCTGAACTTGTAGTTGGTGGAGTAGCTAGATATTCAGGGATATATAGTTATACCACTAAAGGTAGTGGTAGGGGATCCATAGGCACGAATTCACCTACCGGGAGGGCCTCATCTTTTTTTTTCCATGAATTGGAAGTGGTGCACAACCTTCCATCAGGTCGATAATTAAAAAAAAAAAGCAAACATGATTATGGGGAGGATGCTTTTATGGAGTGACTTACCTCTTAGCATCACCAAAAGCAATCCATTTTTCCAGCCGGTGTGTGATGCCATTGCTATTTTTGTCTTAGGGTATACGTGCCTTACCTATGAGCAGATTTGGGGACCAATTCTTCAAGCAAAAATAAAGGACATCCACACTAGATTGGAGAAGCTCAAATAGTCATGGGGGACCTATGGATGCCCAGTGATGTCCTATGGTCGGACATATGGGAAGGGTAGGTTCCTTCTCAATTTCTTGGTATATTGTACTAAAGGTACCATGTTTATCAAATCCATTGATGCATCGACACAAGTAAAAGATCCAACACTATTATGTGAGTTAATGGATGGGATCCCCCAGGGGATTGGTTTTCATAATGTGGTACCTATCATAACAGACAATGCAACTAATTATGTGGTTGTTGGTAGATTTCTTATGGAGAGGCACCCCTCACTATTTTGGACTCCATGCATTGCACATTGTATTGATTTGATACTGGGGGATGTTGAGAAAATTTTGTTCATCAAGGAGGTCATTAATTAGGCTAGGAGCATCTCCAAATTCATATATTACCATGCTTTTGTTCTTAGCCTCATGAGGAGATGCATGAGAAACAAGGAGTTGATGCGTCCTACAATCACATAATTTTCCACCAACTTCATTTCTCTTAATTCTTTGCTTCAATGTCAGTTTGAGTTGACGCCGATGATTGTTTGTGATGAGTGGCGTGATTACACACATAGCAAGAGAGAGGATGGGAGAGCCATTGCTATATTGGTGTACACTGACTCCTTTTAGGCAAGAGTGGAAGAAGTGTGCTCAATCAGTGAACCTTTGGTAAAGGTTTTGAGATTGGTTGATAATGATAAGCCCACAACGATCTATTTGTATGAAGCCATTGATAGGGCCAAAGAAACTAGTTGGTCTTATTATGTGGTGAAGGGTACCCCTAGATATAATAGACATGTGATGCTATGGGATTTGATTGATAGTCAATGGACCAAGATGCTCCATTGACCCATTCATGTAGTATCACTTTTCCTCAACCCCACCTTTTCCTACAAATGTAGCTTTGATTTTGACGACGAGGTGATGGAAGGGATCCTCACGTCTTCATAGGATGGTACTTGATGTTGATACTCGCTACATAATTACTCATAAGATGGAGAAATATCAGGAGGCTAGTGGACTATTTGGTTTTGCCGATGCTATCCGTGAAAGGACCATTTTGATGCCACGTAAGTGATAACTAATTAGATTTTAGAACATCAAATTTTTAAAATTTAATTATGTGTTTTATAATTCTATTTGAAAGTTGAATTATGCTTTCCTTGATTCCTATTTTCCACAGTAATGAAATGTATTTGTAATCAAATTCCCTTTCTTTCTTATTTGTTGTAAATGTTTGGTGGTGAAGCTATGGTGCAAAGGCACCAAATTTACGAATATTCACAATCCAAGTCCTCAAACAAACCTCTAGCACTTCATGATGTGAGAGCAATTGGAGTGTATTTGATAAAATACACTCAAAGAAATGCAACAAGTTAAAAATTGAACAAAACAATTACATTTATTGTAATCTAAGACCTCAAATACACTCAAAGAAATGCAACAAGTTAAAAATTGAACAAAACAATTACATTTATTGTAATCTAAGATCCTTTAACATATTATGACCCTTGAGCCTCAAGACCCATTAAATTTTTATGACCCTCTAACAGATTGGAGTTCCCATGTATGAATGACTTGGTGTATGTCCATTACTATCTTCGATTATGGATGAAGCAAGTGGAGAAAACACCATACATGGGTGCCATTTCCTTGGACAATATTGATGTATTGTCTAAGTAGAGGGTGAGAGTGAGGTGCTTGTCATGGAGGAGGCACTTGCATGGTTAGAGGAGGAGGATTAGTAGAAACAACAACAACAACAAGAGGAGTAGGAGGAGGAGCAACTTGAAGACTTCATTGAGGGTGATGCGCCCGCAACAACACCACCTTATACACAGGTTGATGTACCTAGTCCGACATTGGCACCCACCAGTCACCATTTGGCATTTGGTGCAAGGCCAGGGTCTTCTATTGCTAGGGGAAGGCCTAGAAAATAATCCATGATCTTTTCTTGGAAAAAGGGGGAGAAGGTATTAATATCAAAGACAAATAACTAGCTGCTAGTTTTACGACTTTTTTTCATTGTATGATTGTACACCTACCTCATGATGATGAGATACATTTATATATGTGATGTCATTTTGTATTGGTTGTCCACTTTTGAGTCCTTGATTGGACAACTATCAAGGTTTAGGATTCAGTGTCGACTTTGACATATCATTTTTTATTTGGCATCCACTACATCATATATATCAACAATTTCTCCATATTTATGTGCCACTATGTTTATCTAATGTTGCTTTTTCTTTATATGTTTAAAATTCTAAAAGAAATGAATATATTTTACATTTTTTAATGTTTGTCGCAGTTTGTCAATGTTGTTGAGAAGTTGTATTTGGGACCCTTGCCAATATTTTGTCGATGATGATGTTATCAACTATGGTATATGATATATTATATATATTAGTTAGTTAGAATATAATATCCAAAGTATCAGTTGTTACCTGGAGGGGGGTAGGGCATGTACACCTTCGTAGACTTTAGTAGTCAAATCCCTGCATGGAGGGTCCAAGTCCCTTGACCCACAAAGAAGGGGGTCTCATACACCAATTTGGTGTCTAGCTTGGTCGCGGCCTTAAAATTAGATTATTATTAATTAAAATCATTTCCACCTAGACAAGAATTATATAATAAAAAATGCCAATTAAGAATGCTTATATTATAATGTATATTAGTTTGTTAATATAATATAATATATAATATTAGTTAGTAGCTAGTTATATTATATGAATAGTAGTTAGATTATATTAATATTATAAATTTAAAACTCAAAGCCCAATTTATATACTCACATATACATTATTTCAGTTAACTAGTGTGTGTGTATTAGTTAGAATACAATATATAAAGTAGTTAGTTGTTACACTTTAATTTATAAACCATTCCCATCTAAACAATATTTATATAATAAGAAATTGCCAACTAAGAATGCTTTGACTCATAAGTATATACACCTCTTTTGAATTTTAAGGAATTTTGATTGGCTAAGAGAGTATTTATGAAATTGGTTCTAGGGTTTGAGGTTAACTTTTAAAATGTTATTTCCTCTAATGATTCTACTATTTTATGAGAGCATTTTGGTCTTGAATAGCCATTCTATGTAATATTTTAATCATTTTTAGTGTTTTTCTAGTATTTTCCTAGGACAAATAAGTGGATCTAGAAACCATGAATACTATTTTATTGTTGAAGGAGTTGAGCTGAAATCTAAATAAGGATTTTCCCTCTCCATTATTGCAAATGCTTGGATTTGGGGAGTTTACCCTTGGAGCTCGGTTGAATATCTTGAAGGAAATGGAACTAAGGATTCCCTTTTGTTCCATATGTGTTTGGACTCAATATTGTTGAAGACTAATACTTGGAATGCTTGCATCAAACGTGTCATGAAGGGATGAATATGGGTAACCCTGTTCCTTTCTTTAGAAGAGTTTAATTGTGGCACATTTCCCCTTTAAAACATTTGTGTTTTTTGCTGGAAATGTGAATGAGTATCTTTATCCCTAATTAATAATTGGTTTCCATTTACATTGTAGATTGGTAATCATACCCTCATGCACGTTTGGAGGTCTTTCTTCATCCATATTCCTTGCAAGTAATTTTCTGTATTTGTGGACAGCAAGATAGGGTTGTTTGTAGGTTCTTTATTTGGGCTATATTCTATCCTTATCACATAAGAAAGAAGGTCATAGTTGCTTCCCTTCATGATTTATAGTTTTGACTCCACTTCCCCAATGGATTGACATTAGTCTTGATACCCCCATCACCGTATGTATAAAATCGTATTACAATTTCTGTTTTGCCAAAGATTAACTCTTCATTTCACCTTGATCTTCCATTGCATATCTCTAGAAATCCTAGTTTAGGGATACCCCACTTGTGCCAGAGGAGAGGTAGCCTAAAGTGAGAGGAAAGGTTGTTGTGGTGTAGTGGACAGCCTTCTTGAGTTCCTCTAAGGTTTTACTTGCGTTTTATGGATTTACCACATGAAGTGCAGGTTTAGGAGATAATAGGGCCCACATAAATTCCTAGGCCAGTCTTATCCACCTAGAATAATAGAAAATAATGTTGACTAGGTTGACAATTAAACCATAACCTAGTAATACAATAGCAAGGTTGGTTGGCCATAATGTTCAACAATCACAAATGAAGATTACCATCATTTCAACAGAGTTAGACAATGTGTACCAGGTCAGTGAAATTATGTATAGCCTCACATTTGAGGGGTAGATGACCTATCTCCTCAAGGTTACAGAGGAGTATCTATTCTATGTGCAAGCATGATCAACAGTGTAATTTGGACACCTAAACCCAGGTTACTAGAATCCTTATTTCAACCTCAATTCTTGGGAGTTTCTACATAGAGCTTTTGAGCTTCTTCAAAGGTCACTCAATCAATCCCTCTTAGACTTGGACACTCTTTAGACGACGTCATCAGGCATTGTATCGGTTCCTTCTCAATGATTGATGCCACAATAGATACTTTTCTCTACTCTCTACTCTTTGATCTCCTCCTACTAATATATTGTGGATCTCTATCTTTTCTTACCTGTATTACTTAGTGTCTTCTAGCTTTTATTTTCTACATTTTCAGTAGCCATTTGCACTCCGATAGTTTGTTAGAACTGATTGTATTCTCTAGTCCAATTGACCTACTGTATTAGGTATTTGTGGGACAATTAATAAAATTATCTTATCTATATATCATCAATAGTGAATCATGATATCGTATGGTCATAGATGAGCAAGGAACACTAGGTAATCAACTCTTCTGGAAAATCTAAAACAACACAAAAACAACAAAGATCAAACACTTAGAAATTAAGTTTTCTGTGATATGTAGGTTAAAGTAAAAATTGAGAATATAAGCACTAATAATCATTTTGAGAAAAAAGAATTATTGCATTTAAAGAGCAAAGGGAAGCTTTCACAGAAGAAACTATTCATGTTACGTGCAAGGAAAAATAAAAATAATCCCTACCTTTTGCATAATGGTAACGCATGATGAGGCTTAAGAAAATGCACTACAACTAAAACTTAAAAAACAGAAAACCCTAAATGTATTCATTTAATTAAAGTTGCATGCAGTAGGAAATCAGAAAGAAGTTCTACCTTCACCACAAAGACGTTGCACGAGGAAACTTCTTCAAGGTACTTATTATTGATTGCATCAAGAAACAGCACATCAGAAAAGCCTCTTGCTTTTGCACCACGTTGTATTTTCAACACCTGCAAGAAAAAGGTTGTTCTTGTTTACTTGAAACCGTTTATAAAATCAGTTCCACATTGTACCACTATGCCTTTCTGTACCAAAAGTTCTTATCGTGACTGAAACTGCTCATGTTAGTGTTTTCCCTTATTATAGACATAAATGGGTGTCGTTGTGCAAATACATTTTCTTAAAGCTTATTTCAATCCCTCCCTTTTATCTTCCAATTACAGGTTTCTATCTTATAGATGTACTTGGTATGTTATACAATGCAACTTGTAGCCCATTGCAGTTTGATGTTTGATATTTTCCCTGGAAATTTCCAGCATTTAATGGAAAACAGGGGACTAATTACCTTCCCAATCCAATATCTCCATGTCCTTGGGAATTTGACCCACAATATTTTCTTGCTTCTGGAACCTATTACTCAGTAGCTACATTAAAATGTGGAATAATTTCAAATACACCTGCCATAATGTAACTACCTAAAACTCTCATACAAAAAATAATTCTCCTCCACTTTCTGTAACAGTCCCTAAATCTTTGAGATGCATATGACTGAAACTCTTAACAATGCACTGAGTGTCTCAGAACAGCCTTCACTTGAATACTATTTTACACAGTAGCTTTCAACATTTCATAGAAATGCAGATGCCATGCATTCCATTATATGCAAATCACTTGAAGTTTGATCCACTATTTTTTGTCTTGCCATTCAATAACTCACTGGCTCCACTAAATCATGGCATTCTACCCGAATAGGATGTACCATACCATAACTGCTCCTCAATGTCTTATACCAATTACTCTTCTTACTCCCCATAGGGATTCAACAGGGAATAGACAGTTAATTAAATAGCACTTCCCATAAATCTTATCTCTCAAAATGCTTAAATGTATGCCTTGATGGACCACAAAAGTTCTTTAAGCCTACCATCCTCTTAAAATCTAAATCTATCTCAAATTCTTTATTCCCCAAATCAACTTTTAAACAGCAGTTGATAATAAATTATAAATTAACTCACATTTCATATTCTTGTATAGGGTTTCTGCTATGTCTTATACCTCCAACACAAACACTGGTGCTTCAAGACTTCTACTTCAATACCTTCAAAATATTCACTTCATGATATCCATGTTATGAATAAATATCACAAATATAATTTTTTCTTACCGGTGCATAATTTCCTATAGCCTTCACGGCTCCAGTTCCACCGGGAGTGGCACGATGATATTTTGTTTCAACCTGCAATTGAATTGGTGCCAACCCTTCCTGATTCATGGAAAAAGGTTCCAAATTAGTTTTCAATTTCTTACGAGTCAAATATCATTTTGCCAATCAGTAAACACAAGAGTGGGAATTGGCTTTTCCAAGTTTCAAGAATAAAACCAAAAGAAGAATTTACATACTGAATGGTTGCATTTAAATTGTAAAACCATAAATTTTTTAAAATCATCTCACAATCTTGAATCAAGACATGAAGCCCTATTAGTCTATCATCCATTCTAACGAAGAACCAAACATGAACTAACATGTCACATTTTATCATAACAATTATTGCAGAATATTGTGTATGCAATTATCCCACATAGTAACATCAAACATAATCAGTGTTACATGGGGGGCATGTTTTCTAGGGTAGGGGATGCACTCCTCTTACTCCCAGGGTGTGCGTACTCCAAGGGGGGTGTTTCCCCACTTCCCTTTTTGGGGAGTGGAAGGGGATGCAATAAGGAATGCCCCTCTCAAAAAACAAGATACTCCCACATTCCCTTTTGACCAAAGTCCTCCATTTTGAGGGGGAAAATGACAAAAAAGAAATATAAAAAATAAAATGAATGTAAACCTAATGCATAAGTAGACGGGGAGGAGCATGGAAGGGCTTGATGAGGCAAAAAAAAAGTGTGGAGGGACCTGATGAGGCACAACTTGGGTCAGTTGGTGTGCCATTGAGTATTCTGAGGAATGCAAATGATTCTGATTTAGATCGAGATATTTCCATGGTTAGTCCTTATTCCATTGTGCAGTAGTTGGATGCAAACACTAGTAAGGCATTGCTTTGAGAAGTGATGCTTATTTGTCATTTAACCTATTCTTAGATCAATTATCTTAAGACTTAGATATACATATTTTGAATTTTCTAAATATAATCAGATATACAATGGTGATAGATAATTTGTAAACCGTGAATATTATGGTATGTTACATCAAATTACATGTATCATTAATGATTTATTATGTTACATGTAATGATGTATGTTATTGGTGCATTGTTATGTATAAGATTCCAATGTTTTATGTGACATTTCTCATTATTTTAAATTTTTTAGTATTTTGGTTGGGATCCCCTAAGTCAAAGATCTCGACATCCCCTATGGCATTCCCTAGAATTTGGGGGCTGCTTCCACACATCCCTTGGATGTGTTTCCCCTCTCCCATGTCCCTACATCCCCAAACTCGGTGGAACATTGAACATAATGAAAACATGTTAGTGGAACATTGTAAACTTTCTAACCACTAAAAATGTTTTTTATTTATTACAAAATAAACAAGGATAATAAAGGATTTTGTTCTCAAGAGAGTATGGGAGAGATGTTACACATATTTTGAGATAGTTCATCCTATCACTACTATAAAATTATGCCTATCATGATGATGATCAATGATTGCCTTGATTAGGTTACCGTTATACTATATAGCACTCTAATATTACACAACACTCCAAGATATTTGTAACTCCCAAAGTGTCAATAGGAGAAACATAGTTCAACAAATAATGTAAGGTTGTATGCTCAAGTGAAATTAAGCAAGCAATTGGAGCATATTTATAATGGAACTATGAATCACATAGTCTTCCGATCCAATAAAAGTTTAGCAAAGAGTATTGTTATCACAAAAACTAGAACCTTAGGGGCAAAGTCTCAGAAGGCTCTAGCTAAGCGATACTAAGAGGCAGGCCAATGCCACCACACCTTCTCCTTAGGTTAGTTGTTTTCTAGCACAATGCAGGAGTCCTGACTGGAATAAGTTTGCTTATGCTTTGGGTTTTAAGGACTTGGGCTGCTAAGTGTTTGAATCAAGTTTTTAAAGTATTGTGGCCAAGTTCTCTTAGTTGATTCAAATGATAAATTTCAGATTTTTTTAGGTATGTGAACAATATATTTCATGAGTGAGAATGTTATGTGTCAAACGTTCCCTGTTTCCAGCTCTGAAAATGATATAAAAAGTGCTTGAAAATGCACAGATATAAAACAGCAGGAAAGAAATTCAAGCAGATTTGTTTTAGCCAATAAATAGGTATTGATGCAAAGCTAATCCAAGGAAAATATGTATATTCAATGCAAATAAATTTTGGAAATTTATGAGTATAAAACAACCTAAAAATATGAATATTGAGCTGCCTAACAGTCAGAGATGTTAGACAGGGTGAGATTCTATGAGATATTTATTATTTACTAATTTAGTGCTTGCAGAACTAGAGGCAAATGCATGAGGAAGATTTTTAATTTATTATTTTGGAATGTGAATTATTAATTTATTACTAATATTGTGTCTGTATTTACTATTTTCAATATTTGCCAAAAATGAAAATTTCAGTTGATTAGGACTTTTATCCATCAAGAAATGGCTATTCTGAAATCCCATAGATTAACAACACAAAAACATGATCTTAATTAATTAGGTAGCATAATAAAAACCAACCTTGAAATAGTTTCCAACAGGAGAAACGTATATGAGAAAAGTGACCTCTGGAGCTGGGGCAAGTCCTAATACAGCTCCACTACCAAGAAGTAGAGGGCGGATATAAAGAGACCCTTTGCCAGAGGGTGGTATCTGCAACAGAGTAACATGCATAAATATTCCAAATCCACTTAATTAAAGATAGAAACTTGTGATATTGAAAAACAAGGGCTATAGACTCATCCAAACAGAACTACAATGTTACCCAGCGCTTGTTGGCCAAGACTGTTTGTTTTACAGCCTCCACGAATTGTTCTATTGATGGAGCTGTCATACACATATGTTCCGCACCGATTATCATTCGCAAGGCATTCTCTTCTGGACGAAATAGCAAGATTCGCCCATCATCTTTCCTATATGCTTTTAATCCTTCAAATAAACCCTAAAATACCAACAGGACTATGCCCTCAGAAGAGCTTCAGCATACAAGATAAACTGTGGAAAAGGGTTACATAAAAACCCTGTATAATCTTTTCTCTAATATTCTCCAGAGATTGCAAAGCAAAATAATAACATGCATGTTCTAAGACCAACATGATCATAGGGAAAAAATGCATATAGCATAAACCAACTGTTGAATCCTTACACCATATCACAAATCACGGTGACATAACAAACAAAATGCATTGCCAAGGGGTCAAGAAGGTCATATATAGTAAATACAGTTTGTCATAGATAACTTACAAGTTAGATTCATACAATAAGCAGCAGAACATATAGAGAGAAATAAAATTCAACCCAATAAGTAAATATCAGGACAAGTATAACTTTTGACAGCCAAAACATGCCCGTCAAAAATGATAGCAACCAAATACATGAGAAGTTGGAGATATTTACATATTTAAGATACTCTTCACCTTTTCATAGTAGTACATACTAGCATGCACATTTCATGCATTTTTCCTGTTTTATTCAATTATATTTAAACATGATTTATCTTGGAGTTGTTTTCTGGCTCTACATATTTAGCTTATTTCCTCCCTTATACTGCAACACAGATGGAAAGATTTATTTTTCACTTGAAATTTGAGAAAGGTGTAGTTTGATTTGGCATATACTGATGAATTTTGGCTATATTTTATATTTGGCATATCATGTAAGTAAAGCTTGTAAGTTTTAGTAAGTTGTTTTCTTAACAGTCATCTTTTCTTCTCCTAATCTCTGAGTCTAGCAGATATTGAGTCATAACAATATAGTTTTCCACAAAAATAGTATTAACAACATAGTTTTTCGCTAGGACCTAATTTTTTGGGAAGAAACTTGACATTGGATGTGATTCCTTGTTATTTACAGGTCATCTCTTGACAAATGCTGGACGAGAGCAAGAGAAGAAAGAAGGCCGAAAAGAAGTTGGTGACATGATTTCTTTCGTCCACAAGTTGGTCAATCTATAGTCTGTTCTACTTGACTAACCAAGTATTTGATATTTGTTTGTGAGGCTTCTTGTGACCAGGATCATTTAAAGGCTGGATGTAAGAGGTTGTGATCCTGGAATTAGCAGTGGAATAATATTTGCCCCTGAGAGTGTTCTGAAGGAGATGAAGTATCTCACAATATTACCTCTTGTCGGATATGTAAAGGACAAAAGGAAACTTCCATGCATCTAATGGAGACCTTGGAATGCAAGAGATTCTAAGATGGACATTGAAATTTGAATGCACTATGGTAGCTCCCAGAATATTTGTAATATGTAAATTGTGCACTAAAAGGCTTTGCCATATAACCCAACCAAATAGGCTTAGCTACGGATAAAGGGTGGCAATTGAAAACAAGAAGCCATTTCATCTTGAATCATTCACTGCATAGTGCATATAAACCAAACAAAGACAATAATGCAATGTGCAGACATCCTCAGTGAAATGAACCCTTGCAAATTGTATTTGTCGAAATTTTAAAAGAAACTTCTAAAGTTCAAGTTCTTTTAGAACAAAAATCACAGGCATAAAATGTTGTATTTTAGAACAGGAACAACGCTAATGTTAGTAAATGATTGTAATGATTAATATAATATATGTCATGAGGTAAAAGAACATAGCTTCACAAACCTGTCCATAATTCAACACACCAGCTGACGGGCTTATCTCAATATTTCCAAAAGGACGAAGTTCCCCTTCACAGAACTCTCCATCTTGGCAACATTTCATGTGGTACATGTAATCAGTTTTTTGGAGTCCAAACCTCAGGTTATCCCAATCGATGTCAGCTAGTTCATCAACTTCCCTGTGTCCAAAAGACAGGAAAAAACATTTTTCTAAATTGTTTCCTTCAACAATTTTTTAATAACAAAATAGAATGCAGTATTTAATCAAATCAAGTTAAAACATTGTGGTCAAATGGAATGTTAACACTTCTTGTAGGTATTTAAACCCTCCTTGTGGATTTGGCTACCAATGTCAATAAGTCCCATGCAAATTGATCTAAGCACCAAGACCAATCTATAAACAAGCAAAATATATAAACCAGTACACCAAAGTCACAAAGGTAAAAAGAAAAATGATAAGTCAGCACAGAGATGATTCAGGAAAGTGGCCCTCAAAATTAATGCTAGCCACAAATTGAGGTCAGAACAGTCAAAGTTGTCTACTTTAATAGAAAAAATACAATGAAAATGATTTATGATGTACATAATACACAGTAGTGGGGCACCTAGAAATGATAATAGCACTGATGTGACCTATTCACACTGAAAAAGCAACATTAGATGACCTGCTAAACAGACATGTTTGAAATAAACTGGATATTTATCGTTATAAGAACCAAACAATGACAAAGTTGCAAGGTATCATATTTTAAATAATATTACTTGTAGTTTCATTTAGAAAAAGTGACAATAGAATCCTATTTTTGTTGAATTCATGTATTTTTCCGTATATGGTAATTTGACACATGGAGTATGTAATCACTAGATTAGGGCTTCTTGAAACAACTTCTAAGGTTCGTTTCAAGAGGTTAAACTAGGGCAAAGTTGGAGATCCAAGGCTAAACTTTGAAGAAACCTCCCTCTTAGGAGCATTTTTTCTATGCTAAGGGGATAGAAAGTAGATAAAAGGCCTTATTCAAAGAGAATGCATCCCTAGAGCTACCATTCAATCATTCAAGAAGCAAGATTTACCTACCATTCATCAAGCAAGACTAAAAAAGGAGTAAACTTACTTGAGCATGAGTTAGCATCCACAAAGCATTAGCAAACCAAAGAGAGCATCCAACTTCATCCACAAGAGCAAGAGGAAATCCCTCCAAGAGGTGTGCATCACTCCGAGAGACTATCTTGGGTAAAAAAGTAACATTATGAAGTTTTGTCCCATAAGTTGAGTTTTGAAATGAAGTGACGAGAGCTTATTTATAGCCTCTCACACTCACTTTTACAATATATCCAAGACGACATACCTTAAAATGTCAATTTGAAATTATAAAATGTCAACTTAAAATTATAACATAAAATAATATAAAATAATCAAATATGTCGGTAACTTGGGGCATTTTCCCCAAAGTTTACCCAAAAATGACTAAAATAAATAAAAATAAGCAAATTACTTTGAACCGAAGGCTGAAGTAAGCAAGGGGAGGCGTCATGCCCCATCTAACCCCAACAATGTTGATAATCCGTCAACGCCCCCTCCCCCCAAAAAAAACAAACAAACAAGCAATATGACTTACTGGAGATGATGATGTCACTAGTGGAAGAGGCCCAAGGAGAGAGGGCGCTAGTTTCTAGAGGGACTAGGAGGGTTCTTGAGGTGACCTAGAAGAAGGACAAAAACCTCACAACTGAAAGAAATGTCATCAGAGTAATGAAACAAGTGGGGGATCATGTGACCCAGTGATCTGCCCCTAGGAGCCCCGAACACCAAACCCAGTGTTAAAAACCTCAACAAAGGGCAGTCAACAGTGCCACTGGGCCATAGTACTCCTAAAGACAAAACCAAAGGGTTTGGCCATAACCATCCCTCAAAAAATGCTAGATAACACCCCTCCTGGTCTGAAAAAAAATGACCCTCTCTCCTTGGGGACACATCTAAAGGTGCGCTGGTACTAGTACCACGTTGTTATCACATATATAGTTGTCGGTCTAACATATTCTATTTTTCAGATTTCAGTACACTCTGCAGTCAGTTCCCCTACATATGAGATGCTAAGATGAGCATCTATGATGGATCATTGTTTGATCGATGGACTATAGTACTCTCCCATGCCATGTCTGAGTCTCAGAACAGTCAAATTTGAGGACTGAAGTAGTCATTTAGCCATTTGCAGAGCAGTTAGTAGTGCCCAGAGTTGTATCGGTGTTCTCTCATTGGATAGATGTTGGTTCAGATGGATTATTTGCATGTTTATGACTCAACTTATATTATCTTGTGTTATGGTTATTATTGCTCTTATACTCATTCTTGTGACATGCATTAGCATCTAGTGTCATGATTTGGCGGTCATATAAATATGTTGACTTCGATGTATTGATATTATGTATGTATGTCCTTACTCAGACCTGGAAGTGCTTGATCCTTACTCATTGGTTTTACCCTCCTTAGGGAGAATAGAGGTAGTCATTCCCACCATACTTTGGCTTGCTAGTGTTGGTTTCATTATTCACTGTCTCCGCCCATCCATTACCTTCCAATTATGTTTCCGACCTGACCTACTACTTGACCTATGGCATGGAGGACCTTTCCCCACTAGAGCCTCTTTGTTGGACAAGCTTCCCTGTTTACCTGTATCTCGACTCTGAGTTGCCTAGGTTGTGTTGGCTAAACCTGAAACAAGTAGCGTTGCCATCAATACAATGTATTTGGAAATGAAATGAATATCTTATGAAAAAGCCCATTCATGAAAAGTAGTGTTTTTAAACATACATGAATGCAAGGTAAGCCTAATGAAATTGGCTTTGAAGTATAATGAAATGAATATCTTAAAACATTCATGAAAAGTAGTGTTTTTAAGCATACATGAATGCATGAAGCCTAAAATAATAAAAATCCATGTAATAAATGCATGGACCAAGGCTATGGAAAATCAAAGGCCCAAAAAAGCAATGGTTCCTAAAGTTATGTCTAAGGATTGCTGGCCTCACTTGTATTGATTTGGATTGTGAGCATTTGTCAAGGTGAATAAGCACCTCTGAACATAACTTATCCATTTGTGAGACACTGCCATCCCCTGTGTTGTTGCTTGTTCGGCATATGCTAGAGTGAGTATACCCTTTCCATATCCAAAGTGTCACAGTGTTGAGTTGGTGGTCACCCTTTGGCCTAGCCTTTTGAACTTTAGCCTTCACCCTTCACTAGCAAATTGATTACAACTATGAAGTGAGTATGGTCTTGAAATTCTGGTCTGAGTTATAATTAATAAATGCAACCCTATATATTTGGTTGATAGACCGCCAATGAAGTGATTGCTACTTGTTATAATTGTTACTTGAATGATTTGTAGAGCATGTTTTAGCCTTTGAACACTTGTAGCGGATGGATGTTTATCCTGGGTTATATTATTGATTATGTGGTCATTTACAGATTATTATTTTGTGTATTTGGGTATATTGGATATTATAGATGATCACGCAAAGACATATAGGGTGTATGAGTATGCACCTTAGATGGATTTGGACTCCCTGAGTCCAATGAGACAACTTGCTTTCACTTCCGGGAAGTTGCAGGCATGATTTGGCTCAGTGTACCATTCTGGTGTAGTTTTGCCATGATGGATGGCATGTCTGAGCAAAGAGATGATTTATTTGGATCTCCTAGGGCGCTGTATGAGTAGGGGGTGGTCCAACCAATTGGTTTTACCATATTACCCCCCTCCTAGAGAGCCTGGTGGGATCAGTTGGATAACGCAGACACCCTAGAAGGAAGTTTTGAGCATATCACATTTCTCGAGGTAGAATTAAAATAATTAAAATGGCTACTGAAGAATTTGACTTGGGCTACTGAGGCAAGGAAATGGCATGGGATGAGTTTTGATGATGAGAGTGATGTCTTCCACTCCTCCTCCAACAGTTTCAACACTTGGATGGACCCACATCCATCTTTCCAGCACGATTTATTATTTTCTGGAGCTTTTGGAGGCTTATGATTTCCTTAGAAAGGCACTATTTTGGCATTTTTAAAATTATATTATTTTATTGTGCCATGGGGACACGCTAGGAGAGTTATTTAACACTCCCTGGACCCACCATGAGATTTATTTATTTTTTATTGAGTGGGATCCCCTCTCCTAGGGTGATTTGGTCCATTTTTATATTATATTATTATATTGATCCATGTACTCTATGTTGAGCTCATCTCAACCTTTGATTAGAACATTTTAATCTTTTAATCTTAGCCACCCATTTGAAAAGTGGTTATGATTTTGTTCTCTCATTCCTATTTAAAGGAGAGAGCTTCTCATTTGTAACGGGTCTTTGGTTCTTGGATCTGGATAATAGAAAAACTATTCTTGTGGAAATTTTTGGATCTCCTTTGCATCTGATGTTCTTAGATGGTGATTGGAAAATCTATTGCTTCCTAGCATTTGGGTATTTGTTGTGAGATCTATATTTTGTGGAAACATTGTCTTGTCTACAGGAGGGCGACTTCAACTTGGGCGTTTTTTGCAGGGACTCCTCAACTCACTTGGATTGGCTTCACTTGTATCAGGGGGTTTTCATTAGAATCATTGTGATCTATGATTTCATCTTGCTATTTTTCTGTAGCATTTGATCTTCTTTCTTGATGCATCAAATCTGATATGGTTGACGTTTGTTGTGCAGGAGAGAGGGCGCATTGGCTTCCTTGGGCAAATCGTTTTACATAGAAGCTTCCTCAAATCTTCTCAAATTGATCGGGACGGCATAGATCATAATCATCAAGGAATCTACAAGGTTTTCCAGGAAAGATCTACAGGTTGGTGCTTCTTTTCTAGATCTCAATCCATTGGCATCTTCATTTTCATGGTTAAACCCTAAATATTAAAAAATAAAAAATATTATGGATCAAACCACTTGATCTAGGGGAAAACCATTTATGGGTTTTGTAGATCGAGTCAAACCCTAAGTGGGTCTTCAAAAACGTTTTTGCTAAAGTAACTCCATTTGGCCCAAATCCCAAGGCACTGTTCTCTAAGCCCTAGCGCTACCCCTCATGTTGCCTCCTTCTCTTGCGATTTGATCTTTTCCTTGTGGCTCGGGTGCTTTGACACTGTCATACCTTCTTTCGAGTTCACTCTGTGGTACTAGATAGCCCCAATCATATTCTTCCCCTCCCTGCATTGGTCACGTTTCCCAAGGCAAAGGATATCTTCATCTTTTGCTAGTACCTGGATCCCGGATCTAGTAATAGGCTTATAGGCCACTTGTGTTTTGAACTTGGATCAAATTTCGCATCTCATAAACCCCTGATCCAAGCCCTAGTTCACCTTGTGACGTCATCCATAGATCTAGGGTTTACTCCAAGACACATTCATCCTTCCTACCTCAATATATAGATATGAAAAACAAATTGAATAACAAGAAAACTAAATGTAGACAATATACAAACATGACAAAACGACAAATGCAATGCAAAGGTAATAGTATATGCCTAACTCAAATGAAACTAAACCTACCTATGCTAAACAATCAGAAAGGTTTAGGTGAAATCATACCACCAATGTAGCCAGCTGAGTAGGCCATTCATACCTGATCTTTAACCTTTGTCTTTGGAGACAATCCATCATAAGATCACATTCATGATAAGTCAAATACCTACTAGGATCTACATCAAGATGGAGATTCGAGAATGGATGCTGAATAAATATAGGAACCTAGAATCTTTGATATTGATGCCATGGAGAGGGATTGCTTTCACAAGCTTCGTTTATCCATGCATCTATCGGGATAATGTATGGACCATCTTCATCATACACTGGTATTGAGAAAAAAAATTGCCTAAAGCTAGTCACCTCATTTTGAACTTCCATTTGTTAAGGTGGACCTTGCAAATCTTCATATGCCAGCAGCAACCTCTTTCTATACCTGCATAAACATCTCTTTGGATACACAAGTATATTGTTCATCTTTGTAATGATCATGTTAGTATCCTGAACAATTTTTAAAATTTTGAAATTATCAGCCACATAATCCATGCCTTCATTTTTCAATCGAAAAGATAAATAATAAATATTTTTGCAATGCAAACTGAGTAACATACCTTTCTACATACCTGTAGGGGTTCTGATGAAATGGATCATTGGAAACTTACCGATACTAGACAGAAAAGGTTGAACAACTTCTTCAATACTCTTAAGGAACACAACTAGGAATGATAATCTAGACTCATCATAGACTGAATAATTGCAAGAGAATTCTCTGTATAACATGCTTCCTTGTCCCTGATGCTGGATAAGTACGATTGAGTTGAATCCACAGCGATATCATCAAAGATATGGGGCCCCAAATTTTCAAACTCTTTATCATAGTAAATCATTTGCACATGGCAATCATCTATAATGGTAAGAGGACCCACATCCTGAGGTACTTCATCATCAAATGTAGGAGCAAAAGGGTTAATCCATTCTTCATCATTAGCATCACAAGGGAATGGGAAAATCATATCCTTTTCACTGATTATGTCTTCGATATCCTTGCACGAGGTAATCATGACTTCTTCGTCCCAAATAGTGTCAAATTATGGCTCAAGCTGATCCATATTAGCTTCATTGACTTCTTCTTTGTCACTACATGAAAATTTTAATTTCCAAACCCGGTTTCAGGTTTGGTTTTAATGTATGAAATGTAATGCCCAAACCACATCATTACATAAATAATGTGCATGCATAAAATTAAAAATTTCTTGAAACAATTGGAAACTTTTTCAAATAAGCAACTCAGAAGTACTTATGACAGCCAACTTTTTCACACTCATAAAATAATAGCAGCCACACACACATGAAATCTTAACTAAGTATTTTTTATCAATTGGTCCAAGATAAAACCTCGAAAGGAAAACCTATTCAGAGAGATAAATTTTATTATTTCATGCAAATCAAATAAATTTATAGCAATACTTATCTCAACAAATTTCTTCTTCAAATTTGTGCCAAACAAACTCTCTACGACCTGCTGAAAATTTCTAGAATTTCCTCGAACTTTGTGCCTACAAAAACTAGCAGTACAACCCACATGTGTGCCCTCGATTTCTGTGCAGTGCAACATCAAGTTTCACCCAATCAACCTTGAAAATCATGCCCAAACAACCTGTACGGCCTCCACATGTGTCTTGAATTTTGAGCAAGAGTACAACCCAAGTACAATACGAACCAGGTACAATACAATTGTCTCGATTTCTGTGCAAATAGCAATTGTATGGTTTAGTATTTAATGTTGTCCACAATGCCTAGAAGTTTGTGCCCCCTCTTCCAGAATTAAATGCAAGCAATTAAATACTCAATCACCTTGGGAATCGTGCCAAGTTTAAAGTCGAAAAATTTCTCTAAGAGTTTCTCTCTCTCAAGAGTCGAGTCTCTCTTTTCTCTCTTCTCTCCAAAATTCTCTTTTGTGAAAGTAAACAATGAATTAGGTTCTCATGCCTTTTCCCTCTTTTTGTTTGAGTAACCATCCTCTTCAAGATCAATGGCTATGATTAAAACATAACTAGATGAGATCTAGGGCCCACATTAATGCTCACTTTTCTCATTAAATGATATTTCACTCAAATTTAAATAACAAATGAGGCATTAAATATTTTCTCACCTTTTTAAGTGTCATAAAGTTATATTTTAAATTTTATAACTCAAACTCACCTTTATAAAGTGACTTTATAAAAATTAAAATACTTCACACTTTATAAAGTACTAGGGTCCACTTTTAAGTGTCCTTGTCCACCCCAATGCATCACAAGGTGAACAAACACTTCCAAGATACTTTTCAACACTCCCTCTTACCGAGGAAGTTGTTCTTCACCACCCCCGACTTGTCTCTAAAATGAATATGCTTTCCTCTTCCCAAAGACTTCATGAGAATGTCAGCCACTTGCTCCTTAGTAGATATGTATTGTAGCTCAACAACACCCCTCTAAACATAATCTCTGATGAAGTGATATCTAATCTCTATGTGTTTAGACCTATCATGGAATACTGAATTCTCAAAGAGCCTAATGCAACTTTGATTGCCAACCAACAAGTCAACCAACAACTTGCGAATCCATAGTGCCTCGCAACTAGGTTAACTGGAGGGCATATACTTAGCCTCTGCAGACCTTAAAGAGACAAAATTTTGCTTTCTGTTGAACCATGACACTGCTACCGATCCCAAGCTAAAGCAACAACCAGAAGTGCTCTTCTGGTCCGATGCACTACTTGCCCAATCTAAATCTTTGAAGCCAACCAAACCCACTCCATCTGACCTCCTGTAGTCCAGACCATAGTCTATTGTCCCAGTAAGGTTCCTCAACACATGTTTTGCGGCTATCCAATGCACTCTCTTGAGCTCCATCATGAATTGAATGAGTGTTCACCGCAAAACATATATCCAGTCTGGTGTTAACCAGATACATCAACGAACCAATAAGTTGTTTATATAACCTAGGATCAACCAACTCTCCCTCATAAGCATGAAGCTTCTTCCAGTTGGTGATCATGGGTGTGAACATCAGTGTACAACCCTCCATCCTAAATCTCTTTAGAACATTAGATGCATATTTTCCTTGCCCCAGGAAAACATGTCCATCCTCATACCATACCTCCATAACCAACTAATAATGCATCAACCCAAGATCAGTCATCTCGAACTCTGAAGCAAGATCTCTCTTGCAAGCTGTAATCAGGTGCTCCACCCCTGTGATAAACAAGTCATCAACATATAGAAGAAGAATGAGCGGATCACCTCCAACCACAATGAAGTATAGGTTGGGATCAACCTCACTCTTCTAAAACCCAATCAATAACAAATATGAGTCAATCCTCAAATACCAAGCTCGAGGAGCTTGCTTCAGCCCATACAAGGTATTTTTCAGTCTACACATATGAGAATCTCTCCCATGCACCTCGAATCCCTATGGCTGCTCCAAATACACCTCCTCCTGCAGAAGAACATTCAGAAATGTGGTCTTCACATCCATCTGGTGGATCTTCCAACCTATTACCGGTTGAAATAGCAGACCAAGCCACCGATAAGCATGTGAGGATGAAATGACCACTATAACCTTAGTCAACTTCTCCCAACTGCTTCGGAAGCCTAAGCCTTATAGAGGAGATCCCTATCAAGACCTTGGAAAGACACTAAAACACATAATATATCTCTTTCGTGGATGTTAGTAACCAGTGCCTTATGGAATCTAGAGAATGAGTTGTGATATGGGTGTATATGGAGTGTAATAGTATTATTGCAGCAGTATATCAACCCAAAGATTAGTCTTATTCCACAATGAAAACAACAAAAATACTTGTGCAATTATTAATCTAGTACAATCATATATCATTGCCCAAAACACATAAGTACAAGAGGGTACATGACAAGCATTTATTAATAAAATAGGTAGTGTTGTCGCCTTTCATGCACCTATGGGGTTAGGTTGGCATGGAAGAAATCTTCAAGCCACTCGGTGCGTCCTTGGGGCTAAGTCTCAAGTCAAGTACTGTCACTTCATTTTGACTCCTTCGTTTAGGAAAAATCCTAACAAAGCCAAGGGGGGTAGACCCTACGACTTACTAAGGTTGATTAAGCTTTAGATGGCAGTTTATGATTGAGTAAGTTGTTTAGGAGTTTTTATGAAAGTGACGCAAGAGATTGCAATAGTGATTAAGACAACAACATGAAATACAAATTAATCCATCAACATAAGATTCACTTTAAGCAAAATGATTGTATGATATAGACCAGTGCCAAAAATGGAGTCTGACATAAGAAAATGTTGTTGTATTGCTGGGATGTGTTGCAAATGCTCTTGGTCAGTTTTATATTAATATGGAAGATGAGTGAATTAGATTAGGGGGAAGGGAGCTCCAAATATACTCAGAGGTATGAGGAGTATGTCCAAAACCCTTATACGATGCGGTTCCATGCAAGGAATATGTGGGTTGGATTGGAGTCTTTGAGACGTGTCGAACACTACACCAACAAGAGTGTAGCCTAACGATGTCTTGAGGTCACTACCTAGTTGTTCCCGCTTCCTCTGTGAACTTTCCCCGCAACGGATTAAATCAAGGTGTTGGATTTTCGCCTTTGGAGGTTAATTTAGATGTGAGACTAATTAAACTAGTCACCCACGTTGCTTTTGATGCAGCCAACCGTTCGGTCGAACCGTAGCAATGCAGAGCATACACAATGGAGTCTTGTTGATTTTAAAGATTTTAAAGACCGTGTTTGTTTGTTAAAAAAGAAAAAATTAACCTCCAAAAATATCTTTCGGTTCAAATGAACCTAAATCGAGAAAGCAAGGAGGGTAAATTTTAAACGAGAAGTAAAAAAAACTAACACAAAGTACTAAAAGAAGAGATGGTTTTCTAATCAAGCCTATCACGCATCTCTTTCCCCTTTCGGGGAACTCGAGAAGTCGTGGGGTTAGTATTTGTGTTCCTCTTGATCAAATAAAGATATAAAATGAATGCACAAATCAAAATATACTATTATGCAAAATAAACTAAACTAAACAAGCAAACATGAAAAAATGGCATCGACACGGATCCCCCTGGGGGATGGGGGGTGGACTCGGAAGAGCCTACTCAAAGATTTTATTATGCTCGGTTACAATGATTGTTAGAAAATGCCACTTGGTTCTTATAGAAGATGAACCCAAGGGCTTACAAAACTCTCGAAAAGTGGTAGCAGAAGAAGCAGACACTCCTGGGGAGCTCCGGATAGCTCGAATGTCAGTTTTTGGGCAGCGGACGGACCTGCTAAAAAACAGCAAGATTTTATCAATATAACGTGGCCAAAAATACTTTGGAAGTGTCTTTGGACAACACACAAAAATTTGTAAAAAAATGCTAAGTTAAAACTAATAAAAAAAGATGCAAAAATTAACCAAGGCTTTCCTTGGGATCTCAGCTTGCTTTTTGGGCAGCCAATAACAATAAGCACTTAGATTGCAAGATTTGACTTTAGACTTTAAAGAAAGACTATTTTATGCAAGCTAGACATTTTCCTTAAAATGTTTTGCCAGATCTACTCTTGAAAACGTAAAACTTTAAAGCACTTTAGATCTAAGCTTTAAGCACTTGCATACGAGATCTAAAGAAAGATTTTAACTTTAAACGAGACAGGTCTACATAAGCAAGGAAAGTAACCAAGGGATAAATTGTTTTTAAGAAGAGAAAGAGATGGAGAAAAGAGCTTGTTGCCACGAAAGATTTGCTCAAAGACTTTGTAGTGGGATGCTTAGGGACTATGTTATTAGAGATTGTTGGAGATTAAGTGGAGTCAAACTAGATCCACACTTCCTCCAAATTGGATACCCTGAAAATCAATCACAAACTTGCATACCTATGAGATCTTGAAAACATATATAAAAGGAGACTAAAATAGCATGGAAATAAACTTATTTGTCATGCAAATCTTTGATCTCTAAGCATACATGAATAAATAGAAATGAAAGTAAACTTATTTACAATTCCTATTCCTGTTGATTCGGGGGAATCCTGATGAGGCAAGATCTGTATCCAGAGTAAGCAAAAATTGCAAGAAAGAAACTTATTACCTCATGAAAATGTAACAATTTTGGCCTACACACCAAAGCACCACACCATTAGCCTCCAAAGCTTCTTTATTATCAAGCAAAAATATCAATGGCATAAGCCAATTACAATAGAAATACCTCTCTACTCCATCCCGAACTAGCTTGAATGAGAGAGTACATGCTTTATTTATAGCCAGAGCAAGAAAAAGTGGGTGCATCTAACACTGACAAAGGAAGTTCAGTTGAGAGATAGTCTAACTGAGTTGAAGTGTAACGGAAGGGGAATAGAACTAGAGAGGAGGATGACACCTCCCCCACCAAATTCCACCAACCCATCCATCAAGTGCCAACACATCCCAATTACTCGCTAATCCATCACGCGTGAATCTCCATGGGATTGGTGTTAATCTTCATGAGGTTGGTGTCACACTCACGTGTAAGTTCTACTACCAACCCATTTGTATCTCCAAATGATATATTACTAAACTAAAACTTTATCCAAAGTTTACCACACCTCATATGGATGAGGGATCCACACTCCAAACTTTTCACAATCTTCACTATGGTGCTAGCGCTTTCCCCAAATGGTTGACGTCACCATTAAATCATATCATTCTCCACTTACATTAATAACCAAAGTTAAAAAGGCCTTCATATTTGGAAAAGGTCGCATACCATGATGGACCCCTTTGCCATGTCATCCCACCTTTTAAACAAATCATTTTTTGACTTTTCAAACTTGTCCTTTTGTGCCAATTTGATGCACTTTTAACATTAAAATGCCAATTTGATGCTCTGTTAGCTAAATAATTCCTTCCGGTATGTTTTAGCCGCCCTGAACATAGGAAACGTGGTTGTTGGGGTAAAGAGGACGTTCTGAGTGTGAAAATGAGCATCCCCATGCCAAAAACAAACTCTGGACCCAACTTTTATTACATTTTGAAGTTTTTCAATTAAACCATTAAAAAATGGCCTAAAAACGGAAAAAAAAAAATATTTTTCTCGGAATCAGACAAAACTCTAGGGGGGCCTAGAACATGTCCATACGACTCAATTCGAATGCCTAACATGTTTATAAACACCGACACGGAGGCTCTAATAACCTCCTAAGGCCTAACCATCAAGATGACTACCCCAACTTTGGAGGTGTGAGTGAAAAACTCAGATATTATTAGTAGTTTATTCAACAAACAATAATAACCAAGGGAAAAAACACTCTGGGCTAGTCGGCTTGATGTTTAAGTCTAGGAAGCCGAGCCTTTTATAAAAATTGACCATGCTAGCACATTTTTTACAATTTCCCCAAGGGGGTATGAACATGTGTTACAATTTTTTTTTATAGACTCCTAGAAAAAGCCTGGCGAACTTCTGAACTTTGAAGAATGAATCAAGTATACTTGTTCCACTTTGTCGGCTCGCTTGAAAAATCCACCAAGTACAACTTAGGTGGTAACAAGTAGTTAGTACAACATGTATGTATTATGCATCAGCCATTTACTTAAGCATTTGTAGCAGCATATCAGTCTTCCTCAATAACAAGCACAATTACACATTGAAACACTAAAGTTGATTATCATATTACAATAAGTAATCAACATTTATCATGTGTTGTAAATTGACTTTTATGTGTGTGTGTGCAGCATGTACAACGGTATATATTCAGTCACTTCCCCCACAATCATATTTATAGCAGCATTTAGATCAGCATGATAGTATTAGTTATAAGCGTGATTTGTTTGTGTATAGACTACATGTATGAAAATACTAATAATACAAGATGCAAATGAGAACTAACTTTCCATTTTGTCACCGAGTAGTTTAAGGAGAAGGTATAGCAGTAAAGGGGAGGGATGCCATTGTAAAGGCAACCCTAAGGTATGGGTATGGGCTGTCACAAGGGTAAAAGAGGGCTGCTACAACAACTCGGGGAGAGGAGAAGGAGGAGAGTAGGGCAGCCGTAAGAGAGGGTTTAGTCATGGCAACACGAGGGCGTCCTTTTAAATCAAACCCGAGTTGTTAGGAGTAAGGGAACAGACCCTGAAGGTGGTCTTTAACAAAACCCAAGGACTGTGGGAAGGAGGATAAGCCTAAGGGCGAGGTTTAGAGGGCAGTGAGGTAAGGAAATGGCCTTAGGGAAGCCTACTGAGGGAGAGGGAGATCCCTTAGGACAACAGCGAAGGTAAAAGATGAAGGAGCAGGCCCTAAAGAGGTTCTTAGGAAGGATAAAGAGGGAATCCGAGGGTAGATTCGAGGGATGGTAGCTAGGAAAAGAAAGCTACGAGGGTGAGCAAAGGGCCTAGCGAAGGTTAGGGAGGAGTTTAGGGTAGCAACGAAGGTAATGGTAGCAGCAGGCCTCTAAGTCTGCGATGGTAGAGGAAGGGGTGGATCTAACCCTAGAACTAACCCAACTAACCCTAAACTAGGTTAATGTAAGAAAAAGGTGTGAAAACCAAGGGAATCCATACCCTAGCAAAATCCCTAACACAACCTAGGGCATCTAGGGAGGATGGCCAACTTAGAGAGAAAGAGTTCCTAGGTTAAACAACTAGCCTAGAAAAACTAAGGTAAAAAACCTAGAGGACCCTGACAAGGAGACATGCCTCAACTAGCTAAGGTGACAAGAAGGATGGCAGTGGCCTATTTTAGGAAAAAATGGAGCACTAGGGCTACCACTTAGACTCGAGCATGCATCATCAACCACCTTTCAAAGAAAGAGATACGAAGCATGACCTCCTTTTGCTCGTGTTTAGCCAACAAATCAAAACATCGCCTAGCAAAGAATTTCACCAAAGAATTGCCAGAAAAAACTTGCATTAACCCAGGAAAACCTCCTCAAGAGGGGCTCACCTCTCCAAAGAGCCCTAGCAAGGGTAAAACAAATGCTTAGTGTATTATCCCATAAGTTCTATCTTTAAAATGAAAGTGAGGAGATCTATTTATATGATCTCACACTCAATTTTAACAAAATGTCCAAGCCTGCATCCCTTAAAATAAGTCAACTTGAAATTATAAAATGTCAACTAAAAATTAAAAGAGAATAATAATAAAATATGGCCTAAGGTAGGCTCAAGGTAGGCTATCTGAGGTATTTGTACCCCCAAGTGCCAAAATATGCTGAAATAAGTGAATCACTCCGAACGAAAGGCTGGAGTGAGCTAGAGGGAGGACTTTATACCCCATTTAACCCCTAGAATGTTGTAAAATCCCTCAACGCCCTCCTTAAAGCATGAAAAGGTCTGGCATGGAGGGTGGCTTTCCTCTGAGAAGATTAGGCCAGGGAAAGCAGGTGCCCACCAACTGAAGGTCCAGGAGGGTGTCCAAAGTGGCTGCGAATGAAGACGAATGTCTCATAGCTGAAGCAGAGGCCACCAAAGCTCATAAACACGATATGGAGCCATTTGACTCAGTGCTCCACCCTTAGGAGCCCCAGACACCAACCTCAAGGTTAAAAACTCCATCAATGGGCAGTCAACAGTGCCATTAAGCCATAGTACTCCTAAAGAATAAGCCAAAGGGCCCATCCATGACCACCATTGCTCAATAACACCCCTCTTGGTCGAAACAATGGCCCTCTCTCCCTAGGGTACACCTGAAGGTGCGTTGGGTACACATGCAACGTAACACTGGCTCCAACCGCGGGAAGAGTGCTCTTACCGGGAGTGCTCAAGAACCTATGAATCTACTGGCACCTATAGAGCTACACACATATCAAATGTCCAAAGGGATTAAAAGCATCTAGAGGAAAACCTTTCCGTCCTGCCTTGTTTGCAAAAAGGAGGGAAACATACTAAGAACAATAAAAAAAACTAACTAGACAATGAAAAGACATCAAATGCAATGCACAGAAATATGCCTTATGCAACTAACCATACCTACCCTAAACCCAACAGTCAAAGTAGGCAAAGTGAAGTCATACCACCAATGTAACCATCTGAGTAAGCAATTCATACATGACATCTTACCTTTGTCCTTTAGTGTAATCCATGACAATACCTCATTGATGATATGTTGAGTTTGAACCAGGATCTTTATCTTGGTGAGTGCAGGAAACTAGACCTTCTTAAGAACCTGGAAGACTTGAAATCGGTGCCACAGGGAAGCATTGCTTTGACAAGCTTTGTTGATCCATGATTCTAGTGGACTTACGTAAGGGACACCTTCATCATACATGTCTTCTAAGAAAAAATTTTGCATGAAACTCGCCCATAAATCCTAGACTTGGGAGGCTATCAGTAGAGTCGAACCTTGGAAATCTTTATATGTGAGGCGCAACTTGTCTCTATATTTACGCAAACATTTCTTTGGGAATACAAGTACACTGCTTATCCTTTTCACAATCATGTCAATCACCCCAATAATCCTTGAAATTTTGAAATTGTCAACTATATAATTCATACCCTCATGCTTCAAATGAAAAGATGAACAATAAATACCATGAAACTGAGGAATGAAAATCATTCCTTTACACCTCCCTGCCTCGGTCTTGTTGAAATGAATCATTAAGGAATTACCAATATAAGATAGAGTGGGTTGAACAACTTCTTCAACGCTTCTTGAGGAACCCAATAGAGACTGACAATCTCGGCTCACCACAGGCTAAATTTCTGCGAAAAATTCCTCTGTATAACCTACTTCCCTGATGCTGGATAAATATGATGGAGAAATCATGGAAGAATCACCAGACATATGGGATCCCAAATCTTCGAACTTTTCATCATAATTGACCATCTGCATATGACGACTATCTACAAGGTCTAGCGATGTTTCATCTTCAATTATAGTGGCAAAAGGGTTGAGGCATTCTTCACCATTAGCCTCATAAGGAGAAGGAACAATCATATCTCGTTCCACAAGGTCTTCATAAATCCTGTCTCCATCATCCCTCCTTAAGGTGACTAAAAGCTCTCCATCCCAAATAGTGTCAAATTCTAGCTCAACCTGAGTAACTTCATCAAGTTGTTCTTCCTTGCCGCAACGTATGGAGACAATGCTACCTATCTCGAGGAATCATAGAAAGGTGGATCCATAAATGTCCAATAACCATCTTCCTCAAAATTCCCGTCATTATGTTCCCATAGATATGATATGTTATAAGTGGTCATTGTATGTTGGAAGGGAGAACTCACCCTATTCTTCTGTTCTTCAGCTTCTTTGGCCAAGACTTCTGGACCTTCATATATAGGACCATCATCATATTCGTCTACTTGGGGAGCTTCAACGATTGTACTTGAGATATCATCGTTTAAACCTTGAACAATGGTGGTTTTGACTTGATCCTTGTTTTGGGTTTCCTTACTGAACAAGTCCTTTGCATGCTTGACATGAGGTATCCATTCGTCACGTCGCCCTGAATCCTAGTGGCTACAGAATGTTTCCACCAATTCTACAAAGGATGATATCGTTCCTTTATCTAGGCCCACAAACCAAGCAAGAGCCTTTCCTTCCATGTGAAGTACAAATGATCGCATGTAAGCATCTTCTTCTTCTTCTTTAATACTATATTCTGAAGCTAAAGTCATAAACCATTTCACATGATGTACGACATTATCATGATCACCCTTGAATGGCATACTTGTGTGGAAATCCTAGAATGCATGAAAAGTCCAATCTGTCCATCCACAATTCATAATTAGATGCCATATCGTCAAGCATCCCTATCTTTGTATAGTACTTTTATTTTTCTTCAACTGGAGTCGTCATGAGAGACCTTACAAGTTAGTTAAACAAATCTCACCAAAGTACTAAACAAAACAAGGGCGTACCCGATTGATGGGGTGGGCTAAGTTCTTCGTGGAGTCGCCAAATAAGCCTGCAGGTTAGTCCTTTCTAGAAATATATGCAATCATATACAATCAAGGACTTCAAGACTTACCAACATGTCGATCTTGCCTGGATAAATCACCTCAACAAGTTTGAGGGTCCCCAACAACGACGCTAAAATGTTACCGGTTGAAATGGCAGACCAAGCCACCGATAAAAATGTGAGGATGAAGTGGCCACTGTCACCTCAGTCAACTTCTCCCAACTGCTTCGGAAAACTAATCCTCCTAGGGGAGAGCTCTATCAAGACCCTAAAAAGACACTAAAACCCCAAATATATCTCTTTTGTGGATGTTAGTAACCAGTGCATTATGGAGTCTAGAGAATGAGTTGTGATATGGGTGTATATGGAGTGTGCTAGTATTATTGCATCAGTATATTATTCCATAATGGAAACAACAAAAATACCTGTGCAATTATTTATCAAGTACAAGCATATATCATTGCCCAAAACACAGAAGTACAAGAGGGTAGGCGACAAGCATTGTTTGATAAAATAGGTAGTTGGTACAACATGTATGCATCAGCCATTTACTTAAGCATTTGTAGCAGCATATCGGTTTTCCTCAATAACAAGCACGATTACACATTGAAACACTAAAGTTGACTATCATATTACAATAAGTAATCACCATTCATCATGTGTTGAAAATTGACTTTTATGCGTGTGTGTGCAGCATGTACAACAGTATATATTCAGTCACTTCCCCACAGTCATATTTATATCGACATTTAGATCAGCATGAAAGTATTAGTTATAAGTGTGATTGTTCAATGTAACTTTGTAACACTAAATAACATCATTGTGTTTGTTTATGTGCAGGCTGCATGTATGAAAATACTGATAATACAAGATGCAAATGAGAACTAACCTTCCATTTTGTCACTATGAAGTTTAAGGAGAAGGTATAGCAGTAAAGGGGAGGGTTGCCACTATAAGGGCAGCCCTAAGGTATGGGTATGGGTTGTCACAAAGGTAAAAGAGGGTTGCTATAATAGTTCGAGGAGAGGAGAAGGAGAGTAGGGCAGCCATAAGAGAGGGTTTAGTCAGAGCAACACGAGGGTAGCCTTTTAGGGCAAACCCGAGCTGTTAGGAGTAAGGGAACATACCCTAAAGGTGGGGTTTAACTAGACCCGAGGCCTGTGGGAAGGAGAATAGGTCTAAGGGCGAGGTTTAGCGGGCATCGAGGTAAGGAAATAGCCTTAGGGAAGATTACTGAGGGAGAGGGGCAGCCCTTAGGACAACAGCGAAGGTAAAATAGGAAGGAGCAGGCCCTAGCGAGGTTCTTAGGAAGGCTAAAGAGGGCAACTGAGGGTAGATTCAGGGCTGGTAGCTACAAAAAGGAAGCTGCGACGGTGAGCAAAGGGCCTAGCGAAGGTTAGGGAGAAGTTTAGGGAAACAATGAAGGTAGTGGTAGCAGCAAGCCTCTAGGGCTGCAATGGTAGAGAAAGGGGTGGATCTAACCCTAGAACTAACCCAACTAACCTAAAAACTAACCCTAAACTAGGTTAGCGCAAGAAAGAGTTGTGAAAACTAAGGGAAACCCTACCCTAGCAAAAGCCCTACCACAACCTAGGGCATCTAGGGAGGATGGCCAACCTAGAGAGGAAGAGTTCCTAGGTCAAACAACTAGCCTTGAAAAACTGAGGTAAAAACCCTAGAGGACCCTCACAAGGAGACGTGCCTCAGCCAACTAAGGTGACAAGAAGGATGGCAACAAATCAAAACATCTCCTAGCAAAGAATTTCACCAATGAATTGTCAGAAAAAGCTTGCATTAACCCAGAAAAACCTCCTCAAGAGGGGCACATGTCTCCAAAGATTCCTAGCAAGGGTAAAACAAAAGCATAGTGTATTATCCCATAAGTTTTGTCTTTCAAATGAAAGTGAGGAGATCTATTTATATGATCTCACACTCACTTTTTAAAAAATATCCAGGCCTAGATGCCTTAAAATAAATCAACTTGAAATTATAAAATGTCAACTGAAAATTAAAAGAAAATAATAATTAAATATGGCCTAAGGTAGGCTCAAGGTAGGTTACCTGGAGTATTTGTACCCCCAAGTGCCAAAATACGCTCAAATAAGCGAATCACTTTGAACGAAAGGCTGGAGTGAGCTGGAGGGAGTGTGTTATACCCCATCTAACCCATAAAATGTTGTAAAATCCCTCAATTCCCTTCTCAAAGCATGAAAAGTCTTGGCATAGAGGGTGGCTTTCCTCTGAGGAGATAAGGCCAGGGAGAGTAGGTGCCCACTGACTAAAGGGCCAAGAGGGTGTCCAAAGTGGCTTCAAATGAAGACGAGTGTCTCATAGCTGAAGCAGATACTACCAGAGCTCGTAAACAAGATATGGAGCCATGTGACCTAGTGGTCAACCCTTAGGAGCCTTGGACACCAACCCCGAGGTTAAAATTCCCATCAAAAGGCAGTTAGCAGTGCCATTAAGCCATAGTACTCCTAAAGGATGAACCAAAGGGCTCGACCATGACCACCATCACTCGATAACACTCCTGGTCAAAAAAATGGCCCTCTCTCCCTCGTGTTCACATGAAGGTTCGTTGGGTACAGCTGTAGTGTAACACAACCCATCTCTACCACTATAGAAATCATTGATCTGATGGAAGACTATCGAGCAAATGGCGCAAAGGTCTCCTCATAGTCAACTCCCTCTACCTGTGAGAACCCACGCGCCACAAAGCGAGCTTTGTACTTCTCAATGATACCATCTGCAACATGTGTTATCTTGTATAGCCACTTGGAAGTCACAATTGACTTCTCCTCTGGTCTCGAAACAACTGCTCACACATCATTCTTCATGATGGAATTATACTCTTCCATCATGGCATCACTCCAAATCGAATGTTTGGATGCCTCCTCAAAGGTAGTAGGTTCTGACTCACACAAGCTAGTCACCACCGCCATGTAACTGAAAAATTTCTCTGGTATCTTTCTCTACCGGACCTCCCTCCTAGGTGGCCCCATAGACTCCTCAGCTTCCTTCACAAACTCCTTAAGCCATCTTGGCTTTCTCTTCTTGGAAGTAGCTTTCTGTGGTAGGCCCTCCTCTTGAGCCTCCTCATAAGATTACTATCTCCCTAAAGAAGTACCGAAGGTTTGAGGTCTTATGCCTAGTGAACCTAAAACTGAACCAAGTGAACCCAAATCACGAGGTGTAACCCGTGTTATCACCCGCCTTGTAGTTGTCTGTGAGGTGGATCCAGGATGGATTGTATAGGGGCAAGCAACTAAGGGGTGGAACCACAACTGCCTAGACTCCCAAATGGATGGTTGTCACGCCAATCAAGGCAGCCTTCACTTTATGTTATCCTAGTCCAAGACAACAATGGGGGAGACCCAGATCTACTCCCGATAGGAGAGACCGAACCTAGACACCAGAAGAAGATCAGATGGGGCTTCAGGGCACTTAAGGTGCAAGGTAGATGGAAACCCTAGCTCTAGGGTTTAGGTACTAGCAACTGATGGAGATGATCGTTGTTTTGGGAAATGTAACTTGTGACAGGGTGAGCAAGAACAGAGTTGGGACTATCTAGTACTAATGGGACAAAAACAGTGAAGGATAGGTGACTTGAGTTATCAGTAGGTGTTGGCGAAAGGAGTAAGAATGAGGTCAAGATGGGGCAAGCACTAGCTAGGAGATCAGTGCCTTGTGTGCATTGGGCAATGGAGTCAGCAGTAAACCAATGTTTCAGAGAACCCACCTAGGAGACACCTTGATCTACGAACCCAGAAAGTAGTTGGTCCGAAAAAGCTAAGGTACAGGAAACCCAACTCAGTGGATGGCTAGCGCTAGGGCTTAGGAGGACAAATCTGCAGTTCTCGAGTTCCCTAGAGGCTAATGGCTCAGCGTTGAAGGAGATAAGAGGTCATGGTGACCTGGTCTACAAGCCCAAATAAGAAAATTAGCAGAAAAATCAAATCTAGAAAAGTCAAAATCTAATGAGGGGCGCTAGGAGGCTGAAAACCAATTTTTCAGATCTAGAGAAAATCTGAGAGAACTAGCTCAGTGTTGGGGGTGTTCTGGAATGCTTGGGACCCGATCTATCTATCTATATTGTCAGATTTCAGAAAAAACTCACTTCTAGAAAAGTCTAATTTTCAGTGAGGGTGCTAGGGTAGTTTCAGTCAATTTTTCAGATCTAGGTCAAATGGTCAAGCAATTGGACAGCGTTGGGGTTGATTTAGGCTATGTGGGACCCGATCTATCCGTCTGTGAAGTCAGAATTCAGAAAAACTCAAAACCCTAGCAGGTCAATTTTTCAGTGGGGGGTTATGCAGTTTTCTGCTTAAAATCAGATCTAGGTCAAACTGTGAGGAATTTGACCAGCATTTCAGTTGATTTGATGAAGGGGAGGCCCGATCTATGAAACCCAGAAATGGTTTGACAAAAGATCAGACTATTCCCAAGTTTATTGATTTTTAGGGTTTTTAGTGCTTTAGGAGTTTTTAGAAAAAGTTGAAGAAAAGCAAGGTACAATGGAATAAAATCTGAAAAAGAAGGGACTTACCTGTTGGATCTTACCTGGAAATGCTTGTAGAAGTCTGTAACAGTGACTATCTTTGCTATCCCAATCAATTCTAGAAGATCTCCATGATTTCTATGGCATATGCAAGCTCCAAGCCACCAATGCGCCCCCCTACCCTACATGAGCAAACGTCAACCATATCAGATTTGCTAATACAAGATAAAGAAACTGAATGCTACAAGACAGTAAATGAAGTAATCATAGATCACAATGAAACTAATGCAAACCCCCTGATCCAAGACGAAGAGAACCGAGCAAGTTGAGATCCCCCTACAAAAACGCTCCAGCCAAAACGCCCTCTTGTAGACAAAACAGTGATAGCCACAAAAAATATAGATCTCACGAGAATTTCCACAATGCCAAGAAGCTGAAGACTAGCTAATCACCATTTGAGCACATCAGATGCAAAGTAGATCCAGAAAAATTTCCACAAAAAAGTCTTTCTAGTATTTAGATCCAAGAACCAAAGACCCCTTACCAATGAGAAGCTCTCTCCTTTAAATAGGAATGAGAGAACCTCAATCATAACCAAATCCTAACCACTTTCAAAACGACTGGCTAAGATTAAAAGATGAAATGTTATAATCAATTGTTGAGATGAGCTCAAAATACAACACATGGATCAATATAACCATAATTTACCAAAGTGGACTAAACCACCCAAATAAAGGTAACCCACTCAACAAGAAATAAATGAAAGCACATGGTGGGTCCAAGGAGTGTTTGACTAACTCCCTTTGGGTGTCCCTATGGCACAATAAATAATATAACAATTTAATTCTTTAACCTTTGTGCCTCTTTGAGAAAATCGTGAGCCTCCAAAAAGAGCTCCAAAAAATAATAAAAAATGCCCCAAAAATAGGTGTGGGGCCAATCAAGAGCTGCAACTGCTGGAGAAGGTGTGGAGGACATCTCTCATCATCATGACTCATCCCATGTCATTTCCTTGCCTCGGTAGCCCAAATCGATTTCTTCAATAGCCATTTAATCATTTTTTAATCTGCCTCGAGAAACGTGAACCTGCCAAAACAGCCTTCTAGGGTGCCTTTGTTGTCAAACTAAGCCCACCAGGCTCACTGGGATGGGGGTACTATGGTATAAACAAGTGGCTACAACCCCCTATGCCCCTACAAGGCCCTAGGAGATCCAACGGAAACATCTCCCTGCCCAAATATATCAATCTGTGAAGAAAAACTACATTAGAAAGGCAGAATGAGCCTGATCACATCTGTAAGTGCCCGGAACTGAAAATAAACTGTCTCATTGGACTCAAAGAGTCCAAATCCATCTAAGGTGTATACTCATACCCCTCATAGGTCTCTATCTGACCATGAATCCATCAAACAAACAATATAACCATTTATAACTGATCAGATACCCATAATAACTCAAAATATATCCATCTGCTGCAAGTGTTAAAAGGTTAAGCCATGCTCTACAAATCATTCAAGTAACAATCACAACAAGTAGCATTCATTTTACTGGCAGTACATCAACAAATACATATATAAAGCTTTATTTATTATTACTTAGACTTAGACTTTCAAGACTATGCTCACTTCATAGCTGTAGCCAATTTGCTAGTAAAGGGTGAAAGGTGAAAATGACAAGGCTAAGGCAAAGGATGACTTCCTACTCAACATCATTACACTTTGGATAAGGAAAAGGAAAACTCACTATAACCAATGTTGGACAAACAACAACACAAGGAATGGCAGTGCCTCACAGATGGGTGAGTTGTTTAGAGAGTGCTTATTCAACTTAGGCATCATGTCTACATCAAGCTCGATCCAAGTTCATTAGGATCACATTTTAGTCCATGGCCTTTTTGGCCTATATGACCCTTTTGGGACTTCACCAGTGCTTAAAAGCACAGCTAATCGCAGCTTTCATCCGGGACATATTTATTTTAATAAGGTCAGCAATTTTTGGATATAGCACATTTTAAACCATTGTTTTTTTGGACCTTTTCTTATACTCCTCAAGGAGTATTTTAGCATTTCATTACTCTTGCCCTTTTTACATATGTTAAGAAACACAGTTTTACAATTTTCATTTTCCATGGGCTCATATTCAATATTTCAATACAAGTAGTACATGAGCTTTCAGTTTTAGCCAACAACATCTCAAGTGACTAGGGAGAGTTCTGCACAATGCCAAACATCGGAACAACCAACCAGAATGATTTAGGCATACAATCCAACTTACCAAGGCAAGTTCTGTCACCAACTCAGAGCCGAGACACAATAGAAACAACGAAGCTTTCCCAACAAAGGTTCTAGCGGGGAAAAAGGTCCTCCATGCCATAAGTCAAGAAGTCAGTCGGGTTGAAAACTAAACTGGAAGGTAATGGATGGGTGAAGACAATGAATGATGGAGCCAACACTAGCAAGCCAAAACAATGGTGGGAATGACTACCTCTATTCTCCCTAAGGAGGGTAAAACCAATGAGTATAGATCAAGAACTTCAAAGTCAGAGTAAGGACATCAATACATAGTACAAGATACAACCAAGTTCATATGATTATGACCTCCAGATCATGATACCACAAGTCAATACATGTAACAAGAATCAGTATAAGAGCAATAATAACCATAACACAATATAAAATGTTGAGTCATAACCATGCAATATAATCCATCTAAGACATCATCTGTCTAATGAGAAGCAACTGATATAATACTGGGCATCAAATAATTGCTCTGAAATAACATAAATGGCTACATCAGTCCTCAAATCTGAGTGTCCTAAGACTCGGTCCTGACATGGGACAGTACAATAGTCCACAAATACAGAAATGATCCATCAAAAAGTGCTCATCTCAGCATCTCATATGTAAGAGATCTGGCTAAAAAAATGTACTATGTCTGAAAAATAGAATATGGTAGCATGGCTACTATATATGTGATAACAACCCGTGAACCTGTAATTGGAGAACCTATACCTGAACCAAACTTTCTTGTAGACTGCGTCCCTAAAACTGATGATTCTGACACCTGTGGACCATTTAAACCTGAGACCTGTGACCCTGTACTCTAGGATGCTGTCAGTTGTGGAATAGTAACCTGTTGCTCCTCCATCTCAGACTCCCAAGGCTTTATAAAGGCTCACTCTTCAAATCTCACCTCCCTCACTACAACTTTCCTTTGTGCAGGAAGGTATATACGGAAAGCCTTTGAAGTCTCATCATAACCAACAAAGATGCATTTTTCTGCAGTAGCCTCCAACTTTGTCCTCTTCTCAAAAGGGACATGTGAATTTGTAAGGAATCCAAAAATGCGGAAGTGGCCTATCTCAAGCTTCTTCCCAGTAAACATCTCCTCAAGAGTTTTACACCCCAATGCATGTTGTGGACTCCTGTTCTGGGCATAAACTGCAGTGCTACAGGCCTCATCCCATAGAAAGAAAGGAAGACTTTGATCATGCAACATGGCTCTAGCTACTTCCACAGCTCGCACAACTCACTGTTGTTGCTAGTCTACGCTAATGCATGATGAGGTCGGAAAGAAAACTTGTACAGTTTCCTGCATCTAACTCCAATGGCATATGAAGAAGATGGCCCCACTGCCTTGGGAAAGACATGTACTTTCCCATCTAGGACATGTTATTACCAACCTTGTAGTTGCCTGTGTGAGGTAGATCCATAATGGATGGTAGAGGGGCAAGCAACTAAGGAGGTGGAACCAAGACTGCCTAGACTCCCAAATGGATGGTTGTCACGTCAATCAAGGCAGTCTTCGCTTTATGTTATCCAAGTCCAAGACAACAACGGGGGAGACTCGAATCTACTCCCAACATGAGAGATCAGACCTAGACACCAGAACAGATCAAATGTGGCTTTGAAGTACGTAAGGTGTTAGGTAAATGAAAACCCTAGCTCTAGGGTTTAGGTACTAGCAATTGATGAAGATGACCACTGCCTTGGGAAATGTAACTGTGGTAGGGTGAGCAAAAAACAAAGTTGGGACTATCTAGTACCAAGGACTCAGTGGAAGATATGAAGGTATCAGGTAACCTAAGTTATCAAGGAATGGTCAACTTTTGGGGGAAAGAGGTCATGAAGGGCTAGCGCTATGTTTGGAGATCAGTGCCTGTTCAACCTTGGGTAATGGAGTCAGTATCAGCACAATGTTTCAGTGAACCCACCTAGGATATGCCCTGATCTATGGACCCAGAAAAGGATATGGCCCGGAAGATTCAGGTTACAAGGAAATCAACAATAGGAGGGCTAGTGCTAGGGTTTGGAGAGGGTGATTTGTAGATCTAGAGCCACCAGGAGACTATCAGCTCAGCGTTGGAGTGGAAATGAGATCAAGATGAGCCGATCTACAAACCCAAATCAAAAAATTTCAGGAAAAATCAAATCTGGAAAAGTCAAAATCTGATGAGGGGGGCTAGGAGGCTGAAAGTCAGTTGTTCAGATCTAGGGCAACCTGGCAGGAACTAGCACAGCGTTGGGGGTGATTTGGACTGTGTGGGACCCGATCTATCAGTCTATGAAGTTAGAAATCAGAAAAAGTTAAAACCCTAGCAGGTCAAATTTTCAGTGGGGGCGCTATGTAGTTTTCAAGCTAAAAATCAGATCTAGGTCAAACCAGCAGGAATATGACCAGCGTTGCAGTAGATTCAGTGATGGGGAGCCCCGATCTATGAAACCCAGCAGTGGTTTGGCCAAATATCGGACGGTTCTCGGATTTAATATTTTTTAAGGGTTTTTTAGTATTTTAAGGATTTTCAGAAAAATGGAAGGAAAACAGGTACAATGGATTCAGATCTGTTAAAGAGAAGAGAGTTACCTATTGGATCGTACCTGGAAATGCTTGTATAAGTCTTAACAGTGATGATCCTTGCTATGCCGATCAATTCTGGAAGATCCAAGTGATTTCTATGTCGGATGTAAAGCCCCAAGCCACCAATGCGTCCCCTACCCTGCATGAGCAAACATCAACAATATCAGATTTGCTAAGACAAGATAAAGAAACCAAATGCTACAGGAAAGTAAAACTAAGTAATCATAGATCACAATGAAACTAATGAAAACCCCCCGATCCAAGACAAAGATAACCGAACAAGTTGAGGTCCCCCTGCAAAAACGCTCCAGCAAAAACGCCCTCCTGTAGACAAGACAATGATAGCAGAAAAAATATAGATCTCACATGAATTTCCACAATGCTAGGAAGCAGAAGACTATCCAATCACCATTTGAGAACATCAGATGCAAAGCAAATCCAGAAAATATCCACAGAAAAATATTTCTATTATTCAAATCCAAGAGCCAAAGACCCCTTACAAATGAGAAGCTCTCTCCTTTAAATAAAAATGAGAGAACCACAATCATAACCGAATCCTAACCACTTTCAAAACGAGTGGCTAAGATTAAAAGATAAAATGTTCTAATCAATGGTTGAGATGAGCTCAACATACAATACATGGATCAATATAACCATAAAGTAACAAAGTGGACTAAATCACTCAACAAGAGGGTACCCCACTCAACAAGAAATAAATGAAGCATATGGTGGGTCCATGGAGTGTTGACTAACTCCCTCTGGGTGTCCCCATGGCACAATAAAATAATATAACATTTTAATTCTTTGACTTTGTGCCTCCTTGAGGAAATCGTGAGCCTCCCAAAAGCTCCAGAAAATAATATAAAAATGCCCAAAAAATAGGTGTGGGCCCAATCAGGTGCTGTAATTGCTGGAGAAGGTGCGGAGGACATCACTCTCATCATCATGACTCATCCCATACCATTTCCTTGCCTCAGTAGCCCAAATCGATTTCTTCAATAGCCATTTAATCATTTTTTAATCTACCTCAAGTAATGTGAACCTGCCAAACCAGCCTCCTAGGGTGCCTACGTTGTCAAACTGAGCCCACCAGGCTCTCTGAGATGGGGGTACTATGGTACAAACAAGTGGATGCACCCCCTATGTCCCTACAATGCCCTAGGAGATCCAAATAAAACATCTCCCTGCTCAGACACGTCATCCTGTGAAGCAAAACTGCATCAAAAAGGTAAAATGAGCTTGATCATTTGTGCAAGTGCCCAGAACTAAAAATAAATAGTCTCATTAGACTCAAAGAGTACAAATCCATCTAGGGTGTATACTCATACCCCTCTCAGGTCTCCACCTGATCATCAATCATATGCAATAGAAAATATAACCATCTGTAAACAATTAGAAACCAATAATATAACTCAAACTATCATCCATCTGCTGCAAGTGCTACAAGGCTAAGACATTCTCTACAAATCATTTAAGCAACAATCACAAAAAGTAGCAATCATTTCACTGGCGGTACATCAACCAAGTACATATATAAGGCTTTATTTATTATTACTCAGACTAGACTTTCAGGACTATACTCACTTCATAGTTGTAGTCAATTTGCTAGTGAAGGGTGAAGGATGAAATTTACCAGGCTAGGGCAAAGAATGACTTCCTACTTAACATCATGACACTTTGGATATGGAAAAGGAAAAACTCACTAAAACCAATGTCGGACAAACAACAACACAAGGAATGGCAATGCCTCACAAATGGTTGAGTTGTTTAGAGAGTGCTTATTCAACTTAGGCATTATGACTACATCAAGCTTGCTCCAGTTTTATTAGGATCATCAATTTTATTTCCATGGCCTTTTTGGCCTATATGACCCTTTAGGACTTCACCAGTGCTTAAAAGCACAACTAATCGCAGCTTTCATCCAGGACACATTTATTTTATAAGGTCAACAATATTTGGATATAACATATTTTTAACCATTGCTTTTTTTGGACCTTTTCTTATACCCTTCCAGGGGTATTTTAGCATTTCATTGCTCTTTCCCTCTTTACATATGTTAAGAAACACAGTTTTAGCATTTTCATTTTCCATGGGCGCATACATAACACTTTCCAATAAGTAGTACATGAGCTTTCAGTTTTAGCCAACAACATCTCAAGTGATCAGGGGGAGTTCTGCATAATGCCAAACATCAAGACAACCGACCAGAATGATTTAGGCATACAATCCAACTCACCAAAGGCAAGTTCTGTCACCAACTCAGAGCCGAGACACAATATAAACACGGAGGCTTGTCCAACAAAGGTTCTAGCGGGGGAAAAGGTCCTCCATGCCATAAGTCAAGAAGTCAGTCAGGTTGAAAATTAAATTGGAAGGTAATGGATGGGTGGAGATAGTGAATGATGAAGCCAACACTAGCAAGCCAAAACACTGGTGGGAATGACTACCTCTATTCTCCTAGGGAGGGTAAAACCAATGAGTATAGATCAGGAACTTCAAAGTCAGTGTAGGGACATTAATACATAAATACAAATACATCCAAGTCCATATTATTATGACCGCCAGATCATGACACTACATGTTAATACATGTCACAAAGATGAGTATAAGAGCAATGATAACCATAACACAATATAAAAAGCTAAGTCATAATCATGCATATAATCCATCTGAACCATCATCTGTCCAATGAGAAAGTGCTGATATAAAACTAGGCATCAACAACTGCTCTGTAATGACTAAATGGCTACATCGATCCTCAAATATGAGTGTCCTGAGACTCAGCCCTGACATGGGAGAGTACAATAGTCCACAAATACAATAATGATCCGTCATAACTGCTCATCTCAGCATCTCATATGTAAGAGATCTGGATGAAAAATGTACTGTATCTGAAAAAAAGAATATGGTAGCCCGGCTACTATATATGTGATAACAGGACATATACTCAAAAGCCCCTATCCTCAATAGTGGAAACTGAAACAAGGTTCTTCTTCAGCCCAGGGACATACAAAACATCCCTCAATGTCATGGGCTCTGTTGCCGCCTAATTCACACTTTGAGACACAGGAAAGTCACAACCTGCTATGTGTGTCCTTGGGGGCAAGTGAGAGCTAGGGACCACTGTCACCACAGTCCACAACTCCTACGTTTAGGCAAGATCCCAACAGAGCCAAGGGGGGTAGTCCCTACAGGAAAACTAAGTTCCAAATTTATTAATTAATTACAAATTAATTAAAGGGATCTTTTATCAAGATTGTGAGGCTAAGGTTTTGAGAGATGACAGTCAAACTAATGCAAGATGCAATATTTAAATGACAGTCAATCCTTTTATTTATAACCAATGCCTAATGGAGTCAGAGAATGCAACTTTCAATGGATGCAAATCTAAGTTAATTATTCACAGATTAAGTTGTCTAACAATGAAATGAACAAACAAATAAATGGTACAATTATAAACAATAATGAACCAAGATACTCAAGAAATATACAGAGGATCTAAATTTATCAATATAAACAAATGAACAAGATTTACAAGTTATGGACAAAAGATAGCAGAAGAAAAATGCTTTAAATGAAAAATTATTAAACCAACAGTAAATGAAAAATTGAAAGACTTCAAGTTGAATTACTTGAAGCAGTTAACAAAGGTTAAGCATTCACCACATAAACAATTGCAGAACTGAAAGTAAATGTAACTAAAAAGTAAATGAAACTGAAATTAAAGTGTTGGAGTGCTTGCAGTAAAAACCTTGAACAGCAAGGCAAAGGTAAATAGCAGTGACCTGGTTTGTAGGACGTTTTGCAATGTCTCTTGTAAATTTTAATAAATTTTATTAGAGTTGAAATCTTTGATTATGTTTTCGATCCGGTGGTGTGACTACCCCAATCTAGTATTCCTCAAGTCAAAGAGGGAATGCTAGTGCGCTCAACAAGTGGGAGCAAAGCCCACCCCTAGCTCCCAGGTCAAACCCCAATGCCCCGGTGCTCACAAGGAGGACGTAAAATGCCTTGAGACCCCCCACGGTCTACTACCCCTTGCAGCTTTCCAGGTCACTGTTTTTAATCAACAGGCAAAATAGCTAGATGGATGCCTATTAACTAAGACTCCTCTATCCCCTGCCGTATCTCGCGAGTACCCCGAAGGGTGATAACCGAGTAGAGGAGCAGGGGGTAGTGAAGTTGTTGTTGGTTAAT
Organism: Pseudotsuga menziesii; assembly: GCA_001517045.1. Classification (NCBI taxonomy): domain Eukaryota; kingdom Viridiplantae; phylum Streptophyta; class Pinopsida; order Pinales; family Pinaceae; genus Pseudotsuga; species Pseudotsuga menziesii. The sequence continues at coordinate 785,679 of LPNX010140845.1, read as the reverse complement.
TTTAGGGGTTAATTTTAGTCTTGGTGATTAGCATACAATGTTTATTTTAAACTATCTACAAGATCAACCAAGCGATATCCTTTAGGGGAGGTGCTGGTATTCGATCTTGGACTGAAAAAAAAATTAAAATGTGGTGATTGTAACAGAAAAATAATGTTGTTTTAATTAACTAAGCCCCCACTTCTCCTGCTTTTCATATCCAACTTGAAGTCCCTAAAGGGAGATGACAAGTGGATAGAGGATACACAGGATAGATGGGTTGTACATTTACCCCTTTAACAGAAAATAAAACTTGAAGAAGGAAAGTACAACTAACTAAAACAATGCCTAACCGCATAGCAATCTCTGTGACAGAGATGGTGGTCTGTCGCAGAGATAGTGGGTAAACAGAAAATAAAACTAAATTAAACTAACCTCACAACAATCTCTGTTACAGAGATGGTGGTCTGTAACAAAGATAGGTGGGTGAACAGAAATAAACTTATTAATCTAACCTCACTTCAATCCCTTAAGGGGAAGGTGGGTAAACTGAAATAAAACTTGCAAAATAAAAAACTAAATCTAAACAACTACTTATACAAATTTACAGCAGAGAAATACCCCAAAGAGAACTTCTCATTTGGGGTTTACAATGTAATAGAAGAGAAGGAAGAAGTGTAGTTTAGGGCCTCTTTTGGACCAAATTTCTGTTGGGTTTTTCTGGGAAATCTAGGGCAGCATGACCCCTTCTTTCTGTGCATAAAACCTGCAAGAAAATCAGCAACTTATTTGCTGGAAATTACTGCAGAAAACTGAAACGGAAAGTTAGAACAATTTATGGTAAAACCCAGAAATTTTACAGAAAAATCTGAACTTTAAAAAATGGAAAAAACAGAAATTTTAGTGGCTGAAAATGAATGTTTTTAGGGTGAAAACAACATATAAACAACAGATTTATAAGCCTATACTAATATATAATGGATGGGGGCCCTAAAACAAGGGTTATATTCACTATACAGTGAATAAAACCCAGTTTCAGGATAGAAAAATAAAAATGGCTGAATTGAAAATAAAAAAAAAACGAAACCCTTGAAGGTGCCCTTCTTAGCTTAAGATCCCTGCAAAACAAATCTATTAAAGCTGCAACAAGAAAGCCAAGAGATGAGCACAAAAATAAATCCTACAAAATACTTTGTAGAATCTTATCAATCTACTCACAAATGAAGATAGAAATACTTCTACCTACAAGTCTCTCCACAAAATACTTTGTAACAAATGCAACAATAATTGAAAAATTTACAAGGTTACCTCACTAATCCAAGCACAAATGAAAGATCCACACCAACAGCTTGCCTCCAAAGATTTCTTCTATTATGGCCCAACTAGGGCAAGATTCAATACAAAAGAGCAAGAGGCTTGGGCCAAATGCTTGAGAAAATAAGAGAAAAGAGTAGGGAAATACTCCAGCAGCATAACAATAGCATGAGAGAAGTTGTCAAATGAGGGAGTGAGACCCTCATTATATAGTTGAGGAAGACCCCAACCCCTTGAAGATCAACGGCCAAGATTAGATCTAGATCTAGAATAGATCTCCACCACTAGATCTAGGTATTTGACTTTGCATCACTCTCAACCAATCTACACCCTTAGATTGCTTCTTAATCAATGGCTTGAGTGCTTGATCCATGTCTTCACCATTCCTCACCCTTAGATCTAGGGTTTTGACCAAAACGTCCCCTTAGATCACTTTGATGAGTTTTTGAGATTTAAGAGTGGGCCCATAGGCTAGGCGCCCTCCTCTAAGGTTAGCGCTCCTCTAGATGTGGCGCCCTTTCTCCATACTTAGCGCCCTTCTAATTTGATGTGACGCCCTCTTTAATTGGTGGCGCCTCCATATGTAGCGCCCTCCATGTTACAAGTGACGCCCCACTAAATTGTAGCGCCCCACTAAAATGTAGTTAGCGCCCCTCTATCTATTAGCGTCCCCATTAAAATGCATGCGCCTTCTCTAAATGGGTAGCGCCCTCTCCAAATATGGTAGCGCCCTCTTGTTTGGGGGTTTTTTACTTGAAATGGGCCATAATATAGCTAGACGCCCTCCTTTTTACATTAGCGCCCCCACTTTAGCAAGGGTTTTACACTTGGACGCCCCCTTTAGTGAGGGTTTAGACCACCTTTATGGCTCTAAACTTGGCCTTGACTTTGCCATTTGCTCCAAAAAAACATTTAACCTTTAGACTTAGGCTAAATATAAATTTCACCCTAGATTTAATTTTTCAAATTAATATTTTTAAATTTTTCCAATTTTGACTAGGGAAAAATTATATCTTGGCCATGGGGGGGTGGAATAAATTTGAAATAAATTTTCCTAGGCTTAGCCACCCCCAAACAAAATTACCATGGCATTATTTGATTTTTTCCTTCAAAATCAAATAATATGAATTTTTGACTTAGGGAAATTAATTAATTCCCTAGGAAAAATAGACCTTGCTTAGCCAAAAATTGTCTATCTCCTTAACCACTTATCAGAATGGCATGGGACTCGAAGCAGTGGCTTAGAGGGTTTCATAGCAATTTACTTTGCATTCATAGCCCCTATTACAAAATGCCAATGCTTGAGCAATTACATTATTACATCAAAACTGAGTTAATTAACCACCAAGGGGTGAAGTTAATTAACTAGAAAAAATTAATAAAAATACAACAACATGACGAAACTCCGCAAGACTCTATACAAATGTCTAGCATGGTCATGAATAACATTTTGAACCCCTAGCCACCCCATGGACTTGACTGTTAGAACGCCCGTCACCACTTTGGAGGATTTTGAGTGAAAAAACAAACCAATTAAAATCGTTTACTCAACAAGATCAATTGGAAAGGGAAAAAACACTCGATGAAGGGACTTCCCTAACAACCAGTTCCATGGTGTGGCATCCATATCATATGACCCACACTAGCACATATAATTACATTAATTTTCCCACGCAGGGGAGCGGACATTTCATTTTACAAAGGGGCAATTGCCCTGCAGAAGTAAAAAAATCCTCAGATTTTTCCAAGGTACAACTTGTACAACTTTGTACATCTTCATGTACATGGAGTTGCCACCTAGTTGAAATAGGTGGGCAACAGGCTCCATGGAATCTATCTGAGGACTGACAGTCCCATGCCCAAACCACTCTCACTGTTGTATCATCACATAACACAACCTCCAAATCCAAGCCAGTCTCAGTGATATCAGTGAACACATCACGTGTACCTATCATATGGCTCGAAGCCCCACTGTTAATATACCATTTCGAAGGAGTGGTGGATGCACTCAGTGAATGTACAACAATCATGGAATGCTTAGTTTGGTCATCCAAATCATTGTTGGCAATGGATGAAGCTCTCTCCATACAACCAGCATAGAGAGAAAACTCTCTCTCGAATCTCATAGCATACTCATCAATCTCAGTTGCTGCTACTGTTTGGTGTTGCTTCTTCTTCTTCTTTAAACACTGCCCAGCATAGCGCCCAAAATTTTGGAAAGCAAATCATTTAACTTTGTTCATGTCTTTCTTTTGCTCGCCAGACTGTTGCTTGGTCCCCGCCCTTAGGACCCTTCTTGGACTTCTTCTTCTTACCCTTTGTTGCTAAAGCCACATTCTCCTCATCATCTTTGCTGTGAGATGTACTCCCATGTACATACCCTCTCCGTGTCTCCTCCTAAATGAAATCGTCCCAAAGATGATCCCATGAAGGCATGTTCCCGCAAGCAACTACTGACTCCACAAATACATCCCATGGCTTCGTCACGCCATTTATAGTTGTACGAACCAACTCAGGACCCTGTACTCTCTCTCCCACCGCTCCAAGATCATCTGGAACCTATGTAATCCTGGTAAGATAAGAAACCATGTTCTCCCCCTTGTTCATTTGAATACCCTTCAAATTCTCCCCTAACACCATTTTCGGTTTTCATTCGAACTTTGGTATAATTTGGTCAAAGTTGTCCACATCTGATGAGAATGGTCATTCCCAAAAATATGTTGTATCACATGGTATTTTATGGCATCAATTATGATTATTTTCGCTTTAATGTCTTTCTTGTCAAATACGACCTTATCAGTTGCAACTGTAGGAATTGTAACCCTATTAGTAGTTGTATTGTTCACTATGTCCCATAGTTCTTTCTCTTGCAGTATTAACATTATTCTAGCCTTCCATAGGCTAAAATTAACTGGCCCATCTAGCTTGTCTTCTACCCAAGTCTAGTAGCAATAACCCCAACTTAGTCCAAGAACTTGCTTTTCTTCACAAAACCCTTTTTGCCTTAGCCACCAAGTCTGAAATTTCTTTCTAAGTTATGTTTCAACCCTTCACTTCAACTCTGATACCATGAAAATTTTAATTTCCCAACATTGTTTCAAGTTTGGTTTTACTGTATGAAGTTTAATGCCCAAACCGCATCATTGCATAAATCATGTGCATGCATAAAATTACAAATTTCTTGTAACACTTGGAAAAAAATTCAAATAAACAACTCATAAATACTTTTGATAGCCAACTTTTTCACACTAAGAAAATTATAGCAGCCACACGCATGAAATTTTAACTCAGTATTTTTGACCAATTAGTCTAGGATAAAACCCTGAAAGGAAAACTTGTTCAGAGAAAAAAAAATTATTACTTCAGGCAAACCAAATAAATTTACAGCATTACTTTGTGCAAGAGTACGGCCTAGGTACAGTAAAACTATCTCGATTTCTTTGCAATTAGCAGCTGTGCAGTGTAGTATTTCATGTTGTCCACAATGCGTAGAAATTCGTGCCCCTCTTCCAGAATTAAATGAAAGCAATTAAATGCTCAATCACCTTGGGAATTGTGACAAGTTTAAAGTCTAAAATTTTCTCAAAGGTTTCTCTCTCTCAAGAGTCGAATCTCTCTTTTCTCTCTTCTCTCCAAAACTCTTTTTTGTGAAAGTGAACAATGAACTAGGTTCTCATCCCTTTTCCCTCTTTTTGTTTGAGTAACCACCCTTTTCAAGATCAATGGCTATGATTAAAACATAACTAGATGAGATCTAGGGCCCACATTAATGCTTACTTTTCTCATTAAATGATATTTCACTCACATTTAAATAATAAATGAGGCATTCAATATTTTCTCACCTTTTTAATTCTCATAAAGTCATATTTTAAATTTCATAACGCAAACTCACCTTTATAAAGTGACTTTATAAAAAATAAAGTACTTCACACTTTATAAAGTACTAGGGACCACTTTTAAGTGTCCTTGTCCACCCCAAGGCATCACCAGGTGAACAAACACTTCCAAGGTGCTTTTCAACACTGCAGAGCCTGGAAACAACACTACCAGGTCTTGAAGAATCGTACAGTGGAGGACCCATAAATTTCCAGTAATCATAGTCCTCAATAATTATGTCATTATATTCCAGGAGATCTGAGATGTCATAAGAAATTGTTGTGTGCTGGCAAGGAAAAATCACCCTTTCCTTCTACTCTTCAACTTCTTCAACTAGGACGTCTTGGTCTTCATGTGTAGGATCACAATCATATTCATGAGGAACTTCGTCTTCAGATACTATGCTTGAGACATCACCAATTTGATTTTGAACAATGGTTTCTCCAACCTGGTTTTCATTCTAGATTTCTTTACGGAACAAGTTCTTTGCATGTTTGACATGAGGCATCCATTTATTACGTCACTCTAGATCCCAGTAGCTATAGAATGTTTCTACCAATTCTACAAAGGACAATATTGTTCCTTTGTCTAGGCCCACAAACCAAGCAAGACCCTTTTCTCCTAGGTGAAGAACAAATAATCTCATCTAAACGTCTTCTTTTTTAATACCATATTCAGGAGCCAAAGTCATAAACCGTTCAACATGGTGCACGGCATTATCATGGTCAACCTTGAAGGCATGCCAAAATAGCTCTGGTAACTCATCTGAATGTCCTGGAAAGTTTGACAAATTAAGAGGAGTGAAACCTATTTCCATTTCTGCATCTGTCAGACTAACAGGATCTTTAAATTCAAATGGAATATCCTCATTGATTTCTTCATTAGAAGCATCTTGTTCCAGGCTATTTCCCAAGGTCTCTTCCCATATATGGTTAATCACGGCCTTTTTTTCATGTTCCTTCATATCATGATCCCACTCCTCACTGAATGCATCGATCAACTGCCTTTGTGAAGAAAAACTTTTATGAGGAAATCCTTCATACCAATTTCTGACATCCCAGTTGTCCTCTAAGTTGAGAGATAGTAGAAAGAGCTTCATTTTAATGTCATCATGTATGATATTGTTTCCTTAGATAAATTGCAAGAATTCCCAAATATGTGTTGCTCCCTGATACTTATATTCATGAAATAATAGAAAAGTGCCTTCCCATCGTCTTCAATGGCATACTGATGTGGATAGTCCAGAATGTGTGAAAAATCCAATATATCCAGCTACAATTCGTAAAAAGATGCCATATCATTTGGCTTCCTTGTGGTTCTTGTAGAGTAATTCTTTTATTTTCTTCAGTGGGAGTCGCCAGGTGAGGCCTACCAAGTTAGACTTAATCAATCTCACCAAAGTACTAAACAAGAACGTACCTAAGAAGATGAGTTGATGGGCTGAGTTCTTTGTAGAGTCGCTAAATAAGCCTACAGATTAGTCCTTTCTAGAAAAATATATGCTATCATGTAAACATGGACTTAAGACTTACCAACAATGTTGTTCTTGCTTGGATAAGTCACCTCAACAAATTTGAGGTGCCCGGCAGCGGTGCCAAAAATGTTACTGGGCAAACTAGCAGGGTGGCCCAGTAAGCATGTGTGAGGAGATGTAACCCAATGTCACCTCGGTCACATTCCTTGAACTACTTCGAAGTGTCGTAACCTCAGAGGGGAGAGCCCTTGATACTCTGCAAACACTTAGGACAAAAAGATGCTATACCTTCTAAGAGACCAAGTTAGTGACCAGTTCCTTAATCAATATGATTCCACGAATGAAGGAGACATACTAGTCAAATAGTGGTTGTAGATGTAAGGTAATATAACAATGTAACGTGTTAGAGCAAGTGTAATGATTAGCAATGTAGGAATTCCATAGCACTTTAGCACGTAAGAAGCTAAGTCACATGGTTCAAATTTGAATTCGAGTTCGATGACCATTTGGTTCGATTCGAATTCGAATTTCTCTATGAGGTTCGTTTGAGATTCGTATTTAGATTCGAATATATATATATATATATATATATATATATATATATATATATATAAACTGAAATATAGTACAAACTAATAAAAAATTACATCAATAATTTATTCGTGGAACTAGAAATGCACAACTCAGGGTTTGTTTCAACTTTCAGCTCAACTGCTTAGATAAATTTATTCTCAAGTGCGATTAACTTCACTCTTCAATGGCAGCACAGCATAATCGCGAGTCTATGACTGCAATTGCACTTGTAGATTATAGACTGTAACTCAAACGATGAGCTGGTGATTTAGCAGTAGCAATGATTCGTGGACCATTGAGATGGAAACTCATAGAGTCATGAGCTCTAAGCCCTAACATGAGGGTTTCTTTGTTAAGCAACGATAAGCAAAGAGGAAAAAATTTACACACAGGTTGGGAGTTGAAACTAGAGTAAGTAGACCATAGCGTGTTAGGACTAAGGTTTAAATGAAAAAACTAGCCCCAATTTTTTTTGATATTTTTATTAAATTCGCCTTCAGATTCGAACCAGCTTGAGATTCGGTAAAATTCGAACCCGAAGGTTCAGATTCGCCGAATCTTGTGACTTGGGTTAAAGTTTATTTTTATTTAAAGTTTGTATAAAATTTTGTTTAAAGTTAGTTTAAAATTAAAATTTAATTTTAAGTTTATAATAAGAATGTTTCATAATGTTTTTATTTATTAATTTAATATTAATTATTAAATATAATGGCTTCCAACAATGGTCTGAAACTGTTTATAATGGTTTATTTATCATGTTTTTATTTATTGTTTTCACTGTTTATGTCTTCTTATATGGCTTCCAGCAATGCATTCAATTTTTCATATCAACCTGGTTATAATAGGTTCTTCATTCTCTAAGGTAAAAAAAAGTTAAAAATATATTTAGCTGGTATATTTTAAAAATAGTGCTCACACTGTTCATTTTCAAAATAAACATGGACAAGAATGTGTTCTTATTCAATACAATTATTCAATATATTCAATACAATTTTTGCATTGACATTATGATGTAAGTGGCACATGTACGAGAGTCTACTTCTCAATCATACAAGCAAATACTTTTTTTGTTCTATTAATTTTTCCTGATAAGCGACAAAGTTTGATTGATTAATTTAAAATTTACTCACTATGTTCCTTTCATAATGCATTAGAGAAATGGCAATTTACTAAAGGATCCATGATTCCATACAACTTTGACAGTCCAACCTAAACAAAATGAAGAAATTTTACTTTGAAAAATGTTTCCTTGGGTAATCATTTTTTGGGTTGAGACTTGTTGGCTTTTTTTTTCAGCAGAAGCAACTTCAACTTAAACTTATATAAATGTTTTTATTTATTTTTTGTCTGCCCACACAGGCATGTGGGCTGAGATACTCAGCCACACAGGCTTGTGGGCTGAGATACTTAGCCACACAGGCACAAAAAAAAANCAAACTAATAAAAAATTACATCAATAATTTATTCGTGGAACTAGAAATGCACAACTCAGGGTTTGTTTCAACTTTCAGCTCAACTGCTTAGATAAATTTATTCCCAAGTGAGATTAACGTCACTCTTCAATGGCGGCACAGCATAATCGTGGGTCTATGACTGCAATTGCACTTGTAGATTATAGTCTGTAACTCAAACGATGAGCTGGTGATTTAGCAATAGCAATGATTCGTGGACATTGAGATGGAAACTCATAGTCATGAGCTCTAAGCCCTAACATGAGGGTTTCTTTGCTAAGCAGCGATAAGCAAAGAGGAAAAAATTTACGCACGGTTTGGGAGTTGGAACTGGAGTAAGTAGACCATAGCGTGTTAGGACTAAGGTTTAAATGAAAAAACCAGCCCCAAAATTTTTTGATATTTTTATTAAATTCGCCTTCAGATTCAAACCAGCTTGAGATTCGGCATAATTCGAACCTGAAGGTTCAGATTCACCGAATCTTGTGACTTAGGTAAGAAGTATCATTCATCAACGATTAGCACTACTACAGTAGCATAGATTCTCCAATGACAATGAATATAGTTGTTAATCGCTAATAACACATGTAACACAGTACATGAGTATGATAACAGTCCAAAAACCTGTGGATATAACAGTGAGGTAAGTGCAAATGTGAGTAATGAATGTATCGAACATTTAACCACTTTTAGGACAGCCAAATAAGGATAAGTAGCAGACTGTGTATAAGAGAGCTGGCAGGAGTATTAGCAGGTCCTTTAAATAGCAACCCCAAATATCATTCAAATTATCCACCACTTTGTTCATGGATTCGTTGTAAACATTCAGACTGTAAATTAAGTATATTTCAGGCCTCAAATTATGAGAGTACAGAAGCCAATAAACAATGTATTTCAAACCTGTTTTGTCATCAGTATATAAGCTTTAAACAGTGGCAATATGCATATAATGATTAACCTTGTTTATTGTGATTTGTAGGTGTTATAGCAAGGAGAAGGGAGGTTTTTCCAATAAGGTGGCAGTCTGCAAATGGCATCCCTAACAGCAGTAAGGGCTGACTGCTCAAGGCTGTTAAGGCCTTTGGGAAAGGCTCGCAGAGGTGGACCAAGCCCACTTAGGGCTAGCCTGACGTCAAGGGGCCTTAAAGGAATGAGGCCTAGCCTCAAAAGGGTAGGTCAAGGGATGTTATAGCAGACTGGGAGGTACAAGAACAACAGAAAAGGAGAAGGAAGAAGGGAGGCGAAGGAGAGGAAAAGGAGAAGAGGAGGTAACTAGGGTTTTTAGGAAGGGTTTAGGATTGTTTTATGTCTAATTTTTAGTAGTTTTTAGGGTTTTTTAGGAATTTTTAATATTTGAAGTTTCCAGGGCTTTTTAAAATTTTTCCCTAGGGTTTTTTAGGGATAAAGAAGGCAGGCCGAATTTGTAGGAGGGAGGACCGAAATTTTAAGGAGGCCCAAAATTCGAAAAAAAAAATCTAGGGTTTCAGTCATAAAATTGCAGAGCTAAATTTAGCCTAATCTACCAAGCAAAATGCAATAATTACACGTGAAATGCAAGAGTAGTTCGATAAGAATAACAACTTAGGGCTTTTATGGATGAAGACCCTTGCACCCTATCCTAAAGGAAGATGACCAACCTTCCTCTTGGAGTTCTTTTTCCTTGTCAACTATATTAGGGATTCTTGAAACAACTTCTATGGTTTGTTTCAAGAGCCTAAACTAGAGAAAAGTTGGATATCCAAGGCTAAACATTGTAGAAACCTCCTCTTAGGAGCGTTTTTACTATGCTAAGGAGATAGAAAGTAGATAAAAGGCCCTATTCAAAGAGAATGCAGCCCTAGGTCTACCATTCAATCATTCAAGAAGGAATATTTTCCTACCATTCATCAAGCAAGACTAAAAATGGAGTAGACTTACTTGAGCATGAGTTCTTCTAAGTTTCTAACCATTCTAGCATCCACAAAGCATTAGCAAACCAAAGAGAGCATCCAATTTCATCCACAAGAGCAAGAGAAAAGCCCTCGAAGAGGTCGCATCACTCCAAGAGACTATCCTAGGTAAAAAAGTAACATAATGAAGTTGTCCCATAAGTTGTATCTTGAAATGAAGCGAAGAGAGCTTATTTATAGCCTCTCACACTCACTTTTACAATATAAGAAGACCGACATGCCTTAAAATATCAATTTGAAATTATAAAATGTCAACTTAAAATAATAACATAAAATAATATAAAATAATCAAACATGTGGGTAACTTGGGGCATTTTTCTCAGATTTTACCCAAAAATGACTAAAATAACTAAAAACAAGCAAATTACTCTAACCTTCAGGTCGTAGTAAGCAGGGGGGGGCGTCATGCCCCATCTAACCCCAACAATGATGATAATCCCTCAACGCTGCCCCCAAAACAAGCAACACGGCCTGGTGGAGATGATGGCATCATCAATGGAAGAGACCCAAGGAGAGAGGGCGTTAGTCTGCAGAGGGACCAGGAAGGTGCCTAAGGTGACCTGGAAGAGGGACAAAAGCCTCACAATTGAAAGAAATGTCACCAAAGTAATGAAACAAGTGGCGGGTTATGTGACCCAGTGATCTGCCTCTAAGAGCCTCACACACTAACCCCATGGTTAAAAACCCCAACAAAGGGCAGTCAGCAATGCCACTAAGCCATAGTTCTCCTAAAAACAAAATAAAAGGGTCTGGCCATAACCATTCCTTAGAAAATGCTCGATAACACCCCTCCTGATAAGAAAAAAATGACCCTCTCTCTCTGGGGATACATATGAAGGTGCGCTGGTACCGGTACACATAACAGGGTCTTTGTCATTTCCAATGTTGACTTCTACATAATCCCCAGGATTTATTGAATCTTTCTTGTCCTTATGTTGATCTTTCATGTCAAACATTTGCTCTAACAACACAAGACCACAAGGTACTGGATTGTCAAACTAATCGCCTTCTCCCTGATACTCTTTACCCTCTTCCTGAAAATTAACTTCGAAATTTAAAAACTCTTGAACATTGTGAATGAATCTTAGGATTTGTTCATCGTTTTGAAATACTTGCCAATGCTCGATATTATCCAGAAATGATGGTCTGAAATTAATTTCTAATTTTCCACTACCATTTAACAGTTCCTTTAAAGGATTTGTTATCCACTAAGCTGAAGTTAGGGGATTTCCAGTGAGCCACCAAAGTATTGAACAAGTCAATTGTTCATTGTCAGTGCTCAGATGTTTTGGGGTTACATTATGACCAGTTGTGGTTCCTTTTTTTTTAATAAAATGCATGCATACCCCATGGGGGTGTTGTAATAAATGCTCTAGCATGACAAACTTTTTGTAAAGAACTTGGCCATCAATCCGATCATTCCAAGGTGTATTTTCCCTTGTCAATTATGCAATGCTGAATAAGCAATGTATAATTTTTGAGTTTTTCATCGCTCCTCCAAAGCTGGAATGGTCGTCTTGGTGGTTAGGCCTAAGGAGGTTATTAAATTTCATGTGTTGATGTATATAAACCATAGTGGAAAAAATCGGCATCGGTAAAAAATCGACGAGGGTCCGGAAAACATCTTCTCAGCAACATCGACAAAAAAATCGGCAAAAATCGGCAAACCGCGCCAAGCATTAAAAAATGCAAATTTTGCACTTTAATAAGGTCAAAATTTGCTTACCAATTTTTTCCCCTATTTGCCGATTTTTCGTTATCTTTCCCGATTTTTGCCGATTTTTGCCGATGTCCGATTTTTCGGGACATCGCCGAAAAATCGGAGATTTTTTCCACTATGATATAAACGTGTTAGGCATCGATATTGAGTCGTATGGACATGTACTAGGTCCCCCTAGAGTTTCATCTAATTCCGAGAAAAAATAATTTTTTCCCATTTTTTAGGCCATTTTTTAATGGTTTAAATGGAAAAATTCAAAATGTAAAAATAATGTGATCTGGAGCCCGTTTTTGGCGTGTTTGGGATCGTTTTCAAGATCAAAGCACTTTCTTTACCCTAGGACCTATTTTTCCTATGCTCCAGGTGACTTTATCGTCTTGTTATCACATATATTGTAGTTGGGCTATCATGATGCAGCATAGTTAGACAATAGAAGGATGGCCTAGGAGAACTTACCTGATAAGTTGGACGATTTAGTCACCCGAAAGACAAATATGTGATTCATCCCAAAAAAACCCAGGTAAGTTCTCCCACGTAAGATCCATCCTTATTCCTTTATCTAATTGGGGTTGCATTTTCTTCACATAAAACCCTAATTTAAAACCCTCATCTGTTAGTTTTAGTAGGTTCTAGTTTGTAGCGGTTAATGAAACTTAAAACCCACTTTGGAATAAATATAAAACCCCTAAGTTTAAAATTCCACAATCATTGGACTCCATTTTCCCATCCAACAAACCGGTCTACCTTTTAGGGGAGACGCCCTCCTTTGGAGGAGTGGGTATCTTCAGTTCCGCAAACCATGTATTGCTAGTTTCACCTCTGATTGTCTAATATTACACTTAGCAATCAATCTGAGTGTCTAATTTTACTTATTTTCACCATTTACCCCTACATCCAATTTCCATGCTTAAAACCCTAGGGTAAATTGGGGCTTTTCATATACACTCGTAATTTCTTAGTAATTGTGCAAAACTCTAATTAACTATCCCACTAAGATATCCAATCAAAATTCCCTGGGTTATCTACTTGTTTTCTATTTTTTAGGGCTATCTTGGTTATAGGGACGTCCCCTAGGCTTAGTATCTCCATTGAGTCTAAAGTGTCGATATCCTTGACTGGCATGACATCTGAGTTCTTTGAAAGGTCTTGGATACTGTAGGTCATGAATTTAGTTGTCTTCCCCCTGCCATCCTAGATAAGATTACCTTATAGGGCAACTACAAAATCCTTGATAACATGGCCCACGTTGCATAAGTATTGTCATACAAGCTCATAAACCAATCATAGTCATCTTCTTCTAAGCATAAGGCAAAGAGATTCATGTAAATGTCATCATGCTTGTGAACAACATTCTAAACGTAACCGAGAAAGCGCTTTGAGATCTTCTTTAGGTGAGTTGCAGCAGTTATGACATTGTTTCCTTAAAATGTAGGCACCTTCTCTATGGCTTTTTTGGGTAAATCATGAGGTTGACCTGTTATCTGAGAGATGTCAAGGGGGCTTGAAAAAATCATCAGTCGTGGCCATAGTATTAATCTCACTACTGCTACTAAACAAACAGTGGATATCTGAGATAGACTTGGCTTCTAAATTTTCAAGGATTCCACTAGAAGCCTGTTTGTTTGCTCTCTTATGATATGCCCTTTTAGGCTCAGGGATGGGATTAAACAAGCTCTCAAAGTCTCTTCTTGTAGAATACCTTGATACATTTATTGACAATGGAGTCGCCAGGTGGATTGAGCAAACTCAAATTGTTTGATCAAACTCATTAACAAGGCTTAAACAAAAAGAAACAGGTAAATTGTACGCCAAGAATAAAAAGATTTATCCCTGGCAATGGCGCCAAAAATGTTTCCGCCTCTTACACACCTGGGTTAACACAGCAAAAACCTTCAAGCTGCTAGGTGCATCTTTGGAGACAAGTCTCGAGTCAAGTACTGTCACTTGATCTTGACTACTCCATTTAGTCTAACTCCTAACAAAGCCAAAGGGGGTAGACCCTATTAACATAACTAAGGATTTTAAGTTATTAGTTCTTTTAGATAAAAGTTGTTACTTAGGAGTTTTGGAATTAAATTACCGATTAAGACAATTGCAGAATAAAATTAACTTAGACAACATACATGAATGAAATGATCACGACATTTAAAAGATAACTTCCCTAAAGAAAATAGTAGATAATAAAGATCAGTGTCGTGGAGTCAAAATAAGTGTTTTTGTAAAAGTAAAGGTTTTGATATTGTGTTCTTGGTCAATTTTAGGAATTATTAAAGGATGAATTAATTAATGGGGAAAGGGGATTCCCGATATACCCAAAGGTACAAGGAATATGTCCGGATTCACTCTATGTGGCTCCGCACAAGGAAATGTGGGCTAGCTCGGAGTTGGAAGGGTATGTCCAACACTACACCAAACAACGGTGTAGCCTGACGGGGCCCCACGATCACTATCTAGTTGGTCCCGCTTCCTCTGAAGATTTTTCCAACAGAAGATGATATCGAAACGCATAATTTTCATTATGTTTGAGGGTGGTTGATATTATTAGGGTGAGTTGCTTTGTTAAATGTTGATATTTAAAGAGTGTTAAGATTTGTTTCTGATTTCCCAACAATCATGCAAGCTTGCAAAGGGAAAGAGCATACACGAACTAAAACAAATTTATTTGTTCCAATTTCAATCGAAAAGTAAGCAGCGAAGGAGTGTTTACTAATTACTACACTATGACTTTCTTTTCCCTTTCAGTACTTCGAGCAATCATAGTGGGTTAGTATTCTTTACAAAGAAAAATTGATAAATTTAAAGCAACCTTACACTGAAATCACTTACAAAAAGTATACAGCCTGTTAAGACGGATTGTGTGCTTGTGTTAAGAAAATGAAACAAAGTGTTAGAAAAAATCATACCCTAAAAAGGAACACTGCGAATCCCCCCAGGGGGGGTGGGGTGTAGGCATTTTGTAGCCCACTATCTTCTCTTTTTTATTAAAGATTATTACAATGAGTCAAGAATGCCTTCTGATCCTTTATAATTCAGGATCAAATAATGCTTACAAATAAATCAAAAGAAAAAGTTAAGAAGAAAGAGTTTTCTTCAAAACTACAAAATCAGCAAGCTAAAACAACAGAAATTTTAATAGATTAGTTAAATAATACTTAAAAATACACTTACTTAGTACTCCCTAAAGATTGAAAATATTTATGAAGCACAAGTACTAAGATTTAATGCTAGATTCAAACTTTAGAATACGAATTTAATTGCTTCTTTTGATCTAACAAAAATATGCAACAAGAGATGTATGTTAAATTTTAAAATGATCTACTTGTTGAAGAGTAAGGTAACCAAGAAAAAATTGATTTTAATAATGTAGAAGAAACAAGAACCCAACTTCGATTTTGAAAGAATGGACAACCAAAGATGCCTGCAACTCAACAAAGATTAAACCAAGATAACCAACACCGAAGGTGAATGAGGACGCAATTGAGCTCAACCTCCTCTCTTGAATTTCTATCCTGCAATGTCACAAACACTTTCAAAGAGAGATTAAACCTAGAATACGTAATTAATAGAGATTAGAAGGGCATTAGTACAACTAAATACACCTATTGCTTCACTATCTCTAATTAACCAAGCATTAATAAGCAAATCAAATACAATCAATGCTTATTCTATAGGCACAAAGGCCTTCTAAGCTATATAAATCTACAACTATTGCAAAATGACATGTGACTAGCTAGATATCACCTCAGAACATCAACCAAATGCACATCAAATGGGAAAATTGCAAAGCATATGGCCTCCAAATCCTTTCAATATTATTCCGAAGAGAATCATAAGCAAGTTACAAGAGCAAAGGTTCAAAGCTTCCATCCAAAAAAATGGAGCATTGCCTTGCTTGTATAGAAAAATGGGACCGAGAGGGGGGGGGGGCACAATTGCCAAGAGAGGGTGCATTGGCTAAGTTGGAAAACTGGTTGGCATGAGCTGCAATGAGTTGGAAAAGGCTAAAAATAAGCTTTCTTCCAATTCCTAACTCACACACTTGACTTTATCTTCATCACTTGTTGTTTTTCCAATGAGTTGCACACCCATTTTGAGAAAATGCGCCCCACTTATGGAAGAAAATCACATTGCCTTATCTTGGTTGAGAAAAGCGCTTTTAAGTCTTTAGAAACCTTTGAGATGTTTCCACTTTTCTTCACAAACTCAAAAAATATGTTTCGTAGTTTTTATAAACTACCGATTTCTTTATTTTCTCCATTTTTTTGCGTCTTTTATTCACTTTTCGAAAAAAAATAAAAATAAGTGATTAATAATCATTAATTTTAATTTTTAAGTGGGTCTATGGGTAAAGTGGGTGCTCTGGGTTATAAAATGAGCACCCCCATGGAAAAAACCCATTCCTAATGCCAATTTTATGACTTAGTGAATATTTTTAATTAAAACATATTTTTTTTACAGAAAAATTAAAAATTTCCAAAACATTAAAATCACCTAGGGGGGACTTAGTACATGTTCATATGACTCAAAAATAATGATTATCATGGTAATATACATTGACACCTAGGTTTTTATAACCTCCTAAGGCCTAACCACCAAGCCATTTACTTTAGCTTTGGAGGAGCAAGAGAAAAACTCAAAAATTATAAGTCATTAAAAACAAGGAGAAACACCCTAGAGTAAAGTATTGATGACTAGGTCCTAGGAAAGCCAAACCTTTTACATAACTTCATCATGCTAAGTCATTTATTACAATTCCCTGTAGGGTATGAACATGTAAAAAATAAAAATAAAAAGGGCAATTGATTGGCCTGATGGGCTTCGAAACACTAATGATGAACAATTGGATTGTTCAAGTATTTGGAAGCTCACTGGAATTCCACCTAAGTGCAACTTAGTGGATAACAAGAGGGAAATGGGATTAGAATCCTTTAAGGCATTTCCTCTCATCATTCTCTCATTCTCTCTTCTCATTTTACTGTTGTGTGTGCTTTGAGTCTTGAGTGTGAGGGCCCATTCATCATCAGCTTCAAAGGAGGACTGAGGAGTTCAGCATCAAAGAGTAGTTAGTGGTTACTGCAGTATGCAAGCACATCAAAGGAGTTCAACTATTCAAACTTCAAGTTTGTGGTTTACTAATTTTTTTTGTTTTAAATTTTTTTGAGTTTTTAATTTTGTTTCCAGCCTATAGGTCTGTAGGCAACCACAGGGGCAGCCTATAGGTCTGTAGGCAACCACAGGGGCAGCCTGAAGGCCTGTAGGATGCCCCTGTGGATGCTTACAGGCCTGTAGGTTGTGATGGCAGCCTCGACAGACTGCCAAAAAAGAAATTTAAAAACAAAATTAAAATTTAGTTTTTGACAGCGTGTGGACTCTGGAGGTTGCCATCACATCCTATAGGCCTGTAGGCAGCCATAGGGGAATCCTACAGGCCTGTAGCAGATAGTGGACATTCTCACGAAGTCTCTTGGGAAAAATAAGTATGCATATTTCAGGAAGAAGTTGGGAGTGGTGCAGAACACTTTCCTCGTCAAGAGGGAGAGTTGAAAAGTTAACAAGAAAAGAAGCAAGAGTGTAGAGGGCAAGAAACACTCTACCAGGTGTCATGGATCCAATGGTGGAGACATCAAGAGGCTTAAGTATCTTTCGCCAGTTCATGCGGAAAGTGCATGCATGCATTTTACACTATTTTTAATGCATTAGTGTAATATATGCATGAAAACAACGAAAGTGAGTTCATTGTGTTTTTCAAGGGACATCAGAGTAGAGGAGCAAATTGATGCATGAAGTGGGGCGCATTCTTGAGAGGAGAATGCATAGACTAGCAACGAGGAAAGATGTTGATCTAAGATATATCTGACCCACTTCATTTGTGTCAGAGGGAGAGTTCCTTAGAGGCTGAGAAAACTTCTAAGAGAAAGTGGATTCATCTCCAGCCAAATCTAAGATAGATCAGACAGAGAAGGGCACACTTCTTGAGGAGAGGGGCGCAATTCACTAAGGAGGGCGAGCTCTAAGACAGAGTTCACCAAATCTAAGAAAGGGCATCATCAAGGCAGTGATCCAAAGAGGGAGAGGGACGTGAAGCCTAGTCAGAGGAGACTTCAGTGGAGGAGGGTGAATGCTTGCATGAGAAAAGAGGGCACATCCATCAAAGATCAGACTTAAGGACTAGGGCCTCTTGGCTCTTAGATAAGTTTGTTGTTGAACTGATATCCTTCTTATTGTAAATTGTTCAAAGATAATATTAAGCTTCTATATCTCTCTCACTGGTTTTCTCGAAAGGGTTTTTCCTAGGTCATTTGACCAAAAACATTGTCATTTATGTGTGATTGCTATTGTGTTAAGTTGTCGAGGTATCATGTGTTGTTTATTATGATTCATGATTATATGCTTATGTCTTATCTGGGATTGAATTAAGTATCAATATATTATCTAGGATTAGAGAGATCTGTGACCGTGTTGAGATCAGTTTTCAGTGTGCCCTAGATATCTAAAAAATCTACATAGAATACCTAATACAAAGTCAAATGTCACACACACAATATCATAGACAGGAATACACCAAAGAATCAAAGAGAGAACAAATTGCTTCATTATTCAAGTGATACAATGTCTTATTACAAAGTAAGAAAGGGGAATACCTTACATAACTCTCAAATACCTAACTATTTAATAACTCAATAATCATTAAGTTATGATGATATCACTTTTATTAAACTAATTCTACCTAAGTCAGTTATTATGGGTTTAAGACACTACAAAAGTATGACTAAGTCATGCCCAAGTCCTACTTATGACCATTATATGTAACAATACCTTGTCTCAAAGTATGTCTGCAACATGCATATCTATATATATATATATGTGTGTGTGTGTGTGTGTGTGTGTGTGTTTTCTTCCCTTGTATATTTGTGTCATAACTTAAGTGTTAAAATCCTTATAAGAGAGCTTGCATCATTTCAATATGTTCAAGTGTTTGTAACCAAAAAAATGGAGTAATCAAGGTTGCCAATCTACAATTTGAGGTTGAATTCATTGGAAAACTTACTCAGAGGCGTTAGTGGATACTACTTCTGCTTGTGTGTGTAAAGCTCCAAGAATATGATAGCGAGATATGTGATGTTCCCTTCCATACTGCAGAAGTAATAGTTGAAAGTTCAGAGAATATACATACAAAAAATCTCAAAATAACATTTTGCTAAAAGACGGATTACAGGAATGTTTCATGCTCATATTTGCCAAAAAAACGCTTATGACTAGTAAAAAATACTATTGTACATACTATCCATAAATGAATTAACTGATGTGAATATCTGAGCAGGCTACATTCATCATCCACTCATTTATGACTTCATCAAAGACAAATATTTATGGATTTGAATAATATGAGTATTTCTACAATTACCTCTTATTGGTCGCATATTTCAGAACAAAACACAAACAAAATGCACTAACGATGAACTGAACTATAGTAGAATTGTGTACTTCACGTTCAAACAAACTTTCCTTTATGAGTTTCTAGGGCAAGTAAATTGAATTTTAATATTGAAATTATAAATTTATTGATCATTTTCTTCTTCATATTGTACATTCCTTTGTTAATTTTAATTTTATTTCAAACTATGTTTATGTATTGTGTGGCATACTTCTTATGGAATGCCGTATTTTTTCTATGTAGATTGAGGTCTACAAACATATGCTTTTGGTGTTATTCTTGGCAATGGTCTAGAGACTTCTCCCACCTCTTCCTATAATAACATTTCTAGAATATTGTTGCTTTGAATGTTTTTACCATAGATTCTAGAGGCTTCAATGAAGAAAAATAGATTTGCAATAAATAATTTGACAACTAACGTTAAAAGTGATAATGTCAAGTAGTTGGAATATCTTTTGGACATTCTTGCCAAAAAAATGGATTGGCAGGTCTGTAGATCGTAGTTTGACTCCAGAACATTGTGTCATGTTCCAATAAAATCCTGCTGTTATAGGTGGAAACAATTCTGCACCTGGAATCTAGTTTTTTCTTGAATCTGATCTGAGAATCTAGATTCTGAACATGAATACTGAAATTTGCTTCTAAGAGAATTCTAACACTCTAACTCTGATATAAAGGATGAAATATGACTAAACAAAACTAATTCTGGTAACATAGAAAATCTGGGACATGAAGATTGAATTCAGAGGCTGGGATCTGTTTTTTATTATTTTCCTGAACTAAACTGGGTTTTACTGAAAACAGATCCAACTCTTGAACAACAACATAGAGCAGACTAGAATAACTGTACCCTCCAAATGAAACTCACTATCATCAAAATTAGCACAAATTTAAGCCAGTAGAAAAGAGGAGAAGAAACTTTCCTGGGAAGATATGAGCACCAACTCAGGCTGAGCAACCTTCAAGAGCAGTATGGGCACTACCTTTCGTCGAGAACTAGTTTTCCACCAACTACTCCAGATGTGTTATTCTGAGGCTTAAAGGTCTTTTTATATGACAAGACTGGCTTTTTGAGTTGATCAGATTGACTGGCTGTTGACATGATTAGATTGTCTGAACTCTTTCCTTTATCTCCCAGTTTTTCATTAATTAGACCAACTGACAAAGACAAACAGATTGATTAACTAGTGCTGAAGTTGATTATCCTCGAGTATTGTAACAGAATAGGCTTTCTGAAGGAGGTTCTTTAGTGGTATAGATTCAGTTGTTTAAGGGATTGGGATGCTCAGGCCCACCAATGATCTCTTTTAGGCTAATGAAAAATAGGCCAAAACATCAGTTTAAATTAGCAAGTGCGACTTGAGAGGAACTGATAAAATTAATAGCTATGCGAGCAAGATGAAAAGTGGCAATGCCCCCAGCGAAACTGTTGAATGGATGCCTTTCAAAGGCTGGCAAGAATTTGGTGAATAAGGTAAAGCAGGAATTGATCTTTGAAGAGGTAAGCTATCACAGTAGCAGTGTCCTTATGTGCGAAATTCTGAGTGCATGACCCTCTAAAGGGCCTTAATTGGGATATTAAAGGTGAAATATAGGTAATTTTCTGTTGAAAATTCACTCCTACTGCAGAAGATAAGGAAGTAGCATTTCAATTTTCAAGGGGGGCATGCTTCTTAAACAAGGTGGGATTATCATTATACATGAAATCATGGAATATTGGCTTTCATCTGACAGATGAGTGTTCATCTTCTGGACCGCTATTGGTAATCCCTTCCATTACAAACTTGGTGTGAAGGGGTCTTCGAAGATATGTGAAACTTGTTGGGGAAAAATGTTATGATTTGATTAGATTTTTATTTTTAAGATGTTGAGGCTTGGGGTTCTGAGATGACTATACACTTTGATGTTACTTGGAAAAGGGTCAAGGGAACCTATGCTAGTCTATGTATAAACATAGATATGGAGAAACCCTTTGAGAAAAATAATTTTGTGAGTACTGAATCATGAATGGAAACAAAATGTAGATTATGAGGAAGTCCTTTTTAAATGCAGGGACCCCAACGAGTATAAGCATTTTGACCAAGGCATATTTAATTTTTTAATTCAATTTTATATATTAATTTCCACTCATGGCCCAGATTGGCCAATTCATACAAATAAAGATAAGATAATAAGGAGTACAAAAGCATCTTTTGAAAGAAAGCTAAGTTGCACTAAAACAGATATGAGAACCGATATGGATAGGGGGGACAGATATGGCAATTTTTCAGAAAAGTAGGACATGATGTAGTGGGGAAATGATTAACATTCATCAATGAGATTTAGAAGCATCAATGTCATTTATAGCAATTGAAATTAGCAAACTCAAATATTGTCATAGACAACAGTCTTCTACCCTGAGTTCCATAGATAAGCCAACCCTTGTTAAGCATTTAATAAGAAGATGATAGCTACTTCTAAACATCGACTTTTAGATCCTAAATATACTCAAAGGCTGAATACAAATGTTAGAATTTAACAAAAGAATACACCAATTACACCTCTAGAAGAAGTGTTAGAATTTGTGATTAAACCCAACTTTGGAGGTCGATCGTTGATTCGAATGAGGTGTATTTGGGTTGGTCGGCAGACTGATTGGACAATCTATTGGGCATTATGAGGGTCAATGAACTCATTGATTGGTGCATAAAGAGCCTAAAATCATGGGTTTGTCTAACCATTTGGGACCAACTTGAATAATCAAAGTTGACTTAATCAACCATGTTTTAAGGGGACTGGATAGGTGCTGAAGTATAAATAAGTTAGCCCATGTTTTAAGCAATATGATGAAAATTGCGTTGACATGCAATATTGCACTCTAGGCTATAATGTTATATCTAGACACCACTGACTTCTCTTGGATATGTTGTTTACTTTTTATGATTTATACTGATAAAAATGCATGGAATAATATTAAAATCTCACATATCTATCTATGGAGAATTAGCTAAATATTGCTTCATCATAATTTCCTCCACAACATAAGGATAGGGGCATGAGAATGTATTAGCATTGGGGTAGACCAGGGAATAGGTCAAGAGTTCATACTGGTTCAAAAAGGGAAAAGGAAAACACTAAACTCTGTTGGTAGGTGACTGGAATTAAGTGCTGGTCCATGTAACCATTCATAAATGTAGTCTGTAGTTTTGTAGGGATGAAATTAAAACCATATCAATTATGATATGTAAGTTGTTTTATTACTATGCTATTTTTTAGGGTTTATTGCAACAAAGCTGAGGGATTGATGCAAAAGCAGAGAAAGAAGATAATAAAACATTAGTAGTTTTTGAACCAAAAGTAATCCCTAATCATTTTCAAAAAAATACAATGAGAATAAAACCATGAGACATCAGGGTTGTTAGAATATGGAAATTACTCCTGCTGTTAGTTGTTGACAAGTCAAGTAGTAGTTAGCTCTTTGAGTCCCAATATTGACACAGTCAAAATTGGTGCATTGCATCTAGACAGTTTGTTTGGTATTGAGATCTTTCTAGAGAAGTCTCCGTCTATGTATTTAAACCAGTTTATGAAGTAATGCCAAATTAAGAGTGTTGTGGTGTGCAATTTCTCTTTGCCTCTACTTTGATTTTAACAAGGGTTAGGGTTTTAGTCTTGATTTATAAGCTTGAGGTTCCATTTTGGATTAGAGTTTCAGACTTTTCCTTTAGGGTTATTTATTTGTTTTTTACATGTGAAAAATTCACTTTTTCTGAATGGGAACCCACCCTGTAGTATACAAAACATTTCAGAAAAACAAGAAATGTTTCAGTATTACGCTGAGCAGTTGGAAATGACTTAGAAATAGCTTGGGAACATTTCAGGTTTCTGGATACAGCTTGGAAACATCAATGCCATATCCCTTCTATTATAGTTTTTGAAATGGGGGACGACATATACCCCTTTTCCATACATTTCCGATAATTAAGAAAGAATTCCAAAGGAACATCAAAATGCTAGAATGAAAAAGGCATGAAAAATTAAATTGGGGGAAAAAGAGAAGTGAAGTAGCACCAATGCCCAGCAAAGAGATGGGCAAGGAACCTCCAGCCAAGGGAACCCAAAGAAGAAGATTTAGCTCAAAGACACTAACTCAGTTTCTCTCCTAGATTATCCAAGGCCAAAAAGAAGTTGGTGATGAGGGTCAAGCTGCCAACTGGATGGGAGACCTTGGAATTGCATTGTTTGATTGATTTTATGGTTGAGCGATGGTGAAGCAATCTATTTCTATTGTAAATGTCTAAAGGTTGGAAATAAGAAGTAAGTACCCTCGAGTAGATAGTGCAAGAAGATTGACCTCTAAGAGGATTCCAATGCAAAAAAAAACATATTACAAAGAAATAATGCCATACTTTAGTCCTCATGTTGTGAAAAGATCTTCAAAGAACCATTGGAATCTTTGAACATGCAATAACATTGTCCCCTGGCCTCACAACAGACAAGACATCTGAAGATGAAGTGGTATTCAAATTTCAAACCTAGATTGCTAGAGGAAAAGTTTACAAATGTGGTGTTCTTTCGAAAGGTGATAATCTGTGTCCATACAAAGCTTGTGAGAATAGACTCTACATCGTGCTAGATGGACTTTGAGGAAACAAGACAATTGAATTCTAATGTACCTAGGAGCAGAGATGAGAACATCCTAAAACTACATGTAAGAGCAAATATAGCGCCACACTTTTGGAGGGATGGGTCTTTTGGTTCAATTCATGTGGCATTGAGGTGTGACTTGAAGATCTATGCATTGATGCCTCTATTAATATGTTTCTTAGTGAGGAAGGTGCCATCAATAGAGAACTTATACGCAGCGTCTCTCAGGTATATATGTCTATATCTATTTTCTGAAGAAAAGAAGAATAAGTAACATACCAACAAGTACCAACCCCTTGTTTTAAAAGTTGAATAGAAAATTGAAGAGCAAGATATGGATATATGTTTCAAATTGAGTCAGAATCAACTATACATGAAATCTATGAACCATGGTTACACCACAAAATATCTTAGCAAGTAAATATGAAAGACTCAACTTGACCTTCATGAAAAAAATTTGATGAGTATTTTGGTTCAATCTTAATTGGATTGAATGGGACTTCAATCGCTTTTCTTCGATGTTTTTTGTTAATTTAGTTAATGGTTCTCCAACATATCTCTTCAAAGTGTCAATAGGATAGAGATAGGGAGATCCATTGTCACTGCACCTACTCATCATTATCATCAGGCAATAATAAGATCTCTAAAACCAAATAGAAACCAAGGTTTAGCTCAAGGGATTCAAATAGCTAACATAGTAGACCTTGTGTACCACAGTTTTTTTATCCACTAAGTTGCAATTAGGTGGATTTTCAGTGAGTCGTCAAAGTTGTGAACAAGTTCCTCGTTCATTATCAGTGCTCAGAAGTTCAGAAGACTTTTCAGGGCCAATTTTTTCCCCTTTTTAAAATTCTGCATGTTCATACCCTACAGGGAAATTGTAATAAGCTGACATAGCATGATGACTTTTTGTAAAAGGCTTGTCCAACTTAGACTTAGCTATCAATACAGTACTCTAGAGTGGTTTTCCCTTATTAATTATCGGTTGTTGCGCAAATGACTTATAATTTTTGAGTTTTTCACTCAACCTCCAAAGATGGAGTATTTGCCTTGGTGGTTAGGCCTTAGGAGGTTATTAAAGTCTAGGTTCCCCATGGTTTTTTTTATTTCCGAGAAAAATAATTTTTCCTGTAAACTTACGCTATTTTTTAATAGTTTAATTGGGAAAATTCAAAGTGTCATAAAAGTGTGGCTAGGGGGCCAAAATTTCCATGGGGGTGCTCGTTTTCAAACTTAGAGCACCCACTATACCCCAAAACCCACTTTTCCAAAGTTTAAAGTGATTACTTTATCACCTAAGTGAGAAATCTCCAAAAAAAACAAAAAAATGAACAAAAAATTAGAAAAAGGGAAAATATGGAAAAAAACACATCCCTGTGGGAACTTGTCCCAGACATGTTCCAGTTCAACTGAGGATGATGTTGGGGATAACTGGAAACCAAATCAACATCAAATCAAGCCGATTTTAATCAAATCCATGAGAGGGCGAATTTCTCCTTAGAGGGGCATATTTATCCATGAAAAAGCTCACCTCCTGTTGTATATGTGTCCCGGAAAGAGGCGGGGGTGATCTAGCTTGTGAGAGGTAGCGCCTACCACCTCTAGTTCACTCCAGCTCGCCCGCAATCATCTCAAAAGCTCCAACACTTGGAAAATTCGCCTCCCTTGGGGTTTGCTCTCACTTTTCCTATATAAGCAACACCTTGGCTCTTGTTCAAACTAGTAGGAGTTGGATAGAAAAGGCTTGCTAGTTGTAATAGCTATAAGTTTGTTTTGCTTGAAATAAAAGAAATGCTTTAGAGGCTAGATGGTGTCATGTTCTATTGTGTGGATGAGCATTGTCATGTCTCATTAAGGTAACTTGTAATGTTTTCATAGTTTTGCTTATTATGATATTGTGAATTTGGCCTCCCTCGAAGGATTGCAATCAATTGGTACGAAAAGAATTTAGTTAATAAGTTTCTTGGCTATTAATTTTTTTATATCTATGTTTGGAGATATAGATCTTAGATGTCTCATAAGTTTATTGGCATGTTGTTTTAGTCTCTCTATATATGTATTAATCGGATCTCACAAGTATCTTGGCAAGCCTTTGATTAGTTGCAGGTATCCTAGTTTCGAGAAAGCATTGATCTAGTTTGCTTCCTCATTTTCTCCAACATATTCAAGGCATAGTCCCTCGACATTCCACCGCAATGCTCCACGGTTGATCATTCAAGCACCAAGCCACCTCTTCTTCTCTTTCTCCATTTAAATCAAACTCTTTCCTTTGGTTACCTCTTCTTATTTCTTAGATCTACTTACTTTAAAATGTTAAAATATTTCTAGATCTAATTTATAAGAATGTCTTGCTTAGATCTAAAAGTTGCATAAATTTTTACCTTTTCTCATTTAGATTTGGCTTAGAAATCTACATTTTTTCAAGTTATTTCAAGTAAATCTTAAAGCTTGTAATTTGAGTAGTTTTCTTTTGATTTTAAGGTTAATATCTAGCATCAAAGTGCTTTATTGGAATCCCCTTAAAGCCTGTCCAAGATCCTAAGAAATTGGGTCTCACAAGCCCAAATTTCTTAGTTCATTGTTTCCTAGATTTAGTCTCTAACTTCACATAATTTTCTAGTATTTTTCTAGTTTGCTCGAATCACTCTGAAAGTGATTTTGGGCACTTTTTCTACTAATTATCTTTGCTAGTTTTTGTATTAGGACAACAGAAAAAGACGATTTAGGCACCAATGTTGACAAGTTCAAGCAAACGAAGACATCCTTGAACCCTCATCTTCATCCTTAACATTTCGTCATACTTTTGTAACATCTTTTCTTTGATCTTATAAGGAGAAAGAGGGATTCTTTAAGCATTGTAATTACCATAATAAAAGAGATCAGGTGGGCAACCAAGTGCCCACACCCAATCTCACTGAGGGGATTTGCACTTGTCTTTTTGTGGTGTGTTTTTTTCTAACATTTTGCTTTACTTTTGTAACACAATCACACACTCCGCCTTAACAAGTTGTATAGTTTCTAAAGTAGTTTCAATATTCAAATTTATGTTTTTTTCCATTTTCAAGTAAAGTAATTGGAATAAAACATCTATCATTTACATGTATGCTCTTACCCATCATAGGTTCGCCTTGAGATAGGGGATAACCAAAAGCGGAAGTGTGCGTTCATTAATTTTTCACATCTAACTAAGCAACTCACCTTAGTAAAATTAACTTCCCCTTGAACATACGAAAATCCGATGTTATCGGAATTCAAGACTTGTGGGGAAATTTCGCAAAGGAAGAGTGAACCACTAGAAAGCGACCGTGGGACCTCAACAGGATACAACCTTGTTGGTGTAGTGTTGGAGACACCCCCGTGACTCCATCTAGCCCACATGTCCTTGTGCAAAGCTACATTAGTTGAAATCCAGACATATTCCCAAGTACTTTTGGGTTATCGGGAATCCCCTTTTCCCCTTAATCCATTTCATCCGTAATAACTTAAATTGACCAAGATACACTAGCACAACATTTCTCTTTACAACATTATTTGACTCCACAACATTGGTCTACAATTTTTACTTTTTGCTTAAATTAATTAATGTGTTGTGAATGCTTTAAATTTCATATGTTGTGGAAGTTATCTAAATATTTGCAAGTCTTGTCTTAGTAGTTCCCTTTCAAACTTCTAGATTGATTTCATCTTTTGTTTCTTAGCTTAAAATCCTTAGATTGTTTTCAAAGGGACCACCCCCCTTCGCTTCGCTAGGAGTTGGCCTAGACGAAGGAGTTTAGTGTTGAGTGACGGTATCTCAACTCGAGACTTTCCCCCAAGGACGCACCCAGTGTCTTGAAGATTTCTGCCACACCAAAAACCCCCCAAGGTGCGTGAAAGGCGACAACAAGTTTGCATATCAAACTTTGCATCTTGGACTTGTTACCCCCTGACATGTAGGGATGACTTGATGATTCTTGCTTATGTGATATTCCATCACATTTAGCATTTCCACAAATGAGATCTATGGTTCACCCATGGATATTTTCTGGAGACACTTCTAGTTTGCGAAATCATCGCTATTGTGCTAGAGATGCTTGGGGCCTTTTTCCAGTTGATTGCAATGATGTGACATATGAAAGGCATATTGACAATGGAAATTTCCTTCTTGTATATGGGATATGACCATGAGGGGTTGTTCACCCCCATATTTTCCCATCCGCAAATTTGGAGGGTTAAGAGCCAACTTATTTTATCTAGCTAATATTCAGACTTGTTCAAGAGAGACAACTTTCATAGGTCAAAGGTTGGTTCCCACACTGATCAGAGACAAGTTGATTTAGTGATAAGATTTAGGTTCAGAGTCAGAGACATTTCACAGGGTTTTCACCAGTATTAGAGGAGATGTCTATTTTTGGCAGTTTCCCTATTTTTTAGGTGACAGGGTTCGAAGGTCCACATAGCAAAGGTGAGAATATTTTCGTCATTCTTGCAAGCTCGCGATTCCAGTGAGCTTTTTCTGGATGACATGTGAGATACTTTGATTTTTATCTTAGGGTTTGAGTTCCATGGCACATGCATAGACATGCATGGACATGCAAACTATATCTTATTTTGAGCTATGAGTCATGCATGCATGACATATGGCATCAATGCATGTCCGACATGTGGAATCTAGGCATGTGCACCATGTGTTGGTCTCCCGTTGTGACAAATGGCGAAATCAAAGAGCATGCAGGAGACTAGGGTGAGCTAAACTTGAACATGAAGCATGCAATGAGACTTTCTCCACTTAACTCAGCCATGCAACATGATTAACTACATAAGGTCAGGGTGAAAAACACGAGGTCAATGGTGAAGCACGCAAGGACAAATTCAATTCAACTAAGCACTTAACTCTTGCATTAAACACAAATGGACTCCAACAAAAGGGGGTGCACTTCCTCATGCAACAGGTAAACTCCATTAGAAGCGGTTGCATCTTCTCCATGTAGCAAATGAACTCCAAGAAGGAGGGTGCATTCTCTCTTCTTTAGCTTCATCTAGAGAGGTGCTCCCTCATTGCATGTCAGGTCAGCTAGTGGACGGTGCATGAGGGCCCCTAGGCCAAGCTATTTAGCGAGGTCTTAGGAAAGGAAGAGGGTCAGAATTTCTTCTTAGCAACAACGATATATTGCTCCTCCATTCTTCATTTCTCTCTAGGCCTCTTTATTTTGTGCAAGGATTGTCACTGGATCAACTTTGTTACTGTCTCTATGTTGTATTCAACCATTGGATTAATGCAAAGCAGAGTTTGACTTGCTAATCTTTTAGATTTTTTTAATTCATTGGTTCATTAATGTATTCATGTATTGAATTTTAGAAGTAATAAGACTTTATTTTGATAATTAGCTATCATTTAGAGTGTCTTTCTCCCATTCATTTACATTTAAAATTGTTGCATACAAGAATTTCCACCACATTGAGAGGATTTCAGTGGTTACTTAGTTCATTGAGCAGAGTAGCAGATCATATGTGGTACACAAATATAGAGGGGCTTATCAGATGGAGACAAGTATATGGTGAGATAAGCATATGGCTCCTTGGTGAGTTTTTTCTCATTGAAGTATGTTAAACACCTAAGCTTATTATGCTAGGATGATCAAGGTGACCTATGCTTATAGACACCGATGCTTAAATCTGTGCTAAGAAATGATTAAACAGTCTAATGTTGAAGACTATTGTTTATGCCATGCTTTATACAACCTTTAAACTCTAGTGCTTTGTTGGTTCCGTGTATCACTTGCCCCCATCCATCCAGTTCATCCATAATTGTTCTTCTTCCCATGGCTTATGATTGATTGAGACCTATGAGATTGAAGATCATTTTCCCTATTTTGATCCCTTTGCATGATAGATCCCATGTTGTTTTGTGTCTCGGCTCTGGGTTATGCAACAAAACTTGCCGAAGCCTTGATCCTTCCAGGTCAGGAGAGCCCGTTGGTGTTGGTTCCTAAGCCTAGGTGCGTTGGGTTTTGAAGCCTTGACCTCTCTGGTCGGTTGCCCTGGATGTTTGGTTTCGACTGTGGATATTCCCCCCTGGTTGCACGAAAAGTGTCAGCAAAAGCTTAAAGCAATATGTCTACCATCATTACATGCATTACGTGTTACACGTTATATACTGAGAAATGCAAGCCCTCAAATAAAAATGCAAACTATGTCTTTAGACACAAGTCAAAAAAGGGCTATAAAATTAAATTGTGAAAGGTCAAAGAAAAGCACTGGACAAATGAAAGCTAAACCTAAAGACTATTGGCCATCTTTGTGAAATGTAATGATTATTTCCTCACGAATCATGTGGGTTTTGATGTGAGATGGAGTAAGGGACACCTAATTCTAAGTGTCCCCTAGGATCCCTTTACCACTGTTTCTTGTGTACTCAACGCAAGGGTTTTTTGTGGATGTGAGTTGTAGACATGTTGTTAAAGTAGATCAATTCATCCACCCATGAGACACCAGAAGATTCAATGATTCTTCAAATACACAGGTATATCTTACTGGTTGTTATTATTATTATTACTATTGTCACCATGATTCTGAATAGCATGATTAAAGTTGGGTTTTAATATACATCTTGGAGCATTTCTTACCTTGGATGCATGCAGGATCATCCTAGTTCAGCATCTCACCTATAGTTTGGGTACTTTGACCCAGTCAAACCAGTTGACCAAGTCAAACCAGTGTTACAAATATCGCCGATATATCGGCAACATCGCAATATATCGCGATGTTAACTCACTAGCGATATTATCGTCAAATATCGCCCCGATTTTTTCCCGATTTTTTGGCGATTTTTTCCCGATTTTATCACGATATTTGCCGATTTTTGGCGATATTTGCCGATTTTTTCAAATATATTGTGATTTTTTTCTTTGTTGTATTTTTTAATATTTTTGTATTTTTTTACATTGCCGATATATTGCCGATGTTTGCCGACATTTTCGTCGATAAATCCGATAATTTCTTTTTGGACCCTCGGCGATATATTCGCCGACACGATATTTGTAACATTGAGTCAAACACAGTTCCCAGTGCAGTGGCTCAAAAAACAAAAGTGCCTATATTTACTCTAGACATGCCTAGGACCAATAGTGCAGTTTCAATTTTCAGAGTTTGGCCTTCGATTACACATTCAGTGATTACTATCACTTTATTATTAGCGAGATTAGTATATTATTGTAGTGATTTTGGTTCTCCTAGAGCATCACAGTGTTCCAGGGGGTATGAGTAGTCACTTGTACCACTCTTCTATGTCTCCAGATACTCCAGTTCGCCCCAGTTGTCAGCTTGAAGGAAGATATGATGACTTCTATGATTTTAGAGGTTGTGCCATCAGAAAATGAACTAGGAAATCACTGGGAAAATCGATTTGGCTAAGGAAGTCAAGGAAATGGCAAGAAATTTATCCAGTTGGAGTATTATGGTTCCGCGGACACTTCTTCATCAGTTTGAGTCAACATTTGGTTTGAGATCTTTTATTTTGTCTTAGCCAGTGAAGACTGTTGATGTATTTATAACTTCAGAATGTATTCACTTGTATATTTCTTATTGTATTCCATTGCACATTGACGGAGATGTTTATTCCTCCGATCGGGAGAGTCATTAATATAATAAAGTCATGTAAAGTCATTGAGGTTAACCCTCTGTTGTAAGCCGGGGAAATAGTCCCCACAGTTGAGTTGTATTAGGGTTATTAGACTCTTCTAGAGAAGTCGACCCTGTAGAGTAAATGTCAAGTGGAAAGCAAGTATAAATAGAGAGTGAGACTCTCTATTTGAAACACACACTCACTCAACGGTAGTGCATGAGTGAGAGAGGAGTAGCTCGCACAAGTGAGAGAGAGAACAGATGTCGGAGATCATCTGTGTATCTTTGGTTTTTACTTTAGCTATTGGTACTCATTCTATCTCCGAGGAAGTTGCAAGGTTTTCTCCTTTATGGTTTCCTCGAGGAAAAATCTTTGTGTCTCTTGTCTCTTGTGATTATTGTTGTGCATGTTATTCTTTCAGATAAGATCCTAGATCATATTGATTAAACGATAAAAATCTAACATGGTATCAAAGCCTCTCTGAAAGAAGGTATTGTGCAGCTGCAGGAACTAGGCCTTCCTAGTTGAAGGTGTTCTCTCCACAGATCATCAAGCAAGGAGGGTTAGGCTAACTTGCCTCGCTAGGGTGCATCTATTGGTGGTATCAGTTTTTGAATGAGAGAAGTTTCACTATACAACCAAAATACAGTAGCAATGGCAGCTAATGGAAATTAGGGTTTCATGCTTGAAAACCCTAAAAGACTAAAACTAGTCATTTTGGTGCATTCGCTATATCTCGAGATTGGAGAAGGCTCAGGAGTCGAAACTTTTACAGGTCGAAGATAAATTCTAGTGTTAATGTTCCAGCCTCAAATTCACTATATTTTGGGAGATATGATTCCTCCTAATCAAGGTTCCATCCTCTCCCAAGATTCATACCTAAATAGGACACCTAGGGAGAATTGCTATATCTTGGGCTACGAAGGTCCAAATGAAATTTCGCAAGATGCTCTAGATAGGGCACGGACTATAATTTTTGTGGTAAAAGTTTCAGACCCCGAAGGTGAAATAGTGACACATGGTAGTCGATACAAGTTTTCTATGCTGAACAATCCCCAAAACAGTCACCATGGGAAACTCAGCATAAGTCCCACTTGGAGAATCCATTTTTTCTCTAACCTATGGGGTTGGAAAGAAGACTTATCAGGCTATCACAGTGAGAAGTTTCGGACTTTAAGGATCTGAAACTTCGAAGATACAGCAGAAGCAATATCAGCGATTTCTGCACCCAAAAAAAAAATTAAAATTTGAAAACTCGGGCTTACTATTCCGGGAGCTTCCTGCCACTGTTTTCAGAAAAGGAGTACATTGGATAGCTCGACTTGAAGAGGCTCATCCTTCTATCCAATCAGAAGTTTGAAATACCAAGTTTTTAAAATTAGGGTTTCTCTCACAAACCTTAGATCAGCAAGCTCCGGAACGAGGATGGACACCTCAAGTCGGTAAGATCTAAATTTTTTGCTATTTACATTTGAGGTTCTCATTTAAAAATAATTAATCACACCAACTTGATGGCAAGCTTGGTGAAGCTGACAACTTCCAAGTATGGAAGTATAGGAACTCCATGATCCTCAAAGAAATTGACTTAGATCAGTATTTCAATAAAAAAAAAGTTCTAAGAGCCAGAGGGAGATGAGGCTAAGGCTAGAGCCAAGAGAATCATTGTAGATTCTATTAAAGATCATCTCATTCCTCATGTGTCGTCCTTGAAGACACCAAAGGGAAGTGTTCGATGCTATGACGAAGCAATCGAAAAAGAATAAGATATTGTTATAACCACCTTGAATGGCCTCCCAGGATCATGGGATTCATTCATTTGAGGAATTTGTGCCAGAAAGAAGTGATTACCTTCAGTAGACTCTGGGAAGAGTGCACACAAGAAGAAACTCGACTCATAATAAGAGGAGAAGATGGGAGCAACTGAAGAGCAAGTTCTCACGATTCAAAGAAGATCCCTCAAGCGATGAGGAATATGAAGGACTCAATTCTTAAGGAACCTCTTATCCATCTTAGCATTTTGATAAGAAATGATGATGTTATGAATGAAGAAGATGATGAAGCTGAAGGCTCAAGAAGGAATCTACCCACGAAACAAATAAAGATAACTATTTGAATTGTCTTTTCCTATATATCTAGTTGTTTATATGACATTGTTTAGTTGTGAAATGTATTATGCATGATAGAATGTCTGCATTAATGAACAATATACTACTAATATGCATGTTATGGGTAAGTAGCCTATAGTGCTATACAACACTCCATTGCTACTTATCTAGGATGAAACCTCTTTGCTGACATATTGGGATTAGTGCGGAATCTTAATAATGTTATGGTAGAGATGGAAGGCATCTGGAAAGTTTATGTGTATACGAGATATGGATGAATGTTGTATTGGCTAAAAATAGTTGCATGATTATATCTTTATGCATAAGAATTTGCCATTATGAAAATGCCTTATGAAATGTTTCTAACCATACAACGGGTGCATTTGACTTGTAGGAAAGATCGCGCACAATCACCTACAAGAAAAGAAGGATGAGACTTGTTTCGAAGAACAAGTGACAACAGTTCAAGATTCACTCTAATAAGCATACATGAAGATGAACCTGAAGCTTCCCAAGTCAAAGACACCATAGCGAAAGAAAAAGCTTCAGAAGAATATAAAGAGAATCGTAGATCGACCTCAAGAGATAAACACCACCTTGGGCACAAGAAATAATCCAAAATGAAGAATAGTATGACGAGACTTCAAGAGGCCTCAAACACACTCTAGTTATGTGATACTGATGAGCGACATCATTGATGCAGAGCCTTCTAGCTAAGAAGAAGTAGACAAGAAGAAAGGGAAGGAGACTATGATCAAAGAGTACCAGTTCAAGAAGAATGGTGTCTAAGGGAAGTTCGTAGTGTCTTCCATACGGATCTACAAGATCCAACATGCAGTAGATGGTAGCATTGTGGGATACAAGGAAAGATTCGTAGCACGAGGCTTCTCACAGAAAGAAGGCACAGACTACAAAGATACATTTGCACCAGTGACATGGTACACTTCCGTTATATCCATACCTACATGTATGAGATGGGAGATACATCAGCTGACATCAAGATAACATTCTTGAATGATGTAGTCAAGGAGGAAGTATACATAGAGAAGCCACTGGGAGTTGGGACACATGACAGGTAGACTCGTGTGCAAATTAAAGAAGGCCTTGTACGAGCTCAGAAGGCACCCATGGGATAACACATACATGAGGAGCTTGAAGATCACCTAGAGTGATGAATATCTTAACCTTTGCTACAAGATTGAAGATGAAATCCTATAGAGGATGAAAAGCTCACAGATGGATGCGAGAAGAACTTTTCAAAAAGTTCAAGATAGAGGATCTTGGTATCCAGTGACCCTAGATGGATACATAGAATATTAGTAGTAGAGGAAGCTACCTGTCACTTCAGTACAGAATGTTTCAATACATAGGGAGAATGATGCTCCGCTTCAGAGGGAGTGACTACAGAAGATCCTGAAGTTCGACATGGTACAATAGGATGGACAAATTACTGATGGCTCTAGGCTTTACTGAGAGTAAAGCGGATTCCAACCTTTGTCTCAAGGTTGAAGGCGGAATACCAGTGATGCTCCTGTTATATGTCGATGACCTATTCCTGGCAGGAAAAGAGGAACTCATTAAAGATGCAAGAAGGAGACTTACTACTAAGTTCGAGATGAAGGACTTGGGTATGATGCATTACTTTCTAGGCATGGAGGTGTGGCAGAGTGCGGATGGAATCTCCTTTGAACAAGGGAAGTATGCAGTGGAGATCCTGAAGAAGTTTGGGATGATGAACTACAAGGCGGGATGATGAACTACAAGGCCATGGCCACACCTATGGCATCGAACCTGAAGCTATTGAGTGATGCTTCATGAGAGACAGTTGATGCCATGATGTATCGTCAGATGATTTGTTCATTGATGTGCCTGACGAATACAAGACCAGACACATGCTTTGCTGTAAACGACCTGAGCCAATTCCTGATAGATCCCAGACATGCTCACCTGGTTACAAAGCATGCAGTGAGGTACCCGAAGGGTATAGTTGAGTATGGGCTCAAGTATGATACGAATCAGAAGACTAACCTGCATGGTTATGTTGATTCGGATTGGTAGCGCCACTAAGAAGAAGAGCACCTTGGGTTGCTTCTTTAGTTTGAGATCCAGTATGGGCTACTGGTTTGGCAGGATGCAGTCCTGCATGGCGTTGAGTACAGCCGAGGAAAAATATGTTGCCACTTGCTCGGCTATTTGTGAGGTAGTATGTTTCTTTTGAAAGCTACTATTTGATTTGATTGATCTGACTTGCATTTTTGTATGATGCAGAGAGGAACAGTGAAGCTCCAATGTGTACTTCAGATCGAGGTTCCTTCTAAGGGGAAGTGATGAGTCCGAGAGCCTTTCTGACATGGTGGCAGGCTGGGCCTCCGATGGTCGAATGTAAGTGCAGAGCCTTTCCGACATGGTGGCAAGCTGGGCCTCCCATGGTCGGATGTAAGTGCGGAGCCTTTCCAACATGGTGGCAGGCTGGGCCTCCCATGGTCAAATGTAAGGGCAGAGCCTTTCCGACATGGTGGCAGGTTGGGCCTCCCACGGTCGGATGTAAGTGCAGAGCCTTTCCGACATGGTGGCAGGCTAGGCCTCCCATGGTCTGATATAAGTGCTGAAGATGATGAGACCTACATCCAACATGAAAAAGGGTTGGCACTGCAGATGAAGACCTACATGGAGGCTAGGCCTACATCCAGCATCAAAAAGGGCTGGCTCTGTAGAACTTCCTATGACGAGTAGAATTGAGAGATAGCACCATTTGCTCGAGATAGTAGTAGCAATGATGATGATGATGATCTATTGATGATCCAGTGATGATGATGATCTAGTGATGATGATGATCCAGCTTTGATGATGATCCAGTGACGAATACTCGTGTTGATGAATTGTGTCAAGAGAATACCTTCCTAGTTAAGAGGGAGTGTTGATGTATTTGTAACTTCGAAACGTATTCACTTGTATATTTCTTATTGTATTTCATTGTACACGGACGGAGATGTTTGTTCCTCCGATCAAGAGAGTCAATACTATAATAAAGTCATGTAAAGTCATTGATGTTAACCCTCCGTTGTATGTCGGGGTAATAGTCCCCATAGTTGAGTTGTATTAGGGTTATTAGACTCTCCTAGAGAAGCTGACCCTGTAGAGTAAATGTCAAGTGGAAAACAAGTATAAATAGAGAGTGGGACTCTCTATTTGAAAAACACACTCACTCAATAGTAGCGCATGAGTGAGAGAGGAGTAGCTCGCACAAGTGAGAGAGAGAACAGCTGTCGGAGATCATCTTTGCATCTTTGGTTTTTACTTTTGCTATTGGTGCTCATTCTATCTCTGAGGAAGTTGTAGGGTTTTCTCCTTTATGGTTTCCCCGAGGAAAAATCTTTGTGTCTCTTGTCTCTTATGATTATTGCTGTGCATGTTATTCTTTCAGATAAGATCCTAGATCACATTGATTAAATGATCAAAATCTAACAAAGACGTCCCCCAAGGGGCACCCCTCAACTTGGCCTATTGATGTATTACAGTGTTATATCTTATGTTTTGAGGTTGTAATGGGACCTAGGGTGAATTAAGCCCCTAGTGACCCCTTTTTGATGTATTATCATGATTATATCTTATGTTATACTATTTTTTTACTTAGACAAG
The DNA here is from genome assembly GCA_001517045.1 of Pseudotsuga menziesii. NCBI lineage: Eukaryota > Viridiplantae > Streptophyta > Pinopsida > Pinales > Pinaceae > Pseudotsuga > Pseudotsuga menziesii. The sequence goes on along the minus strand of LPNX010140845.1, from coordinate 747,935 downwards.
GTGTCAATGGGAAAAAGTGTGCCCCCTTGATCTAGTCAAAGTGATCGATGTGTTGATCCATGTAAAGTTAATCTCTGCCATTGATGATGTTATAATCTCAACCGTTGGATGCAAAAGTGAGTTAGAGTTTGCGTCCCTCAAAAGCTATATAAATACGAGACCCCCCCACTGTAAAGCAAGAGCTTTGGCATCGGAACTTCTAATAAAGAGATTATTCTAGGATTCAACACTTGTATTCTTGTAGATAATTGAATGTGATGATGATTGGTATTGCTTATCTCCTGCATTGACATAAATCCGACATGGTTCTTGCATCTTTTCTTGTACCAATTTATTTACAAGTTGAAGGAGGCGAATTGAAGGAAGGCGCATTGGTGGGGGGACTCACTCTGTTGTCGGCTTTTGGTTTGGTTATCAAGGAGTGGTTACTTCTTTATGATTTCTCATTCTCGTATCTTCTTTATTTTGGAAATCCCATTTATTTGTCGTTGCTAATTGATTTCTTTGGTGTGGCAAGTGGAAGGGGGAGCTAGGGACATTGAGCAAAGCAAAAATATCACCAAGATCTTGCCCGGATCTCTTACTTGATCTTCAAGCAAGCATTCTTCATCATCCAGGAGGATATCTACAAGTTTCAGGTACGTTTCTTAGGTTAGTTCTCAGCGTTTCAATTTTCATGCATTGCACATCACACACTTCACTAAAAAAATCACTTGCAGAAAATAGGAAAAATCAACAGATCATATTGAATTGGGAATCTGCAAATTTGGTGATCTAGGTTTTGTTGGCCATCACAAAAAAAACCCTCTCTCTCCTAAGCGTCATTTTTGGACTCCATTTTCCCTCCTTAAGGAAGCACTGATCCCTGGGAGAAAGCACCCATCCTGACCTGTTAGCCAGTTCCCTATGTTTTTCTCTTATTCTAGCTTTTTGTTGGATTTTGTCATACTATCAAATCTTTCATCTAAGCAAGTGTGTTGAAGGCCTTAATTCTCTAATTCAACCTCACCTTGGGGAATTTCCATATTTTTGTTTATAACCCCCAGGGTCTAGGGTTTGGTCAATTGAACAAACACACTGATCCTAAATCTGATCTTCAATTCCATAAGACACTTTTTCATTTGGCTTGAGTAACATTACCAACATCCTTAACCACCTTTACTCGAGCATTCCTTAATTTGTGGCTTATCCTTTAAATCTAGGGTTTCAAGCACTCACCTTACGTATTCTCCATTAGGGTTTGATCTGTTGATTTGCTTTAGGTCTTTCCTTTTAGGATAGGTCTCGGTCTCCCCCTTTGTCACTTGGGCTTCAGTGACATAAAGCGAAGGCTATCTCAACCGGCATTACAACCATCCATCTTTTGGGGGTTGGGGTATTCGTTGGTCACAACTTTGGTTGCATGTCCCCTCTACCATTCTATATAGGATTACTCTACGAGGCAACTACAAGATTCATGATAACATTATTGGCGTCGTTGTTGGGGAAGGTAAAGACCTACCTTGGTTTGACATTTATCCTTAAGCTCTACTCTCGTTCTCTTTGCCAACATTTTTGGCGTCATTGCCGGGAAAGGTAGAGGCCTAGCTTGGTTCAAAATTTATCTTAAGTTCTACTCCCGCTCTCTGCCAACATTTTTGGCACTGGGTGGTAGAGAATTTCCTACCTTCGGTGTCTGTGAATGCTTCTATTCTTCATATTCATTCATATCACATCCAGTTTAAAATCTAATGATTGCATTTTCAATTTGTTAAATCTGCATAATCACTACATTATTGTTCATCTCTCCTACGACATTTACTTATCGGTGAACACGGCAATTCGTTCACCTGGCGACTCTGAACGCAACTCCACCAGAGGACCAACCCATCCTTCACAATGCGACTTCGCTAAGAAATGAACCCATCACATAAATCATAATGAATTCAGAGTTTCTCCTCGAATTTTCAAAAACCCTTAAAAAATGTATTGAATTTGTAAATAATATTAAAAAACAAGATGATGAAAGGGATAAATGGAGGTCATATTCTTGGTATGAGGATGATCTTGAGCATGATTATGGGTATGAATCTAACAATTGCAATCCTTATGATGCCCACCAGTTTCCTCACCCATTCGAAACCATCCCAAGTAAAACATTGAGTAAGCATCAAACTCATCTGGAGCCTTAGGTGAATGATTCTCGAAATTCCATTAGACATCCAACTCAAATAACCAAAGGTATTAGGAAAGGAGTTAAATCTTCTCCTTTTAATTTCTCTGAAATACATGGGGCACCTCATCTTATGCCAAATAATTACATGAAAGAGTTACCTTGTTTCTCTGGGAACAATTCCTTATCTATTGAAGGATATTTGGATGATTTTTGGTGGTATATGGAATCCCAAGGCATTGAAGATGAAGATGTTTTTATGCGTGCCCTCGATGATTCTTTCGATGGGGATGCCAAGCTATGGTTTGACCATTTGGGACCAGGATCTATCACTGGGCATGACATGTTTACTCATTTACTACAAAACATTTGGGGTAGGAACATTTATGAGTCCATATAGGAGCAATCAGGAAATGATTGTATAGATGAGAGCCAATTTGATGAAAATGATCAGGAAAACCATGATGAAATAGCTGACAATTGTCCCTATCAAATTAATTCCTCCTCCCCTAAACCAACATGAAATGTGCCTATGAAAGTCATTTCAACTTGAGAGAATGATGACATTGAACAAATCTCAACCCTTCAGGATTATGACCTTGGTATTGACATAGAAGGGGAACTTCTTAGAATCTTATCACCATTACCTAAAGAAGGCACAGATAAAGAGGGAGAACAAAATGATCACTATCAGGAACCATCCATAGTTGATTCTCTCATCTGTGAATCCATCGAAGATCCTCATTGCCTAGTTGACGATTATTTTGATTCAAATGTTGATCATATCTCGGAAAAAGATCAAACACTTGATGTTGATACGGTTGTAAATGAACTTGATTAAGAACATTACATTGGGGATCCTTTTCCTAATGCTATCAATAGAATCCTTCATCCAATCCTTAATCAAGATGTGTTGGTTCAATGTGTGGATATTGACCTTGTTTCAAATCTTGAAATCATTCCTAGAATTAAATTAAAAGCTTTACCCTCTCATCAAATTCCGAGATCAATTATTCCAAGTCTGAGAGAAAATTTTCAATCCACCCTCCTGTCCCAACTTTTCGAGTCATCTTGTATGGGTTTGTGTTCTAATCAAGTTGTTACTTTCGAAATATTTAGTCAGGTGTTTGAACATTGTCACATAGTTGGAGAAAAAGCACTTCATGTCTCTTCTCAGTCATCTTTAATAAATAATATTTTTCAATTTGTAAATCTATCTTGTGGATGGCTGGAGAAGGTGTATAAAGATCAATTTCATCTTTTCTCCATTTTGGAACAACGAAGGGGGTTAATTCCAATCTTAGTCTTATCACAATAGAATCTGTCCCCATATGACTCTTCCACTTTTCTCAGAGTTAACAAAATAGAATGTTTTAGTTGGGAAGAGGAGAAAACAAAGAGTTGCTTAGAATGGATAAACCATGAGTCATATTGTCTTCTTCCATCGAGAATGGACTCACATTATTTTTATGACCTTGTTAGCATCTTAATGGATGAATTTTGCAACAAACATGTCCAACCCTGGCATGTTTTCATTTCACATTTTCCAAATCTTTTTGTAAATCTTAAGTATCAAGTTTGAATGGTTTCAGTTTTCACTCACATTACTTCCAAGCCATCTTTGACTTGTTGTGCCATCAACTGTAAAGAAAGTTTTATTGATCTTTTCAGCAAGTGGTTGCATTGGATCTATGATTTTACTTAGCACTTGTCTGACTAGTTAGAATAGGGTAGGTAGGATTGAATAAGCTCCTCCGAGCAGTAGTCGAATCTTTCTGAGCGTTGCATGTGTCTTAAGTCTTACGAGTCATTTGGCCATTGAGTCTGGCTCTTTGCTTTTAAAATAGATTTTACTTTTAGTACTTTTATTTTACAGCATTTTATTTTCAGCATTGCTTCTATCAGTCTATTTTTACGCATATATTTTTCACATACATGTTGCTCTGGTATTTCTTGCTTCCATGTGCATAGAAACATGTAACACCTGAAGAGGAAGCAGAAAATTGAAGTGTTGGATTTTGTTGTTGAGATGGTGCTACGGACCAGAGATTTCTAAGGTTCTCAAGCACTCTCTTCATTAGAGAACTTGTCCCAGTTGGAGCCAAATGTTATCACATATATATTGTAGTTGGGATACCATGATGCAACATACAAATTGATCTCTTTATTTTTTTGAGATATTCATTTAGATGGGGTTTTAGCATGGATCTTTACAGCCTCAACCATTTCAGAGCCTTGTTTAGCAGTATTTCCTTGCCAGGACTGAGATTTCCTTGACCATTGAGAGGATTTCAATGGTGACCTAGTTCATTGAGCAGAGTAGCAGATCAGATGTGGTACATAGTTATAGAGGGGATTATTAGATGGAGACAGATATATGGTGAGACAAGCATATGGCTCCTTGGTGAGTTTTTTACTCATTGATGTATGTTAAACACCTAGGCTTATTATGCTAGGATGACCATGGTGACCTATGCTTAAACCTGTGCTGAGAAATGATTAAAGAGTCTAATGTTGAAGACTATTGTTTATGCCATGCTTTATACAACCTTTAAACTCTAGTGCTTTGTTGGTTCCATGTACCACTTGCCCCCATCCATTCAGTTCATCCATAATTGTTCTTCTTCCCATGACTTATGATTGAATGAGACCTATAAGATTGAAGATCATTTTCCCTAATTTGACCCCTTTGTATCATAGATCCCATGTTGTTTTGTATCTTGGCATTGAGTTGTGCAACAAAACTTGTCGAAGCCTTGATCCTTCTGGGCCAAGAGAACCCGCTGGTGTTGGTTCCTGAGCTTAGGTGAGTTGGTTTTGAAGCCTTGACTTCTCTGGTCGGTTGCCTTGGATGTTTGGTCCTCACTGTGGATATTCCCCCCTAGTTTCCAAAGAGTATCAGCTAAAACTTGAAGCAATATGCCTACCATCATTACATGCATTATGCGTTACATGCTATATACTGAGAAATGCAAGCCCTCAAATAAAAATGCAAACTGTCTTTATACACAGCTCAAAAAGGGCTATAAAATGAAATTATGAAAGGCCAAGAAAAGCAGTGGATAAATGAATGCTAAATCTAAAGACTATTGGCCACCTTTGTGAAATGTAATGATTATTTCATCATGGAGCCTGCAAGGTTTGATGTGAGATGGAGTAAGGGATAGCTAATTCTAAGTGTCCCCTAGGATCTCTTCACTACAGTTTCTTGTGTACTCAACGCAAGGGTCCAAGAAAATATCCTCACTGAGCGTGATTGTTAGCTTGGATGTGAGTTGTAGACATGTTGTTAAAGTTAAATGGACTCTTTTCAGATCAACTCATCCACCTGTGAGACACCACCATTCCCAATTGTTCGTCTATCATGCATATGTCATTGTGGTTGTGTGTATTTGTCATCATTCGGAGAGATCATATGGTCAAAATCAACTATGAGTCATTTCCCTTTACCTTAGCCTTGTTCTCCACCTTCACCCAGCACTAGCAAACTATTTAAACCCTGTAAGTATGGCATATACAAGAGACTTCCAGAAGATTCAATGATTCTTCAAATACACAGGTATATCTTACTGGTTGTTATTATTATTATTACTATTGTCACCATGGTTTTGAATAACATGATTAAAGTTGGGTTTTAATACATCTTGGAGCATTTATTACCTTGGATGCATGCAGGATCATCCTAGTTCAGCATCTCACCTATAGCTTGGGTACTTTGACCCAGTCAACCCATTTGACCAAGTCAAACACGGTTCCCAATGCAATGGCTCAAAAAACAATAGTGTTTATATCTGCTCCAGACATGCTCAGGACCAATACTGCGGTTTCAATTTTCAGAGTTTGCCTCATATTGCACATTCAGTGATTACTATCACTTTATTATTGGCCAAATTATATTATTATTGCAGTGATTTTGGTTCTCCTAGAGCATCACAATGTTACAGGGGGTATGAGTAGTCACTTATACCATTCTTCTATGTCTCCAGATACTCCAGTGCAATCAATTTTCCCCAGTTCTCATCCTGAAGGAAGATATGATGACTTTTATGATTTTCAGAGGTTGTGCCATCAGAAAATGAACTAGGAAATCACTCGAAAAATTGATTTGGCTAAGGAAGTCAAGGAAATGGTAGGAAATTTATACATTTGGTGTCTTATGGCTCCTCGAACACTTCTTCATCAATTTCAATCAGCATTTGGTCCGGGATCTTTTATTTTGGCTTAGCCAGTGAGGACGTCCTCCAAGGGGTGCCCCTCAACTTGGCCTCTTGATGTGTTATAGTGTTATATCTTATGTTTTGAGGTTGTAATGGGGCCTAGGGTGAATTAAGCCCCTAGTGACCCCCTTTAGATGTATTATCATGATTATATCTTATGTTATACTATTTTTTTACTTAGACAAGGTGTCATTGGGCAAAACTACCCCCCCCCCGCCCGTGATCTAGTCAGAGTGATCCATGTGTTGCTCCATGTAAATTTAATCTGCGTCGTTAATGATGTAACGGATCCAAACTATAGAAAATCCTAAAGAAGCCACAATTGTCAGTTCTTCACCTTGCCAACCCTTATTCATTCTAGCTATAATCTCAGCCGTCGGATGCAAAAGTGAGTTAGGGTTTGTGTCTCTCAAAAGCTATATAAATACGAGAACCCCCCATTGTAAAGCAGAAGCCCTGGCATTGGAACTTCTAGTAAAGAGATTATTCTGGGATTCAACACTTGTGTTCTTGTAGATAATTGAATTTAATGATGATTGGTATTTCTTATCTCCTACATTGAGATAAATACAACATAGTACTTGCATCTTTTCTTGTACCAATTTATTTGTAGGTTGAAGGAGACGAATTGAAGCAAGACGCATTGGTGGGGGAACTCACTCTATTGTTGGCTTTCGGTTTGGTTATCAGGGAGTGGTTACTTCTTTACGATTTCTCATTCCCGTATCTTCTTTATTCTGCAAATCCCATTTATCTGTTATTGCTAATTGATTTCTTTGGTGTGGCAGGTGGAAGGTAGCGCTAGGGACATTGAGCAAAGCACAAAATCACCAAGATCTTGTCTGGATCTCTCACTTGATCTTCAAGGAAGCATTCTTCATCATCCAGGAGGACAGCTACAAGTTTCAGGTACGTTTCTCAGTTTAGTTCTCAAAATTTCAATTTTCCTGCATTGCACATCACACACTTCACTAAAAAAATCACTTGTAGAACATAGGAAAAATCACTAGATCAATTTGTGCTGGGAATCTGCAAATTTGGCGATCCGGGTTTTGTTGGTCATCACAAAAAACCCTCTCTCTCTCCTAGGCATCATTTTTGGACTCCATTTTCCCACCTTAAGGCAGCACTAATCCCCAGGAGAAAGCGCGCATCCTGACCTGTCAGCCAGCTCCCTGTGTTTTTCTTTGAATCCGGTTTTTGCTTGGATTTCGTCATACTGTCAAATCTTTCAGCTAAGCAAGTGTGTTGAAGGCCTTAATTCTTTGATTCAACCTCGCCTTGGGGAATTTCCATATTTCTGTTTGAATCCTCCCAAGGTCTCAGGTTTGGTCAATTGAATGAACACACTGATCCTAGATTTGATCGTTAATTCCATAAGTCATTGTTTCATTTGGATTGAGTAACATTACCAACATCCTTAACCACCTTTACTCAAGCGCTCCTTAATTTGTGGCTTATCCCTTAAATCTAGTGTTTCAAGCACTCACCTTACATATTCTCCATTGCGGTTTGAATTGGTGGTTTGATTTAGGTATTTCCTTTTAGGATAGGTCTGGGTCTCCCCATTTGTCACTTGGGCTTCAGTGCATAAAGTGAAGGATATCCCAACCAGCATGACAACCATCCATCTTTTGGGGGTTGGACTATCCGTAGGTCACGACTTTGGTTGCGTGTCCCCACTACCATCCTGTATAGGATTACTCTACGAGGAAACTACAAGACTCATGATAACACCTACATTCCACAGATGTACTAGGCAGTTTGTCCTAAGGATATTTATTATTATGGATGATTATATGTGATATTGATGGACTGACTTACATTAGGATTTTTTTATAACTAGTGATTGTTATCCACTAAAGTGGATATCTAGTGAGCCACCGAAGTTGAGAACAAGTCCCTTGTTCATTATCAGTGCTCGGAAGTTCAAAAGACCTTTCAGGGCCAAATTTTGGTCCCTTTTTAAATTTTTAAATGTTTATACCTTGCACGAAAATTGTAATAAGTTGATGTAGCATGATGACTTTTTGTAAAAAGATTGGCCAACTTAGACTTAGCTATTAATGCGGTACTCGAGAGTGTTTTTTCTTTGTTAATTATATATTGCTTGTCAGCAACATGTAATTTCCAAGTGTTTCACTCAAACTTCCAAAGATAGAGTATTTGCCTTGGTGGTTAGGCGTTAGGAGGTTATTAAAGTCTATGTGTTTATGTATATTACCATGCGAGTCATCATTTTGAGTCATTATGAACATGTACTAGGTTCCCCATAGGTTTTTTTTAATTTCCGAGAATAGAAAAAATTCCCGCTAAAATGGGTTAAATTTTGTATAAGTTAATTGTAAAAATTCAAAGTGTCATAAAAGTGTGGCTAGGGGGACAAATTTGCCACGGGGGTGCTCATTTTTAATGTCAGACCACCCACTTTACCTCAAAACCCACTTTTCAGAAGTTTTAAGTGATTATTTATCACTTAGGTTAAATTCTCTCCAAAAACGGCAAAAAGTGAATAAAAATTTGGAAAAAGGGAAAATATGGAGAAAAAACACATCCCTAAATTAGAGGAAACTTGTCCCATACATGTTTCAATTCAACTAAGGACGATGTTGGGGCTAATTCGAGACCAAATCAAGATCAAATCAAGTCGATTCCAACCAAATCCATGAGGGGGCAAATTTCTCCTTAGAGGGGCACATATATCCATGACGAAGCTCACCTCTTGTTGTATATGTGTCACAGAAAGAGGGGGGGTGAACTACCTTGTGAGAGGTATCGCCTACCACCTCTAGTTCACTCTAGTTCACCCTCAATCTTTTCAAAAAGCTCCAACACTTGGAAAATTCGAACCCCTTGGAGTTTGCTCTCATTTTTCCTATTTAAACAAGAGTTTTGCTCTCATTTTCTCAAGGTCGAAGGACTGAAGGAATGCTCTTGCTTGTATTATATTGTTTTACTCTTTGGAATAAAGAAGGCTTTGGAGGAAATATCTATGGTGTAATACTTTTTATGTGTGGATGGTGATTGCCAAGTGCTTATGAGGTATAATCTGTATTATTTGTCTTTGCTTTTTGTTGGTTAATTGTGGGCCTTGAAGGGGAGCTCCCTCCCAGTTAAGTAAGAGATTATTCTAGTTTGATTTATTCTCTTATTGTTTGCTTGTTTTAGATCTCTTGGATGTGCATGTATTTTAAGTTTAATTGAATGCTTTCTAAGTTTCTTCTTCCAGCAGCACCTATGCTTTAACCATCTGTTTGTGCAAGGACTTCTAAGTTGCAGGAGATCTCACTTGGAGAAGGAGTTGAGCTAGTTTCCATCCTCCTCATCTTCAAGATCTTATTGGGGACATAATCCCTCGGTGTTCCACCAAAGCAAACTCCATGACCTAACATTCCCAAGTTGTCAACACTCTTTCTATCTCTCTTTCCTTCACTTCAAAATATTTTATCCTTTAGTTACGAACTTACGGTTACTTGCATGCTTAAGTAGTTTAGTATTTCTTTTAAAAGAATATCTACAGGCTGATCTATTTAAGCATGTATCTAGATCTAGAAGCATAATGTAATTTTTTTAAAGTAGATCTAGTTTTTATTAATTACGTGTGCATATTTCCAATCCTTCAAAACTCAATATTTTTGTGTTCTTAACGCTTTATTTGGAAATTTTGGTACAATGCAGGTGGCTGGTTTTTCACTTTTACCGCTAGGACAAGGAGAAGTGCTTCCGGAAAATCAAAGATATAGGTTGTTCAAAGAACTCCCAGAGCACCATTCTTGATCTTGTCTTACTCAAAAAACCTTGTAAGCCTTTGGATCCAAAATTATAAGGACCAAAGGAATCCACCTCAAAAGATTTGTAAATACCATAATAAAAGACTTTGAGTAGGATCCAAAGTGTAAATTTTCCTTTAATATTCAACTAGGGCTAAACAGTGCATGCAAAATATCAATTGATAACCACACATGAATATCTTTTACAGTATGCAGCAAAATATAAAACTAAGAAATAAATCACAACATCACATCACAATAACAACACTATTATTTTGGGTATGAAAACCCTCGGAAAAACCCAAGATGGGAAAACCAGTGTAGCAATCAAATATAGACTTTATTATGAGAAAATATGGAACTTTTACAATCACTGCAAATTCACCCAAACCTGGCGAATGCAGTACCCGGCAGAATCACTGGGCAAATCCCAATGAAACCTCAACACCCTCCTGTGTGAGTGTACGGCCCAGCTGTATGAAGCTCGATGATCCTGTTGCTCGTTCCTCCGTCTTCTCGGCTAAATCCTCTGTCTAACATTCACTCCTTGTCTGTATCCTATCTCTGTCGGACTACAAGTGTCTGTGTTCTCTCCACCAATTGATCTCTCTTTTATAACTTTAGGTAAACAGAAAACCCTAATTTCACTTTCACTTTAACTAATGGTTCACTAAAGTTAATTTAGATCACTTTAGTTATTTTCCAAAGTAAACTTAGGAAAAATAATTAAATACAATTGGTTTCCTATTTTAAGTCTTCTGCATGCAAGAACACATGCATGCAGGAAGACCTTCCTTGTTGCTACTAGTTTAACACTCCCTCTTAACGAGGAAGGGATTTGGTAGCAACCCCAACTTATCCCTGAACTTCACAAAACTCTGTCTACAAAGTGCCTTGGTGAAAATGTCCGCCACCTGCTCATCTGTCTGTATGTACTCCAACCGAATGGTTCCCCTCTGAACACAATCTCTCAAGAAGTGGTATCTGATGTCTATGTGTTTGCTCCGGTCATGGAACATTGGATTCTCAGATAGCCTGATGCCACTCTCATTGTCACAGTGAACTACTGTAGCCTCTAGCTCACACTCGAACAACCCTGCAAGTAACTTCCTCAGCCACATACCCTCACAAGCAGCCATGTTGGCTGCCATGTACTCAGCCTCTGCCAAGCTCAATGCAACTGACTTCTGCTTCATGCTAAACCAAGAGACAACCCCTTATCCGTTGCTGAAACAACAACCTGAAGTACTATTCTGGTCCTCTACACATCCTGCCCAGGCAGCATCTGTGAAACCTGCTAACTGTACACTCCCCCTACGCTCATAAACCAATCCATACTCCACTGTACCTCTGATGTAGTGAAGTATGTGCTTCACAGCCATCTAATGCACTCTCCGAGGGTCCACCATGAACTGACTCAAAGAGTTGACTGCAAAGTTGATGTTTGGTCGAGTGTTGACTAGATACATAAGCGATTCGATAAATTGACGATACAAGGTAGGATCAAATCCCTCTGATCCTGATGCATCAATCTTCCTACAGTTGGAAACTAGAGGTATGGCCATAGGCTTGCAGTCCTCCATCCTGAATCTCTTCAGGATCTCTACTACATTCTTCCCCTGTCCGATGAAGAAGCATCCATCTCTTTGCCACACCTCCAAGCCCAAAGTAATGCATCAGCCCAAGGTCTTTCATCTCAAACTCTACTGCAAGGTTGGACTTACAGTCTCCAATCAGCCTCTCATCTCCTGTCAAAAAGAGATCATCCACATATAAGACCAGTATGAGAGGCACCTCACCTGTCAAGACGTACAGGTTGTGGTCAGCCTCAATCCACCGAAATCCCATCTCCCATAGATAGCTGTCAATCCTCGAGTACCATGCTCGAGGTGCCTGCTTGAGCCCGTAAAGAGCTCGATGCAGTCTGCATACATGCGTATCCCTGTTCTCCACATCAAACCCATCTGGCTGCTCAATATACACCTCCCCCTCTATAACTCCGTTGAGGAAGGCGATCTTGACGTCCATCTGATGGACACGCCAACCCATCTCAGCAGCTAGTGAGATAATGGTCCAAATGGAAGAATACCTGGCAACAGGGGCGAAGGTCTCCTCATAATCAATACCGTCCTTCTGTGAAAACCCCTTTGCCATGAAGCGCGCCTTGTACTTCTCCAAGCTTTTGTCTGTTGCATGCTTCACCTTGTAGATCCATCTAGATCCCACCACCTTTTTCCCTTGTGGCCTCGACACAAGCTCCCATACTTGGTTTTTCATAATGGAGTCATACTCCTCAACCATAGCTTCCTGCCACACATCATGTTGTGCAGCCTCCCCGAAGCTGGAAGGTTCAGAGTTAATCAACTCTGTCATTAGTGCCATATAACTAAGCCTCTCTGGTGGTACACTCCGTCTAAAAGATGTCTATAGAGGATCTACCTGCCTGGAATCATGCACTGTGGATCTAAACCACTTAGGCCTTGGCCTAGTGTCAACCTGCTGCGGCTGCTGGATATCCGTCTTCTGCTACAGCTCATCCTTCAAGTCAATGACTGAAGGATCCTGTCCACCTGACTCCCTCTGACCATTAGAACATGTGTTCTGTGTTTTGTACCTGTACCTGTACATATGGCTCCTCCAACTTGACTCCCGACTTCTGTGCTAGTTGCTGCTTTGCTGGTAAGTCCAAAGATCTCTGCAAAGCCCTATCCTCATCGAACTAGACATCCCTGCTCACAATGATCCTCCTCCGAGCAGGAATGTAAACTCTATATGCCTTCGAAATCTCGTTGTAACCAACAAGTAACCCCTTCTCTCCAAAAAGGTCCAGCTTCTTCCTATTGTCAGCATGAACATGACAATAGCAGACACTACCGAATATGCGAATGTGACTCACATCTGGCCTAGTGCCTGTGAAGACCTCCTCCTGTGTCTTCCTCCTCAAGGCTGTGTGGGGACACCTGTTCTGAATGTATACTGCAGTCTTGTATGCCTCGGCCCAAAGGAATAGTGATAATCCCAGATCAAATAGCATGGCCTTCGCTGCTCCAACCATAGTCCTATTCTTCCGCTCTGCAAACCCATTCTGCTATGGGGTATGGAGCACAGTGTGCTCCTTCTTGATCCCCTCAGCCGAACAATACTCCATGAACTCATTGGAAGTGTACTCACCCCCATTGTCTGTCCTCAACACTCGAATCTTCTTTCCTGTTTAGTTCTCCACAAGAGTCTTAAACTCTCGGAACCTCTCAAAGACCTCTGACTTGGCCTTCAGGAAATAGATCCAGGTTTTCCTAGAATAGTCATCAATGAAGGTTACGCAGTAACTGTAACCCCTGAACGAATGGACACTCATAGGTCCGCATACATCCGAATGCACCAAGTGCAAGGGCTCCTTAGACTTGTGCTCACTCTATGGGAAAGGCTTCCTGATGTTCTTCCCCAAAGCACAACCCTTGCAATGGTTATGCTTTTCCTCCTGTACCTGAGGAACTCCAAGGACTGCCTGTCTCAGATGCTTCAATGCTCCATGGTGTAAGTGTGCCATCCTCCTCTGCCACAACTCACCCTAACTGCTGTTGACTAGAGCCTTTACAGGCTCAAAGTGTAATCTGTACACTTTCCCGCTCCTTCTACCAATCACCCGATCCAAGCTCCTATCTAACCCCTTGGGCTTGATATACACTCTATGGTCACGAAACTTCACCTGATATCCCTTGTCCTCCAGAGTGGAGACTAAAATAAGGTTCTTGGTCAGTCCTGGAACATATAACAGATCAACAAAACTAAGGGGTTTGTCAGACTCCCTCTCAAATGAAACAGTTCCAACTACCTACGCCTGATACCGCACATCATCACCCAGCTCAACGTGGATCCCTGTTCCACCCTCCTGCAAGTCTCTGAAGAATCTCTTATGTCCAGTCATGTGACTAGATGCTCCACTGTCAATGTACCATATGTTGCTCCCTATGGTGCTTGCCATGCAAGCTATCAAGAAAAACTCCTCATTGAAGTTCCTACTGAACTCATCCACCTCTGCAAATCTAGCCATCTGAGTGTTACTCTTCTTCTTCCTGTCTGGGTACTGGGAGGCAAAGTGTCCCTGCTTGTGGCAGATAAAACACTTGACCTTTGACACGTCAAGGTTCTTCTTACCATCCTTCTTCCTCTTTGCCTTCCCCTTGCTCTTCCCTGTAAGGGCTAGAGCCTCCTCATCCACAATCTGTGGGGCACTGCTGGATGAGCCTAATCCTTGACCCATGCAGGTCTCCTCCTACACAAAGTCATCCCATAGTCTATGCCAATTAGGGAGCTTCTCCCTAGCCACAACACCTTTGACAAAGGTGTCCCATGGCTTAGAGAAGCCATTGAGGGCTATCCGAACTAGCTCCTCATCCACTGCCTTAGAACCAACAGTTCCAAGCTCGTCCCTGATCTATGTGAGCCTCGTGAGATAAGGCACCACTCCTTCTCCCTTGGCCATCTTAGTGCTGCGCATCCTCTCTTGCAACACCATCTTCTGGTTCTCGTTCTTGCTTTGGTACAAACTCTCCAAAGCCGTCCACATCTCTGCTATGGTCTTCTTACCAAAAAGGTGAGGGACTATATGGTCCTTCACTCCATCCATGATAATCAGCATGGCTCTGGAATCAATCTTCTTCCAAGCTGCTAAATCTGTCGGATCTGTGGGTGCAACCTTCGTGGAGTCAATGTGCTCCTCTTCAACACTGACGTCCAGGATCCTTGTGATCCTTGCTTTCCATGTAGGAAAGTTCTGAGCACCCTGGAGTCTATCCTCAACTCTCAACTGCATAGCCATAGTGAAGTGTACCTGTCAAACCCTAGATCTGGAAGTCTAACTTTGTGTCTTCCTATAGATCTACCCCTGATCTATCACTACTGCTGCAAATCTCTCAACTTTAGCTCACTAGAGCTCTGATACCATGTAAATTTTCCTTTAATATTCAACTAGGGCTAAACAGTGCATGCAAAATATCAACTGATAGCCACACATGAATATCTTTTACAGTATGCAGCGGAATATAAAACTGAGAAATAAATCACAACATCACATCACAATAATGACACTATTATTTTGGGTATGGAAACCCCTAGAAAAACCCAAGATTGGAAAATCGGTGCAGCAATCAGATATAGATTTTCTTATGAGAAAATATGGAACTTTTACAATCACTGCAAATTCACCCAAACCTAGCGAATGCAGTACCCGGCAGAATCATTGGGAAAATCCTAGCTAAACCTCAACACCCTCCTGTGTGAGTGTACGGCCCAACTGTATGAAGCTCGATGATCCTGCTGCTCGCTCCTACGTCTTCTCGGTTAAATCCTTTGTCTGACTTTCTCTACTTGTCTGTATCCTGCCTCTGTCGGAATACAAGTGTGTGTGTTCTCTCCACCAATTGATCTCTCTTTTATAACTTTAGGTAAAGCGAAAACCCTAATTTCATTTTCAATTTAATTAGTGGTAAAGCAAAAACCCTAATTTCACTTTCACTTTAACTAGTGGTTCATTAAAGTTAATTTAGATCACTTTAGTTATTTTCCAAAGTAAACTTAGGAAAAATAATTAAATACAACCAGTTTCCCATTTTAAGTCTTCTGCATGCAAGAACACATGCATGCAGGAAGACCTTCCTTGTTGCTACTAATTTAACACTAAGAGCCCACTCCCCATCCCCCCTTGGGGGATTTGCGTCACTGCACTTTTTCATGGTTTTGCTTTTGTTAGTGTAGTTTTGCTTTATAGATCAATATACTTTGCTATTTCAATTTCATTCATTACAAAGTAATACAAATACTAACCCAGCCTTGCTCTCCCGAGTACGGCCTTCAGGCCTTAAAGACTCCCTTCAAGCCTGGAAGAGACTCTTGTCTCACCTTTTATTTCACTTTTTTAGCTTTCACAATTCTCAATTGGAATAAACAATCCGCCCCTTCCGTGTATACTCTTTCCCATCGCAGGTCCGCCCTGAGCTTTGGGATAACCAAAAGCAAAAGTGTGCACTTTATAATTTTCCACATCTAACTAAGCAACTCACCTTGATAAAATCAACTTCCCCTTGAACATACGGAAATCCGACGTTATCGCAATTCAAGGCTTGTGGGGAAATTTTGCAAAGGAAGCGAGAACAACTAGAAAGTGACCGCGAGGCCTCGTCAGGCTACACCCTCGTTTGATGTAGTGTTGGACACATCCCCATGACTCCATCTGGCCCACACGTCCTTGTGCGAAGTCACATTAGTTGATATCCGGACATATTCCCAAGTACCTCACAGTATATCGGGAATTCTATTTTCCCCTAAATCCATTTCATCCATAATAACTAAAACTGGCCAAGATACACTTGCACAAGATTTCCCTTTATAGCATTATTTGACTCCACGACACTAGTCTACAATCTTTACTTTTTGCTTAAATTAAGCAATGTGTTGTGAATGCTTTCAATTTCATATGCTATCGAAGTTATCTAGATCATTGCAAATCTTGTCTCAATATTCCATTTCAAACTCCTAGGGGACCACCCACCTTGGCTTTGCTAGGAGTTGGCCTAGGCGGAGGAGTTGAGTGTTGAGTGACAGTGTCTCAACTCGAGACTTGCTCCCAAGGACACACCTAGTGGCTTGAAGATTTCTGCCAAGCCAAAACCCCTCGAGGTGCATGAAAGGTGCCAACAATGATATTTTGATAAGTGTAATGAGTAGGACATCAACATAGCATCATATTTTGTGTTAGTTTGTGGGTTATATACATTTTTTCTCTCTGACAGGTCTCCACAGTGTTGCTTGGATCATTATTTGACACTTTGGTTTCACCATGTTGACCATTTTCCCATCCACTCCTTCCATCTTGCATAACACAAATCCCTGTTGATTTTGATACGACTAAGTGACTCAAAGACTTTCCCCCTCTATGACCTCCTTGTTAGGATGGCCTCCATGTCTTCCCTAGTTTCTCGACTCTAACGTGTGTGACAAAACTATATGAATCCTTCACGCTTTATGCCGGATAGCCATCGATGTTGAGTTCTAAGCATAGTTTTTCTAGTCACCAAACACCCAAAGATTCAAGGTCTAAAATCCAAAATCATTAGAAAGTATTGCAATACCTATTCATGGAGTTGACACCAAAAAGAAAAGTTGAACACATGATCAAGCCATACAGATACCCTCATCACCATAAACTAGAAACAGAAAGTCTAATTTAAGAGCTATCAATATGTGTAGTAATCACATAATGTAGAAGTCCATATGTTTCCCTGTTATCGGATGAACTAGTAGGACTAGTTACCGATAAGCATATGCAAGAGAGGGTGACCACTATCACCTTAGTCACTCTTCCCAAACTGCTTTGGAAGTTGAAACCTCCTAGGGGGGAGCCCTATAACAACTCTGTAAGGACACTAAATGCCAAATGATATCATCTTTGAAGAATGTTAGTGTCCAGTGCCTTATTGGAGTCAACTCAGGAAATAAAGAAAATATAATATATGAGTGAATATGAATTGTGTAAGTACGGTTAATACATTCACATTAGCAATGCATTTACTAGGATAAGCAAATAACCAATTTTAGTCTTAGTTTATGCATATACCATATAACCAGTCTAAAGTATGATTCACTTAATTAGCCAACGACTTTCCCAATAAGCAATAACAAGTATGATATAAGTATTACTAATGCAAAAAGGCTGAAGCAATTGTTACATGTACTAATTCAAAATGAAAATGTAAACCACATTTGTAACAACAGTATTCATTCACCCCAATGTACAGCAGTTTGACATAAATCCAATGATATATCAGTTATGAGGGCAGCAATAACCATTCATTCTATGTTCATGTATCAATTCCAGACTTTGTATAAGTAGCAATATACATAATCAAACAGTTAGTAAGCCTTTGAATCAGGTCTGAAACAAAGTTTTAAGCATTCATTAGAAGATGTATCACAACGTTTCAGAGTTCAAGGAATGGTTATATTCCAAACAAAGTGTGCACATACAGTCTGGTATATGAAGGCAGAAGGGTATAAAACAATCCTTCATTTAAATCCAACTAAAAACATTGAAATGTCAACCTCCTAACCAAGTTTGTGTGTTGTGTGGGAGTGTTTGCAAGTGAAAGGAAGGGTTGTCAAGGGAGCCTGCAATTGGTTGCACACGCAGAGGGTGGGCTGCCACTGAAAGGGAAACCCTATAGATTGACCAGACCTAGCACAAGACCCTAAAGGGATGGTCGAGCCTCAATAGAAGTTAACCGAGGGTTGAAGGAGCAAGTCTGAGGGGAAAAGGAGGGTGGTCAAGGGTGTAGGATAGCCCTAGGGTTGTTCTACAAGCCAAAAGGAGGGGAGCAATAGGGAGGAAGAACAAAAGAAAGGGAAGGTAAGAGGAGGGTGAGGCTTTAAGGAGGCAAGGTTTAGCGAAGGGAAGAAGGAGATGAGGATAGAAGGTTGAGGGTTGCAGCAGTAAGGAAGAAGCAGGCCGTGAGGGGGAAAAGGAGGAGGAAGAGTAGGCCGCTAAGTGTAGAGGTAAGGTAAGGAGCAAGGCAAGGGTTTAAGGATGGTGAAGGAGACGCTAGGGCTGAAAGGGGTTGGCTTAGGGTTTTATGCAGCCTAACTAACAAGCAAACCTAAACTAACCTAAAAACTAACCCTAATCTGACATGTAATGAAACCCTAGATGCTAGGTTTTGAAGAAGAAGAGAGGTTTGGGACAAAGGAAGCAAAACCTACCCTAACCTAGGGCATCTAAGGAGTGACTAACCTACCTCTTCAAAAGCTTAGCCTAGATTTTACAACTAGCTCTAAAGTACTAAGGTTCTAACCCTAGAAGGACTCATAAAAGAACATACTTTTACAACCAAGGTGACTAAAAGCTAACGAAAAATCTATCCAAGACAAAATGCAACCCTAATGGCCACCATTCAATCCATAAACATACATCATTCATCAACAATTAACAAAGAGAGATCAAGAAAAGCCCTGGATACCTCCTTGTGCATGTGTTTAACCAACAAATCACAGCATCACCTTTGCAAGAGAATTGAACCAAAGAAACTTCGAGAATTTTCCATTAGAACCCAAAAAAAATCTTCTTCAAGAGGAGGCACCTCACTTCAAAGAGCCCTAGTTGGGTAGAATAAGTGCATAATGTTTTATCCCACTTGTCTCATGTTAAAATGAAGTGAGGTGAGGTTTGTTTATAGCCTCTCATGCTCACTTTACAAATATATCCAGGCCTACATGCCTTAAAATGTCAATTTGAAATTATAAAATTGTCAACTTAAAATTATAACATAAAATAATATAAAAATGCCCTAAAGTAGGCTTATAGTAGGTTACCTGGGGTATTTTCCCCCTAGGTGCCAAAAACTTCTAAAATAAGCAAATCACTCTGAACGAAAGGCTGGAGTGAGCTGGAGGGAGGGCGTAATGCCCCATCCAACGCCAAAAGTGTTGTAAAATCCCTCAATGCCCTACTCAAAGAAGCAAGAAGGCCTGGTATGGAAGATCACGTCCTCTGAGGAAGGAGACCAACGAGAGAGAGCGTCAGCTCACTGAAGGGCTGGAGAGTATCTAAGGTGGTTGTGAAGGGAGACCAAGGTCTCATAGATGAATCAAAGGCCACCAGAGCAAGCAAACAAGGTGTGGAGTCATGTTACCCAGTGATCAACCCCTAGGAGCCCCGAACACCAACCCCGGGGTTAAAAACCCCAACAAAGGGCAGTTAGCAGCGCCATTAAGCCATAGTACTCCTAAAGGAAAGACCAAAGGGCCCGATCATGACCACCACTGTTGAACAACACCCATCCAAGTCAAAAAAATGGCCTCTCTCCCTGGGGCACATCTGAAGGTGTGTTGGTATAGGTCCAGCGTAACATTGCCCCAATAGTTCTAGTTTAAAAAAATATGGATCTTTCAAGCTATGTATAGATTACCAAGATCTAAACAAAATAGTGATGAAGAACAAGTTTCCCGCTCTATTCATAGATGAAAGATTGGATTAACACCATGTAGCTAAATAATTTTCAAAAATTAGATTTAAGATTAGGGTACTATCAGATGTGGGAGAGGTTAGAAGATGTTGCTAAGACCACCTTCCAAACTCGTGAAGGACACTATGAATTCAAGGTGATGCCATTCATTTTAACTAATGCTCCTACTACTTTTCAGGAAACTATTAATGAACTTTTTCGACCTTGTCTACATAAGTTCGTACTAGTCCTTTTTTATGATATTCTTATGTATAGCAAAACATGGAAGGAGCATCTCAAGCATCTAGTATAGGTGCTCTCTCTCCTAAGAGAAAATCAATTTTATGAAAAAATGTCAAAATGCACTTTTGGTAAAGAAGTAGAATACCTCTGCCATATCATATAGAAGGAAGGGATCAAAGTATATCCAAGCAAAATCTAGGCAATCATAGAATGACCTAAACTAAATAACATGTTGAAATTAAGAGGACTTGTAGGGTTAACACGGAATTACAAGAGGTTCATCAAAATCATGTGCATTTGACAACACTATCATCAAATCTACTAAGGAAAAAATCATTTCAGTAAAGTAGTGAAGCGGAAGCATGTTTTGAATCCTTGAAGAATATTATGGCATCAACACCAGTGTTAGCAATCCTTGATTTTAAAAAACCTTTCATAGTAGAATGTGATGCTTTAGGGTTTGAAATAGTGGCAATATTAATGCAAGAAGGCCACCCAATAGCATTTGAGAGTAAAAAAATGATCCAAATTGGATCTGCACAATTACAATACTAATGCTCCTACTACTTTTCAGGAAACTATTGATGAACATTTCTGGCCTTGTCTACATAAGTTCGTACTAGTCCATTTTTATAATATTATAATATATAGCAAAACATGGAAGGAGTATCTCAAGCATCTAGTATAGGTGCTCTCTCTTTTGAAAGAATATCAATTTTATGAAAAAATGTCAAAATGCACTTTTGGTAAAGAAGAATTAGAATGCATCGGCCATGTCATATAGAAGGAAGGGGTCAAAGTGTATCCAAGCAAAATCTAGGCAATCACAGAAAGGCCTAAACTAAATAACACATTGAAATTAAGAGGATTTGTAGGGTTAACACGACATTACTGGAGGTTCATCAAAATTATGTGCATTTGACAATACCATCATCAAATCTACTAAAGAAAAAATCATTTCAGTAAAGTAGTGAAGCAGAAGAACATTTTGATTCCTTGAAGAATATTATGGCATCAACACCTGTGTTAGCAATCCTTGATTTTACAAAAGCTTTCATAGTAGAATGTGATGCTTTAGGGTTTGAAATAATGACAATTTTAATACAAGAAGACCACACCGTAGCATTTGAGAGTCGAAAGATGATCTGAATTGGATCTGGACAGCAATAATTTGTTGAAACTTTGTGCAAACGGGTAATTAATACGAAACTGAAATTTCACCTTCTTCCTAGAAGGTTTCTTGGATCTTATCCCTAGGATTTTCATCCTTAGGACTGTTGTAAATTAAAGTATAAAACAACAGCAAAAAGATCATAATAATTCACGTTAAACAACCCCACACTTCACAGCAATTTAAGAAGAAAAGATAGTAGATACCAAAGAATAAATAAGTTTCAGCCCCTTCTATGGCAACTTATCAACCAATAGTTGGATCTGAAAATGTAATTTAATATCAATATAACAGTAGTAAACTTAAACCCTTATATTCTTTATTAGATGTTAAAAAAAACCATTTACTTAAGTCAAATCAATAAGACATAAACAACTGCAGATAGCGATGCATAAAGAACATATGTATCCAAAATTCAAATCTAGAAATTGCACAACATATGGACAGCTGGAAATTTCATATATAAGCTCAAGATGAAGTACAAGTACATACCATAGCCTTCTCTCAAGGCTAGTACAAAATCCTCAGAACTATCCAAAAAACCCTAGATAGGGTAAATAGAAAAACCCTAGCTCAACCAAGAAGATCCACGTGCAAGAATCTCTCCATCACAACCTCCAAGGAAAACGTCCTCTTCTCTTCCTTTTCTCCGCAAGTTCACCCTAGGGTTTATCATAAAACCTAATCTTCTTTCCTTCTTAGGGTAGAAAACCTAACCCTAGGAGTCTCCAAGAAACCTTAGTGCTCGAAGATAACAGAGACCAAGTACATAAGAAGATCCAAGAGAGAGAGAGAGAGAGGAGTGATCATCCCAACATCTCCCCATAAGATAAGATAAGATAATTTTATTAATGTCCAACAAATGACCACAAAAGTAGGTCAATGGGACTGTGTAGTACCATGATAGCAATACAAAGTAGGAGCGTGAAATTAGCTCCTATAAAAAGCTAAAAGCAGAAATTCAAACCAAACCCTAGCTCTATAAATGAAGAGTTGATCTTGAAGAAAAATATATACAAGGAGATATATGAAGAGAGTTGATCCAAGAGAGGATAATGTATAAGTGGAGTGGATCCAAGAACTATGATGCAAAAATGGCGAAACTAACACTATCATGGGCCATTGGGAGCACTGGAAGCACTGAGAGTGTCTCTCCTACCATCCAAGTCCAACTAAAGGAAGCTAAAGAGAGTACTTTGTCAGAAGGAAGAGCTAGAAGAGGAACTGCAATGGGTAGTGCGCCACTACCTAGAGGAGGGTTCCTAATGTTGCATCCTGGACGAAGTCATCCGGCTACCAAGATGGGGCTGAGATTGTCCCCATCATTGGGGTTGGGCGAATGTAGAGGTGGATTGTTGTTTCCTAACTAAGCAATCAAGGTCTATGCCACAATTTGTTTGTCTCTTGGTGCCCCTCGAGGAAGGAAGCACTAGAAATAAGGAAGTGATACTCTAAGTGGAGCTTAGTCTTGACTAAGAAAGTCGTTGGAGGGTGAAGGAGTGAAGCCAGAGGGCCTCCTACAAGTATAAAGCTAAACATCTATGCTCGAGGTATCTGAAGAATCTAGTCAAAGTTTGGAGCTCTATCAACAAAAATTCCTAAAAAGACAATGAAACTGCCCACAGATCTCGTAGTAAATAGGACACCAAAAGATGAAGTGCCCCTCAGTTCCAACCTTTCGAAGGTGACATACTTGGAAAATCTTATCTGATCGGTCAAGCTGGTGATATATCTCTACCCAAAGACAGTGAGAGCCCACTCTCAACTGGCTTAAAGGAATACAAAGAGTGTGTGCCTAATGGCGAAATGTGTAAGGGGGGTGAACAATGAGACCATCCCTTAGATCCAAGAAGTGTGTAGTGTAGAAGGCCATCTTTGGACACAACCCCCCAGATGATTGACCCAAGTAACCTACACAAACTATCTATAAATGTCATCTCTAGTGACTTTGTTCAGCTCCTGCTTGGAAGGTAGGAGGCAATCAGGCGCGTCCAAGGAATACCCAAAAGGAGCAAGTCAGTCCATCGTGATACTGACAAATGCTAAAAGATTCGCAACACCCCCAAACCAACATCTTGAGCAACCTAAAGGGATGGCTAAGGTGATGGCCCTTGAAGAGAGATAGGCCAAGTATGGGTATCGATCACACCCCTTCATCGTGTCGGTGAAGCTCCGAAGGAAGTGTAAGAGAGCGACAAGATTGAACACAGCCTCAAGCCGAAAAGGTGAGCACGATGGGCTGAAGTACTATTTATTTACATTTAATGATGCAATGGAGGAGAATCTACACTCTCTATGCTGAGGCCCAATCACAGTCAAGTAGGCATGGCCACCACACCTAAGAGCCATAGAGGGTTAGTGGTCAGATAAGAGTATCCATGAGAGACATCTTGGATGAAATGTCCTGAAAATGGTGTCTAAAGCATTGTCTCTCTAGAAGAGCTAGGGATCTGTATCCTTTACTAACTCGGGGCTGAAGAACATGACACGGGTCTTGTGAAATGAACCCCCAAATAGTTCTAGGTGCTAGTGATCTCGACCTCCTCCCCTCTAAAGAAGAAAAGAAGATCAGGAGTAGCCTCTTCAATCTGTTGAAGATGATACTGTTGGTTTTACTCAAGTTTATCATCAAACGACGAAGATCACAAAAGAGGGCTAAGGCATCTAAGTGTCTTTGCAAACCCTTTGGAGATGAGGCCAAGAGGATCATGTCATCAACAAAGAGCAGAATAGAGATCAAGACCTACTGGAGAAGTCATTTGTCGCCGTCTTGAATGTGCTTCTGTAAGAAAGACTCCAGTTCATCGATGTGAATCCCAAATAAAGCGGGGGAGAGTGGACACCCGTGGTTAACCCCAATGGTACTCCTGATAAAATATGAAATCCCTTGGGCCATGCAAAGATGACAAAGGATTGATTCATATAATCTCATAATGGCAGTCAAAAGGGTCTCACAAATGCCAATGTCTCGAAGGTCTCTGGAATAATGCCACTTTGGGTACAAAGTCGAATTCCTTCTAGAAGTCTACAAGGAAACAATAGACTTTCGAAGAGCAGTGACATGCCTCCTCAATGATGGATCAAAGCGTAAGAATGTGATCAATGGTCATCTAGCTCTAAGTTGTCTCTTCTCAGGCTCCCTAGAAAGATGCATATGGAGGATTTTAGCATATAGCTTGGAGAAAGCATGGCCAACCAATCGTTCTGTAGTTATTGGGATTGGTATGAGGGTCCAATTTATGGATCGAGTGAATAATATGATGTGTCCAATTCAGGGAAGCCAGTACAAACCACATGGTTAAACAGATCTACCAAGTGATAATCAAGTGCTCAAGGCCATGTTTGAAGAGTTCCACCTGGAACCCTCCCTCATCCACTGCTTTGCTAGAACTCATGGCCCAAACAACCTTCTCGACATCATTGGTGGTGAATAAGTAACAAGCGAGGGGTGGGGAAGAGGTAACTTGGATAAGGGGTTGTCCCATGATATCATAGAGGGAATAGGTGTGGGAGAACATTGTTTTTGGATCAAGATCAAGTAGGAGATGGGAGTGGCGGGGGAAGATGGTATGTCAAAAAAATTTGGGAGAATGAATAAGGGAAGCACTCAACTCTCGCCGCCTTTGAGAAATGAAGAGGAATTTCTTCTTGCAGAGGAGATGATGGTAGGAAGCTTTGAGAACTAGGAAGGAGGGGCTACCATGGTTGAAGGCATGTCAAAGTTGGGTGTGGAGGTGCTTGCAGTTATCATCATACCACTGGTTCATGGGGTAGCACCCAGGATTTTGGGAGAGGGGAGTAGATTGAGTGGAGTTGTGGTAGATTTGAAGGGAAATCTCCCAGATGATAGAAGAAAGACACGTGTACTTGGCGGAGGCGAACTCGAGGGAAGCAAATCGATATATGGAAGGGAGCATCTAGCGCAGGGTGGAATTTAAGGTGTTGGGGTCTCCCTCAGCATAGAGAATATTGGTCCAAGGTGGACCCAAGGGTGGAGGAGGGGGGATCGGGGATGGGGGTTGCCAATCTGGAGGGAGGAGAGGAGATCATGATTAGCAAGAGGGATGGTGGTCACTAATCGCCTTTACATTCCTAGATTAGAAACTATCGCTTTACTTTTGTTAGTTATACTTTTTTACTTTTTTGTCTTACTAATCGCCTTTACATTCCTAGATTAGAAACTATCGCTTTACTTTTGTTAGTTATACTTTTTTACTTTTTTGTCTATTCCTTATGTGGACACCAACAATCTAGGCTAGGTTTTTAAATTATCTACAGTCTAATAAGCTAGAAGGAACTAAAAAGCATATATTTCATTCAACATATTTCAAGTAAAAGCATACAAGCAATCCTCGTATTACAAAGTTGCATACATGTTATTTACTTGATGTTATAGATCTAGGCATTCAATTTTTTTTATT
Source organism: Pseudotsuga menziesii (assembly GCA_001517045.1). Lineage (NCBI taxonomy): Eukaryota > Viridiplantae > Streptophyta > Pinopsida > Pinales > Pinaceae > Pseudotsuga > Pseudotsuga menziesii. The sequence goes on along the minus strand of LPNX010140845.1, from coordinate 721,969 downwards.
ATCTTGTAGCATAGATCTATTTTATTCCAGGCATTGGTTCTTTTGAATATCATTTTGCAAGGAATCTTACCTGCTTATAAGTTATAGATCTAGATACTTGTGTCATTACTATATATTATACTAGATTACTTTACGTGCTTTCTTTCTGAAATAACTTGCACTTACATTAACTCCTATAGTTTATTCATCCTTAGTTTATTTTATTAGGGTCTATCTCCCTTGACTTTGTTTAGGAGTTGGCCAAAATAGAGGGTTTGAGTGTTGTGATGACAGTTGCACCCAACTTGAGCTTGCCTCGAAGATCGTGCCTAATAAGTTGAGATTTTTTTCACATAGGTGTGGATTAGGTGGCAACATAAGGTGTAGAGCTATTATGTGTTTTGTACTAACTACCTAGAATTTCCACAATCCCCTTTTTATAATATAAATTTTCAATGTTTTGGTGATTAAAAAACTCTCGTATTCTTATCCTTTGTATCGCTCCATATTTTCTCTTCAATTTTTTTCAAGGTAATTATCTCGAGAAAACCCCTAGGCACTTCCCCTCATTTCAAGGATGGTACTTACAGTAAACCCTAGATTCTTCAGGGCACAAGGCCAAGTCAACAACAAGGATCAAAGCCAATACAACAATATAATCATTATGAGCTCAAAATTTCACTTATAGGAATAGAACCTAGGTGGTGAGGATAACAATCCATCCCACAACCTTTCAAACAAGACTCAATTGATATTTTCTCTTTAGGATTATGTATGAGAGAAATTTAATTGCATTGATATCTTTAGAGGCTACCTCCTCGACTATCCCCCAATGAGTTAACCAAGAAATTGCATCTCTAGTACACCCTCTTTTGAGCCTTGACATTTTTTGCTAATATTTCAAAAAGTGAGGGGAAGCTTCTCATTCTTCATGATAATAAACTTATTCTTATACATTATGTATGTTAACATAGTGTTACTCTCGATGGGGGTAAGCCCAATTTCTAAAAGGAGGATTGAAAAAGGTGTAATGACTTTAAATTTGAGGTCTTTTTTTCTAAGGATAAATTTGTGAGATCCACCCTTCTCGTCCCTAGAATATCTGGTTAGAAGGTGACCCAACTGCCCACCACAATAGATATGCTAGTAACCATAAGGGACTCGACCAGATTTGAACTTGTGATCTATGGTCTCTATATCGGCAACATGTCTTGGGAAAAAGATTCATCCTATTGAGCTCACCCATGGGGCTCAATTTAAGGTTATTTATTGTAATAATTAAAAAAAGGCGCTCAATTTTCCTCCAAGATTTTGTAAAAATACTACAACCCCAAACCTTACAACTATAAAGAATAAGTGGGGTAAGTGTCAAAATTTTTTTTTTTTCCAAAACTAGAACTCTACAACTTTACAATTGTTTTCGAGAACCTTAACAATCTTTCCATCCTCCATTGATTCTTTTTGCAACACTATAGTTCTAGTACTGAAAATCAATTCTAATGATACTGAAAATCAATTCTAATGATACTCAAGTTTAACTTCTTCCAAGTTGGTATTATTGTACAATGTACACAAGATAAGGATATGCTATTTTCTTAGATTTAATGATGTTTAACTTGGTACACACTAAAGCTCTTCTTCCTTCTCACTCTTCTTTTAGTATCAATGCATAGATCCATCTTAGCTGTGGATCAAAAAGAAATTAAATACAAATGCTTCAAAAGAACCCAAATTAAGATAGATTTATGCTTGTTTGTATATAAAATAAAGTATCTTATAACATCCATTTGAATAAAAATTTTGACTGGCTCATATATGTGTTACTTGCCATTGTTGAGGGAGGGAAGTCCTTCCCTCATAGAGACGCACACAAGGGTTCTACAACCATAGGGTTCTGAAGCAGGGCTTATTAATATTAATACATCATATTATTTTCTTAAATTTTCATTTTCACTTTAAAGATTTATTCTTATTAATTTGATTTATATGTATATGATACACATGGGTGATCATTTTTTTAAATTGGGTCACTTTATAACATAAGACCACACCATTAAATATAAAGATTACACATCTCCCTCATACTTCATTATAAAATATACTTAGTTTATCTCAATCTAATAAAAACTTTACTTATTTTTAAGAAAGATATTTATGAATTAAATAAAAGAAAAATAATTTTCATTTTTTTTAATAACTTTTAGAATAAAAACACATCTTATATCTTAAGAAAGATACTAATGAATTCAGTAAATAAAAATAACTTTTAAAATAAAGAAAGACTAGAAAAAATTGAAGCTGACAACTTTTTAATCTTCAATATAATAAATAATTAAAACACTATTTTTTTCAAAACATAATAAATTAAAAATAAATTAATTAAATAACAGATAGTGTCCAGGTTCACCCTTAAGAGCGATGCCCTATGTAAGGAAGGCCCACGCGGGGAACGCCCAGTAAAGCCGGAAAAAATGCCGCTTACTTCCAGCTACGAATGTGGACAGGACTCTGATTTGATTCCCGCGAAGGGTATGGATGGTGAACAGGACAGTAATTGAATCGCTCTTTACTCATTAAATAATTCTTCACGACGTTACACCCTCCCCACAAGCAAATCCTTTGCAGAACTTACCATCAAATATTCCCAAAAAAATCTATGACCTCCCCACAAGTAAATCCTTTGCAGAATTTGGCAGAATTTGCCTTCGAATATTCCCAAAAAAAAATCTATGAACAGTCAGATTAGTAAAAGTGATTCAACCCCGCTGGCATTGGATGAAAACACATTTCTACTGAGCGATTTATTCGGAGAGTGACACCTAACTCATTACGGGCCATGATACATTGGAATGCGTTTTCCACAATAATATAAAAGTTGAAAAAATCTACTTTCCAGTGGACATAATGGACGCACTCAGACGGCCAGAGGCCTGCCAACCTGAAATGGAACAGTGTTTGCGATCATTGTTAATATTAATTAATAATATCTGCAAGCCAGCAATTGGAGCAAAATCCAATGCAGTCCCATCGGATGAGGTTGTGAGTTCAAATCACAAGCCAAGCACCCTAAAGAGTCTTGCACATCCACACGCCACACACTTCACAAAAAGCATCAGACGCCTCCGGATTTTCGAAACAGCGGTTGCATTTGCGTATATCGCCCAACTTCTGCCATTACGCTTTCTAACATTCACCAGACTTTAATGAAATGTTTCTGGCCTTTAATTCTCGTGAAGCAATTGAATAGTTATAGCCGATGAAAAAAGAAATTACAGAATTTTTTAAAGGCCACGGAAATGCCTAAAAGAATATCTGTCCGAGGAAGAAAGGAATTTGCATCTGTATATATAAAAGAATCAAGAAAACAAAGCGCCTATGTGTTCGAGGAAGAAAGGAATTTGCATCTGCACATATAAAAGAATCAAGAAAACAAAGCGCCTGGAGCATATGAAAGATGTACATTTTTAACTTCATTAAATTAAATGGTAGAGAAATCTTGCCTGGAGCATTCCTGTCGAGGGATAGGGGGGGAAAGACACAGAGCTCCCTGGCCTATTGCTTTGGAAATTAAAAGCAGCCCCCTTTCTTGCAGGAAAATTGCAGCGGAGTTGTTCCCTCGCGTCTCGTTCTTCTTCTTCTTTAGCGGCGGCAGAAACAATTGCCGGGCTAGTTGCCAGATTTGGGAATTTCAAGGGCCGAGTTCTGCATCTATGGATTCGGGATGCAGCCACAGCCATAACCTTCTATGTTTCTGTCTTGGCTGGGCGGACAAGAAAAGTTTTGGACAGTGATCCTTGATAATGATTAGATGATGAATGTAAGAATTTATTTATATTGAATCAGTTTGATTGTAGAGTACCAGTTTGATGCAGAGTACAGTCTATAGATCCACAGCAGGAGGCCCTGACAAGGCGATTTGGGCTGGGAATCTTAGGCACCGGAATCTTTATGTGGGTATTCTCGCCAACTTCCAAGGTGATTGGCAACTATACGGCCTCTATCAACCTTGTCATCAGTTTTGTCGCTTTTCTACAAATTTTCATTGGCTGCTAACGTCGTCAATTATAAGCATGGCTAAGAGGCAGTTTGCATTACGTTTAGCTTTAGCAACTTCATCATCTTATGTGAATATGAGTCACCAAAACCCATCTATACACCTNAAAGCATCATAAAATACTAATGGATAATCATTATCAAAATTTATTATATAATATTTATATATATTAAAATAGAATATATAATTAAATTAAAATTATATATATATATATATATATATATATAATTTATCTCGATAGGTTGAGAGTTGAGAATGGTAACCAAAAGGTTTTGCCGTCAAATTCCTTGATACCTATGCTTAGATACATAAAGGCTACACTTCTTATATATATTATATTTTTATTGAATCTTATAAAATGAATATTTAAAATAGAACTTTAAACTCTTTTTTATTGATTTAATTTCTAAAATAAAATTTAAACTTTTACACAAGTTTATTATTTCATCTGAGTTTACAATAAAATATTATCGATTAATATTATAAAATAAGATGAAATAATTATATTGATATACAATAGATAACCACAAAAATAGATTAATGAAATCGGCTAAGAGATCATTTTGGACACCCCAAATTTTATAATCAACCTATATCTACAATTTCAACCATTTTAAATCACGTGATAAGATCTTACTCATTTCATCCTCTGCACATCCATTGACCATAGACCAATTTATTAAATAAAATAAATGATACCATAATGATATTTCTTCAATGTGAGTTTCACTTAGAGGCATAAGACGCCTCCAAATGGCATTCATTTCGGTGATCTGGACGATACAAGCTGGTTGGCCACGATATGAGTTATGTTGTCATTTTGTAATAAACTTTCTATTTATTAGGATAAACAAATTAAATCAAGTCTTTGTTTTCATGAGAAAAAAAGGCAGTGCTAGCTTTTATAAAAGTGTGTCTAAAAAGTCGACACCACTTAATTACAAAAAAGGCATAGGTCTGTGGTAGCTTAATAGCTGTACCCTTCAAAATTTACAAGTATCCAAAGTAACATAGATCAAAACAAAACAATAGTCTTTGCATATCTATCCTCAGAGCTAGACTTCAAAATAGTTAGAGCCAAATTCATCATATCTTAAAGACAATAATTACTAGAGAACTAAAGTGCCAGAGTTCAATGGACTATCTCCCAGATATTCTTCCCAGAAAATTCTAGCGGTCCCAATACCCATAGCCTTCTTAGATAGGTCTTCTGCCTCCATATTAAATTCCCTATAAATATGTTGAAACATCAAACTTCTGAACTGTGCCTTAAGAGCTCTAACCCGATTCATCCAATGTTCAAGATCAATAAAATGAATTTGATGCTTATCGAGAGCCCAATCAATGATAACTTTGGAGTCCCCCAAGATCTGAAGGTCTGTTATCATCCTCTGCTTGGAGAAGAAAAGTAGACCCCATAAAGCAAGAAGTTCGGCCTTGGTGTTGGATCCCCTACCAACATCCATACGAAGCTTAAAAGAAGATGAGTTACCTAACAGTAAGAATGTGTCAGCCCCACAAAAGCCATCTTTGGCTGCTCCGTCGAAGTATCCCGCATTCCCAGCCTGTATCACAAGAAAATATTTTACTGATCTACAAATCTGGCTGCAGCTGCTCTGTTCAGGGAAGTAAAGAGAGGAACAAACTCTGGACATAGTAGAGTGATAAGATACCGACCTGTCCTGAAATATACAAGCATTTCTTGAACGCCAAACCTCCCAGATCAAAAGACAAAGAATCTCAAGAGGCATGCTTAGCCTCTTAACCCAAAATGCAAATATCTCCACCAATGGCCGAGAGACCCATTGCCAAGGTTTCTTAAGACTAGTATAGAGACCACAACCAAGTTGTTGAAATAAGGGGCAAGATCCAAAGATGTGATCCGTAGCTTCGACATCAAGATGACAGAGGACACAAACTTCGGGTCCACTGTATCCCCTAGCTTGAAGAGCATCCCAAGTCAGGATCTTCCGATTGATTGCAAGCCAACATAAATACTTAACCTTACCAGGAATCTTTAATGACCAAAGCGTGGAATGCCACTAGCTACAGACAAGTACTTCGACCTCCTTTAAGAAATGCAGGTAAGCCAAATTTGCTTTAGCTGTCCCAGTTTGCTGATTCACTCCCCAAACAATCACATCCCAATCAGTATTCAAAATAAAACCTGCATTATAAAGAGAATCCACATATGCATTCCATTCAAGAACCAATTCCATTGGGAGGCCCAAATCAGACGATGATAATCAACAGGCCGTATGCCGATTATTAGTAACATAGATGCCTTGAAGAGTCACAAAATGCTTCTCATGAAGCCAGTCCAACATCAAATTAGATAGGAAGGGCCGATCAATACCCACCATAGGATCAATACCAATATAAATGCAATCCCCCCTTCCCACTTTCCAGCATAGATCCTGATTAACATGGGACATGCTGATGAGAAAACTTCTCCAGAGCAATGAAGCAATAGAATGAGTGTGGTTGTTTCTACGTAGCCATAGCTCCAGAGGCAGCCTAAACAGATATTTAGATTTTATGACGCTTCCCCACAGGCCTAATTCATTGAGAGCCTTCCAAATACTCTTTGCAACAAGAGCAATATTAAAAACCTTCAAATGTTTGATACCCCACCCCCCCCACACTGTTTGGGACGGTATATGGAGGACCAGTTAGCCAGATGGAATTTTTTACAGTTCATAACCCTAGTCCATAAGAAGTGGAACATGAACTTGCGAAGTTGCTGAGTGACATTTACCGGAACTATATAAAGGGAAAACCAATACACAGGTATTGCTTGGAGCACCGAAGTTACCAAAGTCCCCCTACCGCCAATAGAGAGCCATCTCGGCATCCAACGGTTGACTTTAGCCTGGAATTTTTTAATAAGCCAGTGCCAGTCACAAACCCGATATCCATTAGGCTTGAGCTAAAAACCAAGATAGGATAAACCTTCCTCCAGAGGCCTGCAAACAAATGTAAAGGTATGAAGAATCGGGCTTAAAATGTTCTATGAAATATTGTTTACTCCAAAAGTCGACTTGTGAGAGTTGATAGTCATCCCCGTAGTCCCACATAAGAGATCAATCAATGATTTATAGTGCATCCACTCCAGGACACTGCCATCCCCAAATAGAAGAACATCATCAACGAAAAAGGTATGAAAGATAAAGATAGAACCTGCAACTTTAATTCCCACAATTTTCCTATCTCTCTTCACCTAATTAATGAGAAGGCTCGGCCCTTCAATAATTAGTAGAAACAAATAGAAAGATAATAGGCATCCCCGACGGATGCCTTAAGATCCTTGAAGGAAGAAAGTGGAAGATCCATTTACCAGCCGTGCATAGGATGCACTAGTCACACAAGTCAAATTAACTGTAAAAGTAATTCCCACTAAGGTAGGTCAACTTAATTGGCTATGAACAACCAAGATGGTGGGGGATGAGGATATACTTTGGTGTGAAAAATATCACCACCTACTTTGAACAATGACGCTGTCAAGAGATTAAACCATTTTTGTGAGATTGGAGATTATATAAAAAAAATTATTAATATTGGTGTATTGTTTAGGGATCGCACCCTAATAAATAGAACCCCAATATTAGCAAAGCTAATGAGATTTGAAAATAAATACTTTTATTAATATACATCTTGAATTTCTATAATAAATAGTTATACATTAAAATAATATCATTATTTATAAATAGATCATGATGTAATTATAATTTTTTTATATTTAGTAGTTATATATTAAAATAATATAATTACTTATAAATAGATAATGATCTAATTATATTTTTTATTATTACTATATTTAGTATTATAGAGAATGTGGAGAATCTAAGACCATAATACATTTATTTAATTAATATAGTCTCAACTCCCAAAAAACAAGATTTAAATTTAGATAGAAAAAATAACAATTAGTTAAAATTCATTATGATAATGATAATGATTGTTAACGTCCACAAAATCGGACCTAAAGAAACCAATTAATTAGTTTGTTTTAAAATTGTATTCATATGCTCAAAGAGCTTGGTGGGAAGCGTCTCAAGCTCACTATAATTTTGACAAGTTAAAAGGCTAGGAAGGTCGGTGTTACAACAAAGATTATAAAATTGGGATCCAATGTGGGTGTACGCAAGGCACTCTAAGAGGAAGTGATTTTCATCTTCAATGTCCATATTGTCACAAAGATGGCAGATCCTTTCCACCCATGGTGTTTTAGGAACTGCCCAACGACCTGTTACACTATGGAGCTCATGAGAGTTCGTTCTTATCTTGGCTATATTGGTTTTTTTCTTTGAACTGGTTAAAACAGAGAGATACTTTTGATCTTCTAAAGTAGGGTTGATGACCTCCTTATAATATCTTAATTTTCTTTTAGCGTCTAAATCTTTCTCACACCAAAGTTTTTCTTTAAACTTAGAAGTAACAATATTTCTAATGTTATTAATATTTTGCAATGCAATTTTTTTGTCGATCTCCCAGTGGTTTAACCAGGCCCTTGTATCTTTATGCCAACCTCGCTTGAGCCTTAGGTGGTTTTGGCTGGAATTAAAAGCTGGCTTATGAAGTCTATGGTCTCACATGTTATTGATTTTGTGCTTGTACAACAAGAGCCTAGTCATAGCAAGGCTCTCGATAGGGGAAAGACCCACTTCTATAAGGAGAATAGGATATGGTGTATTGCTTTTAATTTTGAGGTTATACGTTATAAAACGCTTCTAAATTTGCTCAGTCTTTCTCCAAGATTCTCTAGAGATGCTGCAACCCCAAACCTCACATCCATACAAGATAATAGGAGTGACTAAAGTTTCAAAGAGGAACTTCTTTTTATCCCACATCACAAAGTTTGCTGCTTTACAATTATTTTCAAGACCAAAGTAAGCTTTCCACACTCCATTAATCCTTTCTCAATGCTATAGTTCCAGTTGAGCTTGTGATGAATATCAATTCCTAGGTATATGTAAGAAGACACTTCCTCCAAGTTGTTATTGTCATACACAAAATTAGTGTAAGTATCCTTCTTAGATTTGATAATCATAACTTTTGTTTTGTCAGTGTTGACAGTCATACCCATGGTAGAGTAGAAATCCTTAAGAAGTCGTAGTTGCTTATCAAGATCAAATTGACACCTTGCCAGAATAACAATATCGTCAACATAGAGAAGAAGGATGATGACTATTCCAGCTAAGAACGTGCTAGCACAGCCCTGCTTCTTCTAAACAACCTTCTAGCTTATCGTCTAAACAAACTTTTAATGTTATTAATATTTTGCAATGCAATTTTTTCGTCGATCTCCCAGTGGTTTAACTAGGCCCTTGTATCTTTATGCCAACCTCGCTTGAGCCTTATGTGGTTTTGGCTGGAATTAAAAGCTAGCTTAGGAAGTCTATGGTCTCCCATGTTATTGATTTTGTGCTTGTACAACACGAGCCTAGTCATAGCTAGGCTCTCGATAGGGGAAATACCCACTTCTATAAGGAGAATAAGATATGGTGTATTGCTTTTAATTTTGAGGTTATATGTTATAAAACACTTCTGGATTTGCTCAATCTTTCTCTAAGATTCTCTAGAGATGCTGCAACCCCAAACCTCACATCCATACAAGATAACAGGAGTGACTAAAGTTTCAAAGAGGAACTTCTTTTCATCCCACATCACAAGGTTTGCTGCTTTACAATTATTTTCAAGACCAAAGTAAGCTTTCCACGCTCCATTAATCCTTTCTCAAGGCTATAGTTCCAGATGAGCTTGTGATGAATATTAATTCCTAGGTATATGTAAGAAGACACTTTCTCCAAGTTGTTATTGTCATACACAAAATTAGCGTAAGTGTCCTTCTTGGATTTGATAATCATAACTTTTGTTTTGTCAGTGTTGACAGTCATACCCATGGTAGAGCAGAAATCCTTAAGAAGTCGTAGTTGCTTATCAAGATCAGATTGACACATTGCCAGAAGAACAATATCGTCAACATAGAGAAGAAGGATGATGACTATTCCAGCTAAGAACGTGCCAGCACAACCCTGCTTCTTCTAAACAACCTTCTAGCTTATAGTCTAAACAACCTTTTAATGTTATTAATATTTTGCAATGCAATTTTTTCGTCAATCTCCTAGTGGTTTAACCAGGCCCTTGTATCTTTATGCCAACCTCGCTTGAGCCTTATGTGGTTTTGGCTGGAATTAAAAGCTAGCTTAGGAAGTCTATGGTCTCCCATGTTATTGATTTTGTGCTTGTACAACACGAGCCTAGTCATAGCTAGGCTCTCGATAGGGGAAATACCCACTTCTATAAGGAGAATAAGATATGGTGTATTGCTTTTAATTTTGAGGTTGTACGTTATAAAACGCTTTTGGATTTGCTCAATCTTTCTCCAATATTCTCTAGAGATATTGCAACCCCAAACCTCACATCCATACAAGATAACAGGAGGGACTAAAGTTTTAAAGAGGAAATTCTTTTTATCCCACATCACAAAGTTTGTTGCTTTACAATTATTTTCAAGACCAAGGTAAGCTTTCCACCCTCCATTAATCATTTTCTCAATGCTATAGTTGCAGTTGAACTTGTGATGAATATCAATTCCTAGGTATTTGTAAGAAGACACTTCCTCCAAGTTGCTATTGTCATACACAACAAGTTGCTATTGTCATACACAAAATTAGAGTAAGTATCCTTCTTGGATTTGATAATCATAACTTTTGTTTTGTATATGTATTAATTAAAAAAAAAAAAATTAATTTTTAAATTATTTTCACTTAAAATTAAAATTGATTATGAATTTATAAATTTTATTAAATAACCATTATTAATATTATTATTAGATAATTTGAAATTTTACAATTTAATCAAATTTATATAAATAAAAAATATTTAAATAAATCCAAATCATTTAACATTTATTTCAAATAACTTTTATTATACTTTACAATAATATCATGAATTGATATTATCTCCATTGTCATTAATTTCAAGATGTATTCACATAATTTGAGGTTGAACTTTTTTTTTTTTTTTCAGCAAGAAAAAACCCTACCTTGATATTCATATTATGAATCAAAGGACATCAAAACAATCACCCATTAATCGGGTTCCATCAAATCTTTTCCAACATATGACGACCACATCAACCCAAAGGATAATCGCCAAGGGGAAAGGCGTAACAGCAAAATAATTGTTCCCATCAGAAAACTATCTCATCATAAAGAGGCACAAGTCCTCACATGCACATCTATCGAACGCCAAATTTGAGGTTGAACTTTCTGACAATAATAAAATCCCCGAAATTTGATCTGTCCACTTTTCCTGTCTTATCTTGTCATGGGTATCAATGAAATAACTTAACGATAGTCGGCGGGAAGATTTGATCTTTAGATCATTCGCGTGACAAATCCTTTTTACATAATTAGCGAAAATGATTCCAGCTCCGCCTGTCTTGGATCAACACGTATCTAACTACAGGTGGAAGAGCCACAACATAACTCCACATGGCTCATAGTTCACATCGTGAATAGTATAATAATAATTCCTTTGAAAAAGTATGTGAATAAACATATCTTCACATTATTTTATTTGATAAATTTGTTGATTGAACTTGATTGAAATCAATATGATGTGACCCTTTTGTGGATAGGAAGTCTTGACTTTGTTGTTGGCAAATAGCATGCTAGATTATTTTAATAATGCAATATTAAAGATTAAATCAATTAATTTAATTTTTAAATAGTTGTTATTATATATATATATATATATATATATATAAACACTTTTTAAGACCGGTAAGATACAATGTTGAAACTATTTTTCTGTTTTGGAAATATCTAATCGAAGTCTATCTTTGTAGATTCCCAACCACAAGTTATAAGTCAACAAACATTTAAGGAATAGCAATAAACAGTCAATGTTTTCGTTTTGGAATATCTATAGGGAGCGAAAGTCTATAGTCTATTGACTACCAACAACCCACGTAAAGGAGTAACAATGAAGAATCAATTCTTTGTGAGATTGATTGACAACGTAGATATTTCCACGTAACAAAATAACAATACTTGTAATAATAATAAAACTAATCACAAACAATTAATTAAACAAATTCTTAACATTTTAAGAGAAATAATAATGATAAATATGAAAAACTCTATTTTGGGTTCAAATCATATACATTCATAGGATTGCTAACCTTTGGATTATAATAGTAGTTGAGTATGTTGTTAATATGGATAATTTTACTTTCAAAACTGGTTGGGTAGAGTTGTTCATTGGCCTGTTGTGACAAGTTTTAGTTTCAAAACTGATTGGGTAGAGTTGTTCATTGGCCTGTTGTGACAAGGCTTGAAGGGTAGGAGACCCTTGGGATAGAGGTTCACCCTGGTTGGCTTCCAAATCACAAGTTATTGGCATATCTAGCTTGCAGGCTATTAGATATACTCTTGGGACCTTGGTGGGCTTGGTAGGCTTCCAGAAGTCTCCCCATGCTAAACCACAAGTTATTGGTATATCTAGCTTGCCGGCTATTATATCTAGCTTGCAGACTATTAGATATACTCTTAAAAAATGGCTGTTCATATGGTTAAAAAATATATATATATATAGATGATCTTAATAACCAACCAAGCGATTGAAACAAAATCCAAGCCAATATTATCCGGGTGGCGAGATCGACTCACAAGCACTCCATAGAGTGTTGGTCATGCGCACACATCGCATTTCACTTCTATGACGAATAAGAGCATCAGACTCTTCTATTTGGCATCGATTTTCGAAACAGGGGGCACGTTTACTTAAATCACCGAATTTTTGCACGAAATTTTCTGACATTCACCAGTCTTTAACGAAATTTTTATGCCTTTAGTTCTCGTCAAGAAATTACAAAATTATAGAGGTTCAACAAAATTTACAGGGCTTTTTCTTAAAAGCCACGGATCCAAATGCCTATATGAATATGCGTATGAAGATTAAAGGAATGTTTGCAGATGACTCGGAAAAATATACGATATCAAAATAATAATAAGAATCAAGAAACAAATGCGCCAGAGGCAAGCATCTGTAAGGTGTAAAAGCTTCCGAATTTTTTAAATTAAATGGTATACAATATCTTGCCTGGAACATTCCCGTCGCGGGATTGGTTGGGATGGAGACAGAGATCCATGGTCGAATCCCAGGGCTGTTGCTTTGGAAATTAAAATTCGCCCCCTTTGTGGCCGGAAAGTAACAGTGTAGTGGCTCCCTCGCATCTTCTACTCCTTTAGCGGTTGCAGAAACTACTACGGACCGAGTCGCCAGATTAGGGAGTTTCCCGGGGCGAGTCTTGATTCTCTGGATACAGGTTGCAGCCATAGTCATCGCTATCTATGTTTTTAACTGGGCTGGACCGAGGCACAGAATAGGAATTGATGAATGATAAAAGAGGAGATGATGAATGATACGTAATTAATAAAAAGCACGAGCGGTATAGTATCAAATGCCAGACATAGCATTAAATGCCCCTTGAGATTGATAGAGAATGAAATGCCCCTCAATATCTAATACGATTTGTCAAAACAGGAAACGATTTTTGGCTTTTTTCAGGTTGGATTTTGCACGTTTCATGAATTTTCAGGTTGGATTTTTGGCTTCTTTTCAGGTTGGTTTTTGCACGTTTCCGTTCATGACTTTTTCAAAATCCATAATAACATTGCCCAATTTTACAAGTGAGTGCCAGGGTTAGGTATCCTTGTACGCGTGGGATAAGCGTTCACCAAATCGCCCCGTTTTTCCGGCCGATTTTTGATTAAAATCAGTCAAATGTTTGCTGTGAAATTGTTTATTTCGTTATTTTGGAATTCTACGAATTTTATTAGCCTTTCCTAGACTAAATCGGGCATTTTAAAACTACCCAAATGATTAAAATTACGATTTAATTCCTGGAAAGTATGATTTTCACCAAAATTGATCTGCCGGATTCCGGCGAGTCGGGGGCGATTTGGTGAACGCTTATCCTGCTCCATTTTTGTATGGCGTTATTTTATTTTTGTGTTTAAAATCGCGCCATAAACAACAGAAACTGTAGATTTAGAACATCAAATTCATCGAATTCGGGTAGAAAATCAACTAAAAAGTCAGAATCGTCGTCCCATATTTAAACGACTCCTAATATGTATAATTGGATCTGAACCGATGAATGTAAACGGCATTTAATGCTATACCACCTCTACCACTGGGTATTTATTAATTGCCATGAATGAATGATTCCAGTTTGGAAGTCCCGTGATGTCAGCAAATCAACGCTTAGCAATTAATTAATTGGATCTGAACCGATGAATGTAAACGGCATTTAATGCTATACCACCTCTACCACTGGGTATTTATTAATGGAAATTGCCATGAATGAATGATTCCAGTTTAGAAGTCCTGTGATGTCAGCAAATCAACACTTAGCAATTAATTAATTGGATCTGAACCAATGAATGTAAATGGCATTTAATGTTATACCACCTCTACCACTGGGTATTTATTATGAATGAATGATTCCAGTTTGGAAGTCCTGTTATGTCAATCAACGCTTAGCAGTTTTGTATCTGTGAAATTTTATAAGTTCAGAAATTTATTAGGTTGATAGACTTTTTTATTTGATATTTGGGGTGGATTATGACTTATGTTTTTTATCTACAAACAAGGATGAGACAAGAACAATGTTGAGATTGATTTTATGGTATTCTTTCAAAATTCGAAATAAATAATTATAAAAAAAGGAATATAAAAAATAATTGGTAGCTAGCTCATGAATGGATAACTGGTAGCAATGCATAGATAGCTCATAGCTGATGAATGGATAACTAACATAACTAATGGAAGATAACTAGAAGAATGTGAGATAAAAAGAAAAAGAATATAAAAAATTTCCAAACTATCTTCCATTCTATAACTATTTCTTAACCATTTAATCCCTATCTACAAACTATGTGGGTGTTCTAGTATAGAGGTAATTCTATACATTTCTAATTTAAGTAATTTATTTATTTTAAATATGTTTTGATATAATGAAGAACCTATATGATTATGATCTTTTTAAGATAATTTTAATTAATAGTATAAATTTATGGAACTCTCTATACAATATATGTGTGTGCACGCTCAAGTTAAAATTAAAAATGTAGTTTTTTAAAGTTTTTTTCACATTTCTTTTAGTGAGTAATGGTATACATATCTCTTCTTATGAAACAAATTAGCCCATGGACAAAATATTCATTAGCAAACGTGTGCTTCAGTGTCTAAGGATGACTACCAGCTAAGCAAGTCTCACCCATGAACCAACTTCTACATAAACTAGTTTTTATAGGCAACTTGTGATAAATAACCAACAATTTGTAGCTAAGATAGAGAGGCCATACAATGTAATCTACAAATCCACTTGTCATTAGCATTAGAAGAAGACTAGTGAGCATTATAAATAGGGAAAAATATGTGTGATTTATATAGTAACGAGTAAATATTTTTGGAGTCATAATGTTAAAGCAACTTCCCAAACTCACCACAAGAGTCTTAACAAATCAATATTCAATTTAGACAACTTAAAAAGGATCAATGTCATAATATACGTCATAGGTTTGTCAAAAGACAATGGGGCATTATGACAACCCAACAGTCTTCGGTCCTTCTAGACCCTAGCCTTAAAGTCTCAAATATCTCTCCATAAAAACAACACCCTTCCTACTTAATATGTCACCACAATAACTCACAATGTACTAATTGTGATTATTCTAACTCTAAAAATTGTGCCATGCCAAGTCCCAAATTATAAGTGAAGGGTAGAAAGGATATCGCATAAGTTGAAAGTACCCTAAACTTTAAGTAAACATCAAAATGGTAGGAACCTAAGCCATTACATCATTTTCTAAGGGTGGAACCCTCAAGGGACCTGAACACCCTCTTAGTTGTAGTAATACTCCGTTGGGATGCAACATTGATAAGGCCAAGACCCCTATCCTTCTTGGGATTAATAGAAATGTCCCAAGAGGCATCATGGGAAGCCCTCTCTTCCCACCATACTTGGACCACATAAAACACCAAAGAAGCTACTCTAACATTTTGAGTTGGGCTCTAATGGGGAGCCAATAATAGACATAGTAGATGTGAGAAGCTTTATAATCATTGAAACCATGGTCAAGTTGATTACCAAAGGGGGTTTTTAAATTGTCAAGAGTGCAGCTTTGTATGTAGCTGTTGAAGCCAGCAATCCACATGGTCACTACCAAGAGATCAATACCAAACATGATCTTGAGGTAACACACAATCAATCCTAGTCAAATGTAATTCCACATTGAGGAAATCTAAGCTAGAGGATCATCAACCCTATCAAGCCAAAAATCAGTCTTCCACTCATTAACAATTGCCTTGAATAAGAACAAAATATCAAAACAATGCCTAGTAGCCTCAATAATCTCTTGACCCTTTAGAACTAATAAAAACAAATGATCAACAAAATGATTGTATACCATCTTTGAGCCTTCGAGACGAAAGATGCCATGAATTCTTCATTATGACTAACTTGCCTCTAGAAATCAACCCAAAGCATCAACGACTGACACATACAAATAGGGGACAAGTGGACAACCAACCTCTTGTTGTTGTATTTGTAACTTCATAAGACATTCTGTCTATATTATCATTGTATATTGTTGTACCCCCATTGGAGATGTGTTTTGCTCTGTTCGGGGTGTCATTATTGTATATGGTCATTGAGCTAAACTCTCTGTTGTAAGTCAAGGCAATAGTACCCAAGATGAATATAATAAAATGTATTGTTGAGTTTCCCTAGGTGAAGTCGTCCCTGCTAGGGTAAGAGATCGACCCAGTCGTGTTTTAAGTCAGTCACTTGATGTGTATAAATAGGGAGGTGCCCTCCCTCATTTATACACACACTCACACTCTCTCATGTGCGCATTAGGAGAGAGGACAAATTCACTAGAGGAGGAAAGATAGAGAGCTGCAGAAGTCTTCTTATTCTTGGGTTTTTCCATCTTATGATATTGTCTTAGTGACGGAACTATTATGAGGAAGTTTGCGGGGTTTTCTCCTTTATGGTTTCCTCGAGGAAAATCTTTGTGTCTTGTGTATCTTCTCTATCTTATGCATCTTATTGTGCTTGTTATTCTTTCAGATAAATATCCTAATTGATTTATAATAGAAAAAATAACATGGTATCATATCCACTTTGAAAGAAGGCATTGTGTAGCCGAAATACTGCTACAATTGCAGCTACTAAAGATTAGGGTTTCATGCTTGAAAACCCCTACAAGACAAAATCTAGTCATCTTCGGATTTTTTGTATAACCGGAGCTTGGAAAAGGATCAGGAGTTGAAACTTGGGTAGGACAAAGGTAAAATATTTTTATACGTTGCACGTGAGTTTCAGCCTCAGATTCACTATACTTTAGGATTTATGATTCCTCCAAATCAGGGTTCCAACCTCTTCCAGAATTGCTATATCTCATACTAGGAAGGTCAAAATCAAATTTTGAATAATTTTGCAGATAGGGAACGGATTGTAGTTTCTGTGGTGCGAGTTTCAGACCTCGAAGTTGAAATAGTGACACGTGGCAGTCTATACAGGTTCGCTATACTGAATCAGTCCTCAAACAAGGCACCTTGGGAAACTTAGCATAGGTTTCATTTGGAGAATCCAATTCTGCTCTAACCAGTGGGGTTGGAAAGAAGACATATCAGGCTATATCGGGACGAAGTTTCATACCTTGAGGAGAAGGAATTTTGGAGATACAACAAAATCAAGATTAGACAATTATGTAGAAGAAATTGGAGAAACTAGGACTTCCTGCTCTCAGCACTTCCATCCACCGATCAGTTGAAAAAGGAGGACCATCAAACTTTCCATAGGAGGGCAAATATTTACATGGAAGAAGTTTCTCATTCTGCGGATTTTCAATTTTTGACCTAACACTACTGCAAGGGAAAACTAGGGCATCAAATATTTTGCAGTTATGTCCACAGTTTTGGGACAATGTGTATGATGCTCAACTCGCCTCGAGGAGGCACATATTTCTATCCAATCAGATATGAAAGTTACCTAAGTTGAAAAATTAGGGTTTCTCTATCAAACCCTAAGTCCACCAGAAGCATCCTTCCATAAAATCTTTCAAGAAATCATCAAGTTGAAGCAATCTCATTGGTAAGTCCAATCCTCTCTATCTCCATTTGAGTTTCTCATTTTTATCATAATGACAAGCAGTACCAAGATTGAGGACAAGCTTGAAGGAGCTGAGAACTTCCGAGCATGGAAGTATAGAGTGCTTCTCATACTTGAAGAAGCATGACTTGGAGAACTATGTCAAAGAAGAAGTTGCAGATCCAGAGGGAGATGAAGACAAAAGCAAAGCACAAGAAGGACCTAGTCAAAGCCAAGAGGATTATTCCCATCTCCATTCGATCTCACATGTGTCATCCTTGAAGACTCCCAAGGAGATGTTCGATGCAATGACTAGCTTGTACAAAGGAAAGAACATCAACAAGAAGACGACCTTGAGAACTCAACTCAAGGATGTGAAGATGCAAATGTCAGAAAGAGAACTCCATAATGTTGCAGAGAGCGGACCAGTGTTTCTCTCAATGCAACCAAGGATGAATATATTGCAGTTGAGAAGAAAAAAAGGGAAGATTCTTCAAGCGATGAGGAATAAGTACTTTGATCCAGAAGAATTATATTGATGAAGACGAAGGTCATACTCTTATCGACTTCAGCATTGGATAAGAAGGGATGCATTTGTAGGACACACAGATTCAACACCAATACATAGTCCTATGTGATATGTGATGTAAGAAGACTTGATCAGTATTTTCGATCATGAGAAAGATAAGAACAGGTCCTCAGAATCAGACAATGAAGTAGAAGCACATTGTCAAAGACTCCAGTAATCCATGTAAGGAGACAAGGATCAAGAGGGAGTCTACCAAACAAACAAAAATAAGTATTTGAATTGCCATTTCCTATATATCTAGTTGCTTAAATGATATTGTTTAGTTGTGTACATATTTATATTCGGTTGATGTATTATGCATGATTGAGTGTCTGCATTTATGAACAATACACTGCTAACTTGCATATGATGGGTAAGTAGCCTATGGTGTTGTACACCATTCCATTGCTACTTATCTAGAATGAAACCTCTTTGTTGACATATTGGGAGTATTGCACACTCTTAATAATGTTATGGTAGAGATGGAAGGCATCTAGAAAGTTACCGTATGTGTATGGATATGGACAAATGTTGCACAGGATAAGATAGTTGCATGACTGTGTGACATATACATAAGAATTTGTTGTTATTAAAAATATGTTTTGGAAATTATGAAATGTCTCTAATCATGCAGTTGAATTTGAATTGTAGGAAAGATTGTGTACAATCACCTACAAGAAAAGAAGGATGAGACTTGTTCCAAAGAACAAGTGATGACAGTTCAACCAGAAGATTCACTCCAATAAGATGAAGAGGAACTTGAAGCTCCCATGGTCAAAGACACCATGGTGGAAGAAAGAGCTTTAGAAGAATATAAGAATCATTATATGACCAAGCCACAGAGAGCAGTAGACCCACCTCGAGATATGAAGACCATCTTGGGAACGAGAGATCATCCAAGATGAAGAAAAGTATAATGGGGCTTCCAAAGAAAGAAAGAGGCCTCGAACACACTCCAGTTATGTGGCACTGTTGTGTGACATCATTAATGCAAATCCTTCCATATATGAAGAAGCAGCCAAGAAGAAAGAATGGAAGAAGGCTATGATCAAAGAGTACCAGTTGATCATGGAGAATGATGTCCAGGATGCAGTTCCGAGACCTGAAGGGAAGTCCGTAGTTTCTTCTATGTAGATCTACGAGATCATGCATGCAGCAAATGGAAGCATCGAGAAATACAAAGCAAGGTTTGTGGTTTCTCTCAAGAGGGAGAAGATCATGGTGAGACATGTTCCATTGACCAAACACAATTTTCCAGTGAAGTAGAATTGCATATATGGAGCAGAGAACCACATGTGCGCAGAAGGATTTGTACAAACTCATAAGGCACATTTGGATTAACACATACAGTTACATGAGGAGCTTGAAAATCACCTAGAGTGATGGAGATCTCAACCTTTGCTACAAGGTTGAAGATGGAAGCCTATAGAAGACGACAAGCTCATAGATGGGTGCAAGAGGAAATTTCAACAAAGTTCAAGATAAAGGTATCTAGTGACCTTGAGATATGGCATGGATGGATACATAGAAAATCAGTAGAAGAGAAGGATACTTGTCACTCCAAGAACAGAATGTACCGATGCAAAGAGTACAAAATATAGAGGGAGGATGGTGCTCCACTTCAGACGGAGTGACTACAGAAGATCTCAAAGTTCAAGAATCTTGAGATGGTATGGAAAGATGGACAACTTCCTAATGAGATTAGGCTTTACCAAGAGTAAAGCAGATTCCAACCTTTACCTCAAGTTTAAAGGTGGAATATCGATGATGCTCATGCTATATGTTGACGACCTATTTCTAATAGGAGAGGACGAACTCATTGTAGATGTAAAGAGGAAGCTTGTTGCTGAGTTCGAGAAGAAACACCTAGGAATGATGCACTGCTTCGTAGGCATGGAGGTGTGGCAGAGTGCGAATGGGATCTTCCTTGGTCAAGGAAAGTATGCAGTCAATATTCTGAAGAGATTCAGAATGTTGGATTATAAGGTGATAGCCACACCTATGGCATCAAACTTGAAGCTACTATGTGATGCTTCATTAGAGACAATTGATGCCACGATGTATTGTCAGATGACTAGTTCATTGATGTACCTGATGAACACAAGACCAGACATATGCTTTGTTGTGAACACCCTAAGCCAGTTCCTGACAGATCTGAGACATGTTCACCTGATTGTTGCAAAGTGTGTATTGAGGTACCTGAAGGGTACAGTTGACTATGGGCTCAAATATGATGTGAATCAGAAGATTAACCTGCACGGTTAGGTTGATTCGGATTGGGCAGGAAGCGCCACTGATAGGAAGAGCACTTCGGGATGTTGCTTCAGTTTGGGATCGGGTATGATCTCCTCGTTTAGCAGGAAGTAGTCCTACGTGGCGCTGTGTATAGTCGAGGCAGAGTATGTTGCAACCTGTTCAACTAGTTGTGAGGCAGTATGGCTTCGAAATCTAATGTTTGATTTGTTTGATCTCGATATAGAGGTGACTTGTATCTTTTGTGACAACCAAAGTTGTGTGAAGTTGTCAGAAAACCCAGTGTTCCATGACAAGTCGAACCATATTGATATCAAGTATCACTATATCTGGGATATGGTGCAGAGAGGAGCAGTGAAGCTCCAGTACGTGGCGATGGACAAACAGATAGCTGATGCGTTGACCAAGCCGCTAGCCAGAGTGAAGTTCGAATACTTCAGAGAGAGACTTGGTGTCATCCAGATTGAGGTCCCTAAAAAGAGGGAGTGACGAGTTCTTGCATGGTGGAAGACACAGGTTGTCCTCAGACGTAATCAGTCATGGCGTGCTCCCATGCTAGAGTTGACGAGAAGACCAGAAGACACAGATGCACTAGAACGAGATCTCACATGGGAAGAAATACAGGTTGTCCCCAGACGTAATCAGTCTTGGCATAGAATGTAGGTTGTCTCGCGATGTAATCAGTCCTATCAGGTCGTCCTCAGATGTAAGCATTCCTGGCGTAGAACACAGGTTATTCTTGGATGTAATGAGTGTTGGAAAGTAGTCCTCAGATGTAACCAGTCTTAGCGTAGAACACAGGTTATCCTTGGATGTAACGAGTCCTTGAGGTTGTCCTTAGATGTAATCATTCCTAGCCTAGTATGCAGGTTGTCCCTTGACGTAATCAATCCTTATGTGTTCCCATGTTGGAGATGATGAGAGGTCCACCGGTCACAAGGAACTTGGTGTGTGCCTGGGCGATTCTTGCATAGTGGAAGACGTAGGTTTTCTTGGAGACGTAATGATTCCTGGCGTGCTCCTATGTTGTTAGAACATGGGCTGACTGTGGAGAGACGTAATGCACTTTGTGTGCTCCTAGGTGATTCTTGCATAGTGGTAGACACAGGTTGTCTTTGAGACATAATGAGTCTTGGCGTGGTCCTATGCTGGCAAAACGCAAGTGGTATGTTGGACACGTGGTGTACTTCTAGGTTGTTCTCAGTTTGCAATGATGAGATGATATAGATACGACAAGATGACGGTAGGAGACACAGGTGATTGCAATGGAAATGGAATGTATGGTCCTAGGTTGTAGCTACACAATGGCTTGCTCATGGATATGATGAAGACCTAGATGAGGACTAGGCCTACACCCAGCATGAAACAGGGTTGTTTCTGTAGGAACTTCCTATGATTGATAGATCCAATAGATGTCACTATTCAATTATCAACAAGATGAGGACTACGACAACGACGATGATGATGATTTAGTGATGATGATGTGACCAAATATTTTGATGATTGTGGCGAGAGAATACCATCCTAGTTAAGAGGGAGTGTTGTTGTATCTGTAACTTCAGAAGATATTCTAATGTATATTATCATTACATATTGTTGTACCCTTGTCAGAGATGTGTTTTCCTATGTCCAGGGTGTCATTATTGTATATGGTCATTGAGGTAAAGCCTCTGTTTTAAGTCAGTACAATAGTCCCCAAGATGAATATAATAAAATGTATGTTGAGTCTCCCTACGTGATGTCGGCCCAATCATGTTTTAGGTCAATCACTTGATGTGTATAAATAGGGAGACACCCTCCCTCATTTATACACACACTCAAACTCTCTCATGTGCGCATTAGGAGAGAGAGGACAAGTGTGCTAGAGGAGGAAAGAGAGAGAGCAGTAAAAGTATTCTTATTCTTGGGTTTTTCCATCTTGTGATATTGTCTTAGTGACGGAACTATTCTGAGGAAGTTTGTGGGGTTTTATCCTTTATGGTTTCCCCGACGAAAATCTTTGTGTCTTGTGTATCTTCTCTATCTTATGTATCTTGTTGTGCTTGTTATTCTTTCATATAAAGATCTTGATTGAATTAGAATAGAAATCTAACACCTCTTGTTCATATGATGGAGTGGGTTCCAAGCTATAAGCACACACCGTTCACCAAAACAACAATTGAAGCATTGGAAAAAGTGTGTTCAACATGGAAATATATCTAGAGACAAATCCAATGCATTGCAACATTGTTGTAATGAAGGACCAATGAACTCTATCATAGAATTTATCAAGATCCATTTTAAGTAATAAATAATGTTAAATTGTCTCCCTTTCCCAATCCATAACCTCCCATGTAAAAATCATTGTCTAAAATAATTTTTCCTTGCAAAAAATTATTTTGATGATCCTCAAAGTAACTTTACAAATTTAGAGAGCCATTTCCTTTTCCAATATCATATAAGAGACATTGGGAAGAGTGATGAGCCTCTAACCCTAGGTTGAATATTTGGACACAATCATTGTAATTAATTTGATTAGTACTTGATTAAGGAATGTTGGCAAGGTGCCCAAGGTGAATCTGTTGTTGACTAGGTAACACATATTATCATCAACAATATCTCACATTATGTTGAAAAATTCACAAGGTAGGTCATCGATGTTAGGGGACTTACCATTCTTCATAGCCATGAGAGTAATGAAAATCCCTCCTAGGTAATGTCACCATATAGCTTATCTCTATCAACAATAAAATCCTTTTGAGAATTGACCTCACAACATGCATGTGTAGCCTCAATGATCCAATTAGAGAGAGGATATGGGGAGAAGACATTCTAGAAATGTAACCAAAACATATCCTTAATTATTTGAGGATTCCTTTTCTATTGAATCATCAACCTTGCTTAATCCAAGAACTCCTTCCGAAGAAGTTATAAGCTTCAAGTAATCAAAGTAAAAATTATAGCCCATATCCCTTTTATCAATACATTGAATTTGAGTATAAATTCTAGCACCCATGGAAATATACTCCTCCTTGTGAATGGCCAACTCTAAATGAGTGGCCTCCATTTGTAGTGTAATATTGTGTAGATCTTCCTCCAAATACACATGGACCTCTTCTCTCTGCCTTCTTGCCTTGTTCAATGCTCTTCTATTTTTTTGTGCAATCAATGTTCCCATTCCCTTGTGCACTTTAAAGTCTTGCATAGAGCAATGCCACTCCAAATGAGACAATCATCATTCTCTTGTGGCCATGAGGAAGTCTTCTAAAACCAATGCACTAGTTGCTAAAAATTTAAAGACTCTAGTTTTGAGACATTAAATTTAAATAGAGAGGAAGGATAAGAGATTCACCCAGTTGTCCTAATGAAATCATACTTTGTATAGGCATGTGATTAGATATTGTAGTCATCAACACATTAATTTGCATAGGTTCTCTAAGAAATCAATAACCCCCCACANAGATTCACCCAGTTGTCCTAATGAAATCATACTTTGTATAGGCATGTGATTAGATATTGTAGTCATCAACACATTAATTTGCATAGGTTCTCTAAGAAATCAATAACACCCCACATGCCATAAAATAAGTCTAGTCTAAGTTGTACCTTTTTTCCACTCTTGGTTCAAATTGCATTGGGGTAACCATACCCCGTAATCTATGCTAATTGCTCTTCTTATTTTGGTTGGGATCAAACCCTTGCATTGTAGCATTGCATCTATGTTATGTGAATTGTTCTTCTCTAAAAATAATTGTACATATACATTATATTAATCCCCTCCCCACTTCACCATGTTGAAAGTTGAAACCATACCCGAAGATCCATTCTACATTTGCAAGTGTTAAGGCCATCTAATCCCAAAGGGTGGAATCACCAATACTAGAGTTAGGAACATAAACTAAATAAAAACTCAAGATCTTGTCACCAAAACTGTAATCAATACACATATATTGGATGGATCTGAACCATGCCCAACAAGGAAGCTCTGTAAAAGGTGTGAAATGGAAATACTTATTTCACTTCTCTGAGAGTGGTCAAAATTCTAGAATGGTACTTTCCAACAACATCTCTTATTGAACCTTAACTTCAAACTCATAGACTTGACATCCTAAAGAAAAAACCACATTTGGTTTGAACTTCCACAATAGATCCCTAACAAACAGATTAGGCATTGGGAGAATCATCCCTTTGACATTCCAAGACCTCAAAGAGAGCTTCATTCAAGGATCAAATCCAAAGCTAGACTACTGAAGTTGTTACTTGACATATAATGATCTAGTGAAAAAACCCTTCTATTGGGAGATCAACAAGCCACATCTTTATATGATTTAAGATGTAAACGAGGACCTACACCTTGAATTTGTTGCATGGAAAAAAAGGTATAGTTGGGATCTTTTCTTTTATCAGTATGTTCTTATGTTTAATATCCTACATTGATGAGCTTACAAACTTCAACATGAGGCTACATGCTACAAGGGATTGGGATGAAGGATTTTTATGACTGCTAACCTCTAAAGAAGGTGGATGCAGCTCATATGTATGAGGTTGCTCCTAAGATGAAACTGGCCTTTGGAATAGAAAGTTGAATGGAACTAGAGGACATAACTACACCCAAGACCTCCCTAAGGTCCTATTAGACTTTCAGCTACTTCGACTTAGGCTTTTGATGAGGGCAATCTCTAATGAGGTGATATTGAGCCTGGAACACAAAGAATGCATTAAGAAGACTTGTCATACCTTCTATTATTGAAACCAATATGTGATGAATATTGAAATGAATGGAGAGAGATTCCAATTCAAATCAACCTCCAAACAAACACAAGGGTTGGCCCTAAAGGATTTGTGACAACCATTTGTGATCAATACTTTGCTAAATCATTAAGAAAACAAATCCACAAAAAGCCAAAAGGTCACCAAGGAGCACAAGGAACTTGATCCATAGTGAGTAGTGATTATGAGAACTATCCTTGGGGTTAAAATCGAACCTCCAAGACTGAACATATATTAATGACACTACAATGTTCCATGCTCCATATTGTCATACATTTCATGTTTCCATATGAGAGTTAAACATATGGCCAATTGTACTTGGAATTATGGCCCCAATACAAGTTCAACGAAATCAATTTGGTTTCCCTATTCAAGAGAACCTATTTAATAAGTGCCTCTTGATTTAGTAGTTTGCATAGGAAAAAAATGCCCCCTTAGTGCTTAAAGTTCTAGTGTCCCTACTCATATTCCTTGTTAATTCATGAAAAAGTTGAAAAGCACATAAATATTTAACTATTTAACTTGGGCCACACCGTGAGTTGGAATTGAGGGCTTGGTTTAATGCTCAGAAGAATATGGTGGAAATTTTGTGGATTCCATAGCAGGACTCTCATGTTGAGGGACTAACCCATGTGATGAGCACTTTAGGATTGTAGTTGAATCACCCCCTCATTGATTTAGAGCACTATTATAGCTAGTAAATGAAGAGTTACCAATCTAGATCGCCTACGTTTTAGGCCTTTTAGTTCCCAATGCATCATTATTCAATACTTCATTGACCACCATCACCGACAAACATTGGGGAGACAAGAAAAGAAGTTCAACCTCCATCTTGATTATTCCTCCATATCTAGAAAGGACCCAATAAAAGGAAATTGTTGCTATGAAAACATCGATTCATAAGGAAACACTATACCACAAGTGGTAAATCTCTTCAAGTTAAACATGGATGTGCATGCACTGCTAACTAGCCATTTAGCGACCTAACCACAAACTACTTTGATTCATCCCCGTTTAATAAAAAAAACTCTAGATTGGGTTGCAATTTTAAATTTTACTTCTTATGACATACACTACCTTCTCATGCAACAAGTTATTCACTAAACACCATATATCATATATTACCTCATCAGTTTGAGGTAAAAAAAGATCTCAATATTTTTTCCTAGCACTCAAATCTCTGGTCAATTATCTGGATGGTCCTTCAACTCCATGCCACAACACTATAATTCTTTCATACACACCCTCTCTTCCTCCCATGGGCTTTTTTTTCTCACCTTCCTCCCTCGAGGGTATTTTCATTATCACCCTCACAATCCTCTTCTAACCTCTATGACAATCCTCTTCCCTATCTTCCCACACACACCTCACACTCCTCTTAAACACAAATCCATCCCTACCCCACGCATCAACACTCAATTGCTTTTTCACACGCCATTTATGATAGTTATTTATATAACATTGCAAGTTTTTTAATGTTCAGATTTCATTTTCCATCCAACCTTGGGTGGACTTAGTGTTTCACGAAGGGTTATTCAAAATACCTCCTCTTAAACACCCAATTACAAAGATAATTCCATGTAGAATGAAATTGGTCAAGGTTTTATGGCACCAAAAGATTTATCGCTTCAATGACAAGAGGTTTCATTGATAGATTATCAAGTTGTGACTTATTCTCACTTATTAAAATGGCTTGACAACATTATAAATGAAATTTGCATAAATCTTCTAGAAAACGCCGAAGAAGATGGTTATGTAGAGTAGAGTATATCTCAAAGTAAAGAATGGCGAAATCTCAAAATATTATATAGAGAAATTGAAAGGGTTCTATGTTGCAAGATGTAGAACAAGTTGGGGCTTTAATGGAGTCAAAAAGGCTAGTCTACTTGTAAAGGCTCTTTAATTGAAGAAAGAAAGATTTGCCAAAATTATATGAGGGTTTTGGAAATGATATTGAAGAAGGTTAAAGCCAAAGGAATTGTTCAACTAACTTTGGTATATTGCCAAGGTCATATTGTGGTACTTTCAAGTATAGATATGATCGCTATTGTATTTAGGGTAGAGATAGAAATTTCAAAGACCTTGGTCAATTACAATAATTTAATTTAGATAGCTTTCAACAATTCAAGAATGAAGCTATCAAATAATATGTTTGGATGATAAACCACGAGGCATTCACTGAAACTAGGCCATAGTGAGTTTATTCATGGGATATTAAAAAATATGCCATAATGGATTTTATTCATGGGATATTAAAGAATAGACCATAGTGCTTTTTGTTGATTCCTTCTCAATACATTTTTACAATTAAAAAACTCTATCTTCAATATATGTCCTTGACTAGAGACAATAATTTTTTTTAAATCAATAAATTAAATAAATAATTACTAAAAATTAAATTATTTAATAAATATATTTAATAAATTATAATCTTGACAGATTTTGTCCCATTCACCACGCGGGGCACGCCCAGGACTACGAATGGTGGATAGGACTCTGATTTTATTTCCACGAAGTTGATGGAAGGTGAACGGTGAACTGAAAGTAATTGAACAACTCTGATAATTTGCATTTATGTAAGTTTGGTTGGAATTGGGTAATAAGATTAGTTGTTGAAAATGTAATTTGTATTTATTGAAATTCAAAAATAAATTCAAGTTGATGGATTACTTTTGGGATGTTTTAATTATATAATTTTAACTACTGAAAATTGTTATTTTACGTATTTTCATTCTATTTTTTAAAACAAAACAACCAAATTTCAAATATATATTGTTTAAAATATAGCTTAGTTTAGTTCTTTATATAGTTCTACATTCACACTTCTTACTTGGTTGTCTCATCCATATGTATAAGAGCTACTCAATATCAAAAGGAGAGTGGAGGTTTTGGAAGTCAAAGAGCATAAGAGGGACCTTAAAATCTATTTATTAACAGTAGAAAATCAATGTTTAAAAGAATGCAACAAAGTTTTAAAAGGTTAAGCAGCATTGTTGCAAGAAGCTATTCTGGTAGGCAAGAATGAGTGGCAAGATATGAAGGCAGACTGGCAAAGAATGAAAGAATCAGCAAGGGAAGAGAGAGGGGTGTTGAATCATAAAACACCCAATGTTGAAGGGAAAACAAATGAACAAACAAATAACCAGGGAATGAAAGTAAGAGAAGCAGAAAATGGTGGTTCCACCAAAAATTCCAGAACGTGGGCACAAGTTATTAGCAAGCATGTTAATATAGAAAAGGAAAAAGAAGCAAGCAACCAAGAAGACAACAAACAAGGAAACGAAACCAAAGAAAGACAAGTCAGAGCAACAAACATAATTATTAAAGGTGTAAGAGAGTATGGTAAGAACGAATGTACCCCGGAGCTTGCAAATGACTTTCTAAAAGACAAGTTGAATTGGCAAGGCCAAATTTGCCAAGCATGGAGGGTGGGTAAACCCACTGATGAGAGAGCTAGGCCCATAAAAGTCGCCATGGCAAGTGCACGTGACAAGCAAACTCTTCTAATTAAGAAACATCTTTTAAAGGGCTCTCGCTTTTTTCTAGAGGAAGACTTAACTATCATGCAGCAAGAGGAAAGAAAAAAAGAGTTGTCAAAGGTCAGAGCAGCAAAAGATGAGGGAAAAAGAGCATGGTTATACAAAGGCAAAGCTGTTATTGTTGTTTTTGGTCCTCCTTCTAAAGCAAGACAACAAAACAATAATCAAGAAGTGATAGCAAATCCCTTAGCAGAAAATATCGCAACATGTTCAAGATGGGCAAACTCAACTTTGAGTCTTGTATGCCAAAGCAAATAGAAATCAAGGTCTACCTAGGTTCCCTTAAGCTTAGTATGCTGGAACTGCAGAGGATACTCGTGTAGGCATGGACCTGGACTAGGACCTATTGCAGAAGATAGGGACATAATATGTCTTGTGGAAACACATGAACATGAAGGGTGCAAGACACCTCTTTTTGAAAAATATATGAAGCTGGCAGTATGGAACAAGGTAGAGAATGGAAAAGGTCACGGTGGTATCATGGTCTTAGTGAAGAAAAAGGTAGATCGTTGCATTCAACTAGAAAAAGAAGACTCAAATAAACAATTCATATGGTTTAAAATATCAGAAAATGGAAATGTCATCATAATTGCAGCATGCTACTTCACCCCACAAGTTTCAAAAATTTACAAAAGGAGGGGGCTCGACCATAAAGACCATTTTGTAGCATTAAAAAACGATATTGTGAAGTATTCTCAAGTAGGTGAAATCCTTCTAGTAGGAGATTTCAACGCCAGGACCACAAGTGAACAAGCTAGTATTCTTTGTCAAAGGGAAGATTGCAATCCTATTTGGCTTATAGAAGAAAGAAATCATCAATGGACAAGCATTTCAAAAGACAACAAAAGCTACAATTTCTTTGGAGAATAGTTGCTTACCTTATGTGGATCTTTCAATTTAGTAATCTGCAATGGTTTGCCTAGATGGTCAAACTCTGGTAATTTCACTTGTAATACCTACAATGGAGCAAGTGTGGTGGATTATGCAATTTGTTCGCATGGCCTATGCGAGAAAATGGAGGAAGTTATGATTGGAGAACAGCTCTAGGATTTAAAATCTGATCACAAACCGATCTATCTAAGTCTTTCTTGGACTGATAAGCAGTAGGTGGGGACAAAAAACAGCACATTCAACAACCTTTTGCAAAGGTCAGAATTCTTTTAACTCAAGAGAACTGTAATGTCTTTAGGAAGGAATTAGAGAGACTTTGTAAGAGGGAGAAAATTCTGTCCTTAGGCCTTAATAATCAGCAGCTAACTAATTTAATTCAAAGGGCACTCACAAAATGCAAAAGAGCATAGAATAGGAAACGTGAAACAAATTGCTTTCTTGTTAATGCTTGGTTCAATGAGGAGTGCAAAAAAACAAAGAGAAAGTGGAGAGAGTCAAACTGGAAAGAAAGAGACTTAAAAAGCTACAAGCAGATTATAAGAAAGAAAAAAATTGATTTCATGGTCTCAAGGAGGGAAGAGCTAATCTTTCTTGGGAAAACAACCCCAAACTATTTTGGAAGGAACTTCAAGCGAGCAAGAAGCAAACTAAAAACAATATTACAGTGGACCAGTGGCTTGAGTATGCAAGGCAACTCTATGAGCGAAATCCTAAGGTTGAACCCCCTACCCCCTTAGTCAACACCGCCACCATTACTAAGCTTTTCACCGTGCAAGAGATTCAGGTGGGTATGAAGAAGCTGGGTGTTGGAAAAGCCAAAGGTTTAGTAGAAATTCAAGCTGAATATCTAAAGTGGGGTTCAAAAACTCTTGCACCTCACATTACAGGAATCTTCAACAACACCATTCAGCAGGGATTCCCTACATATTGGACAACTAGCCTCGCAATTCCTCTTTTCAAGAGTGGGGATGTCAACGATCCCTCCAATTATATGACCATAATGATAAACCCCTTGTTTGCAAAGCTATTTGGAAGCATGCTAGAAAATAGAATTAGCAAGTGGGAGGAAGAAAGGAACAAGCGTGCTAACAAGCAGGTTTTAGACCTAAACATTCCACGGTGGACCATGGTATTACTTTAAGGCACATCATTGAAAAAGTGTGGGAGAAAAAAGGGGAAGCCTTTTGTTGCTTTGTCGATTTCAAAAAGGTTTTGACACTGTTCCCAGGGATAAGCTATGGCACAAAATGGAGGAACTTGAGGTTCCTATACATCTTAGAGCAGCTGTTCACAGGCTATATGAGGAGGTCAAAGTCAAAATCAGAACATCAGATGGTATCTCCGAAAGTTTCAGAAGCGATATCGGGGTCAAGCAAGGGTGCCCATTATTCCCTACCCTTTTTGGCTTATATATTGACAAACTTGAAGAGTGGTTAACCTTAGAGGGCGGGGATGGCGTCCTCATGGGCGAGTATGTGATAAGGCTTCTTTTGTATGCAGATGACCTTATTTTGATTGCTAAGTCTGCTCTTGGCTTGCAAGAGCACTTGATTTCCCTTGAGCACTTTTGTAGAACAGTTGGGATACAAGTAAATACTAGCAAGACGAAAGTGGTAGTTTTCTCTAGCAAAAGAAAACATAAACAACATAAGTTATACTTTGAAGACAATACCCTTGAAGTAGGAAGATTACAAGTACCTCGGAATCGACTTCAACAAAAGTTTGAGTTGGGAAGGCTGCAGGAAAAAAAGAACTCTGGGAGGTTGGAAAGCGTTTTATGCTTTCCAAAATACATGCAGAGAAGCAGAGTTATGGGACTGGAAAACTATGCAAACCTTTTTTGGGCTCTTAGTGATCCCGATTGTTCTCTATGGTTGTGAAGTTTGGGCCAGCAATACCTCTGACTTACAGTGGAAGCAAATAGAAAAGATTCAAAAACACATGATCACAAGCAAGTTCAAAATTAAGAGTTCAGTGCCATACAAAATCATGCTAAGTGAAATGGGGGTGGCTTCTATTGAAGCAATCACTATGGTGAGACTCATAAGATATCTAAAAAGAGTTGATCAAATGGAAGAAGGTAGATGGCCTAAGGTTGTCTTCAATGACATATTGTGCAAAAGAACGAAGACTTGGATGTGGCAAAATATTAAATGGCTTAGCAAGTGGGATATGTTCTTGAGCACGTGCCCTACGAATAGTAAAGAAATAAAGATTTTTGTTATCAATAAGTTCCACAAGCAAACTTGGGATAAAGAGCTAGGGAGAAAGAGAAAGTATTATATTGAAGAATTTAACCCTACACACAATCAGCATCAAAAGGCGTACATAGGGGTCAATATACTTTGGAAAGCCAAAATTCTCATTGCTCAATTAAGAACAAATTCCCATCAACTCCATTGTGAGACGGGGCGCTGGAAAAGGCCAAAAGAAGCTTGGGTAGAAAGAGTGAATTTTTTGCACCACTCGTAAGGTGGAGAGAGAAAAACACTTCATTTTAGAGTGTGAAGCCTTTAAGGACAATAGGGACAGGTACGCAAATGTCTTGGTGGATAAATCTTGGGATGATTTATTTAACAAGGGGACTGTGGAAAAATTAGAGGCGCTCATCATCAAGTTGAACAAACAAAAGATTGAATTGCAGAAAACAATGTGCGAGTTGGTCTGTCCTATAGGTTATTCTTAATCTCATAGACGTTAAAATATTTCCTTCCTTCCTTTCTTCTTCACAACTTACAGTCTCGCCCCCAAACATATCCTTTACAAAACTTACCAGTGAATACCCAAAAATAATCTATGGACAGTCAAATTAGTAAAAGTAATTCAACCGCGCCTGCCTGTGATGAAAACACATTACTACCGAACTATTAATTCGGAAAGTGACACCTAACTCCTTAGGGGCCACAATACATTGGAATGCGTTTTCCATAAATAATATAAAAGTTGAAAAAATCTACTTTCCACTGGAGATTATGGACGCACTCAGACGACCAGAGGCCTGCCAACCTGAAATGGAACAGCAGTGGTGAGAGTTGTTAATATTAATAATTAAAAATATCTTCAAGCCAGCTATTGGAGCAAAATCCAATGAAGCCCAATGGATGAGGTTGCAAGCACTCTCCAGAGTCTTGCCCATCCACACACTTCACTTACAGAAAGCATGAGACGTCTTGCCCATCGTGACACCACACACTTCACTTCACATAAAGCATCAGACGCCTCCGAATAGCATTGATTTCCGAAACAACGGTTGCATTTGCGTATTTCGCCAAACTTTTTGGTGTTAGCTAAACTCTCCACCATTTGTACTTGATGAGTTTTTTTTAGTTTTGGCCAAAATTGTTTAAATGATAGTTTTTAGTGATTAAAATTATATAATCAAAGTGTCCTAAAAGAAACGGAGGATCTTAAATCCATTTTGCAATAAAAATTGCAATTTCAACAGTTAAAAATCTCATTTTCAATAATCAATCATGTTACCGACTCCAAACTTTTTCTTTCGCCAGATTTGGGAATTTTATGGGCCTGAATCTATGATTCGGGCTGTAGCCACGGCCACAACACTCTACGTTTCTGCCTTGGCTGGTATAACAAGAAAAGATTTGGACAGTGATCCCTGATAATGATTAGATGATGAATGTAAGAATTTATTTATATTGAATCAGTTTGATTGCAGAGTAGAGTCTATAGATCCACAGCAGGAGGCCCTGACAATGGCTGGCGATTTGGGCTGGGAATCTTAGGCGCCGGGAATCTTAAGTGGGTATTCTCGCCAACTTCCAAGGTGATCGGCAACTATACGGCCTCTATCAGCCTTGTCATCAGTTTTGTGGCTTTCTACAGATTCTCATTGACTGCTAACGTCGTCAATTAAAAGCATGGCTAAGAGGCAGTTTGCATCACGTTTACCTTTAACAACTTTATCATCACCTTCCCGTTTACGTGGCTGACTCACCAAAACTTATCTGTACACCTCACACGCTCCAGTTATGGATGAGTAAAGCAAAAATATATATATTATTTTGAGTAAAATACTATATATATATATTTTAAAAGAATTTGGAGTAAGGCTTAAAACTCTTCTATAACTGGAGCGTGTGAGGTGTATAAGTTTTGGTGAGTCATGCACATAATAAAAGAGAATTTGGAGTAAGGCTTCCATACTATATATAATAAAAGAGAATTTGGAGCAAAAAAATATATATTATTTTGAGTAAAATACTGTATATACACATATTTTAAAAGAATTTGGAGTAAGGCTTAAAACTCTTCTATAACTGGAGCGTGTGAGGCGTATAAGTTTTGGTGAGTCAAGCACATAATAAAAGAGAATTTGGAGTAAGGCTTCCATACTATATATATTAGAAAAGAGAAATTGGAGTAAGGCTTAAAACTCTTCCATAACTGGAGCGTGTGAGGTGTACAGATAAGTTTTGGTGAGTCAATCACGTAAACGGGTAAGGTGAACGTAATGTAAACTGCCTCTTAGCCATGCTTTTAATTGAGTATATATAATTTTCTCTATAAAAGAGAATTTGGAGTAAGGCTTCCATACTATATATATATAATAAAAGAGAATTTGGAGTAAGGCTTAAAACTCTTCCATAACTGGAGCGTGTGAGGTGTACAGATCAGTTTTGGTGAGTCAATCACGTAAACGGGTAAGGTGATGATAAAGTTGTTAAAGGTAAACGTAATGTAAACCGCCTCTTAGCCATGCTTTTAATTGACTATATATAATTTTCTCTATAAAAGATAAAATATATATTTAAATAACATTTAAAAAAATTTATAACAAAGTTTGTTATTCCATCTTTATAATATATTAAATATACTAAATTATATTTAAAATAAAGTATGAAATTATCATATCCTAAAATAAAATAATTTTAAAATATGTAAAAATAGGTGAATAAAATTGACTCAAGAAACGATGGTGGGAGATTGAGGGTTTGGGGTGGCTTGCGGCCTGCGGCCAAGTCGCCCAGGCTTGCGCCCCCTACTCCTCTCTGATCCGCCACTCTGTAAAAAGATTTTTGGAGCTCTTTCTACGCCCACTCCATTCTCAGGCCGATGGGGTTTGTTATGGTCGACTGATCGTTTTAATGGTCGGGGAGATATGTGTCGCGGGATCGAATCGTATTGGGAACTTTCTTGAATTTGGCGCATGCCAGGATGAGTTCTCGCTGATCGATTATCAAGCATATGGAAGCAGATTCTTTGGCCATGGCTTCTTGCTTTTGAAGCAGGAGCACTGGGGCCATCTGCTCGCGTTCTTCAGGCGTTTCTTGATTGCATGATAGTTTTGGGGTTTCGTCTTCTTGCTTGGTGCAAGATTGAGGTTCTTCCCCCATCGATCAGTTTGAGTGTATCGTCCTCTCGCATGGTCAGATTTGTATGCACCGATGTGGGCAGCCTACTGGGCTCGTTTTCCACTGGGTTGCTGGTTTTTTCCTGCCGACTTGTTTCTTGCCGGCGTTTTTTCAGAGGCGGGGCTTCATGCTTGGTCTGCAGTCGACGGTTTCCCTGTGTGGCGGTGGCGGTTGTCCGTGGTTGGTTTGGTGGAGGTGTGGCTGTCTCCATGTGCAGTGTTCCCTCCAAAGCTGCAGGCACCGGTTTCTATCCTGGCAGTTTTCCATGCCGCCTTCTCTTGGGGGAGTATGGCGGTGGCTTTTCTTGGAATGTGATTTGTGTCTGTGGGTGGCCTGCGGAGCCTTTTTGGCTGTTGGATCATCTATTGCATCGCGAGCCTTATGGCGGAGGCGGTGATTGTGGATATACTCTTGCGTGGCGACCCGTATTGTGTCCTTAGGGATCTTTGCGGCGGCGACGGCGTTTTCAGAGGTGGTGGCCCTTGCTATTGGCAGTATATTTGAGTTTCTGTGTTTTTTTATGAATTGGGTTGTGATACCCATATTTTCTGTGATGTTTCTAGCTGATATTACAGTTAGAGTTTTGTAATTTGTGTTTGGTTATGACAATATGCGATAGCAAATATGTGACAATGTAGGGATCCTAGTGATCCTCTTACATGTGCAGATGTAATTTTATTCTACTTTGAAATAAAATTAAGAATTTTTTCCGAGGAAAAAAAATGAATAAAATTGACTAATTATTTACACCCAAATTTTACAATTCCAAAAACCTATATCTAACCTTAAACCACATTATAACATCCTCTCATCCCGGAATGGAAGGTTGATATTCCCATCCTTAAAAAAAAAAAACATCCTCTCATCCCTCTACTATAGTGTGAATATCTAATATAACATATCCATATTCAAAAACCATAATATGACCATATCTAATATAACATATCCATATTCCTATCATAATATGATATCTCTTCAATGTGAGTGTTACTTAAAGGCATAAGATGCCTCCAAATGGCATTCATGTCGGTGATATATCTTCAATGTGAGTTATACTTAAAGGGAGAAGATGCCTCCAAATGGCATTCATGTCGGTGATCTAGAAGATACAATGTGGGTTGGCCACGATATGAGTTCTATTCTCATTTTGTAATAAACTTTCTAGATATTAGTGTCAACAAATCAAATCAACTCTAAAAGTAGTTTCCACTAACATTGGTCAACTTAATTGGCTACGAACACCAAAGATGGAGAGAAGGGGAAAATACTTTTGTGTGAAAATATAACCACCTATGTTAAAAAGAAGTCATATAAACTTTCAACGAATGTGTCTGTCCGACGACATTTTGTTCAGAGTTAGGTGAATTTTGTATTGCGAATATTTGGAATATGTGTGGTTTAAATCGTTTTTTTAACGCATAGATAGATTACAGCTTCAAAAACCTAGGGCATCCAGATTACGTACGAAAAACTTAACCTTCTTTTTGTGGTGGAATTTGTAATTTTTTTTCCAAATTTCGGTTGATTAGGTGGAAATACCCCGAAAAAATCATGTTCTTTCAAGGCCAAATCATCAAATATTTAACTTAAAGAACTATATATAAAAAATAAAAAAAAATAAAAATATATATATATATATTTTGAAATTAGAGATTATATAAATAAAATTAATAATTTATGAAATAATTCTTATATAATTTAAGATATTAATATAAATAATTCATGAAACCTTTTCTTTGAAATAACATTTATGATAGAAGTCACACAATAATATGTTTCAATACTACACAAACCAGAGGAGAATGCATGAGCTGCGCCTAACAGGTCGAAGTTGGGTCGTTTGCAAGAGACGTAGGATTTCATGCAGGCCATAGTCGTGGGCTAGGGTAGGCCGTTGCAAGCTGCCCCTCTCCCCAGGTTGGCTCCATGGTTTCGCAGCTGCCAGATCCGCCTTCGGATGAACCTCGAAGTAACCTTGATCTAGCCTTTCAAGCCTTGGTTGCATCCAACCCGATTTCGGCAGGGTTAACGCCAGCCTCAAACTTTGTGAAACGAGTAGCAATCCCAAGAGTTCAAATCATGTCGGCAGCTTCACGAATGAAAGCATTAGCTCTGAGTGAGAGAGTTCTTATTGGGCAGTTCACAGGGATCTGGTCATCTCCGAAATCCATGGAGATCTGGATCTCCAAAAACTGGATGCCTCTCATCACCGGGGGTTTATAGCACTGTTTATGCGGAAAGGGCTTTTACACTTTCTTGTTCGAAAACAAAGAAGACAAAGATCTTATCTTCCGAAGTGGCCCTTATTTTATGGGCCCCCGAGGTCTGTATCTCAACCGTTGGACACTTTCCTTTGATCCAGAAAAGGATGTCCCTTCAGGAGTGTCGGTCTGGGTTCGGCTTCCTCATTTACCTCTCCACTGCTGGAATGATGAAGCCTTGCAATCAATCAGGAACTCATTAGGCAGATACATAGACAAAGCCGAGCCAAAAGGTCCTTTATTCGCCTGTTCCAGTATTTGTGTAGAGGTAGATTTAGAAAAAGGACTACTGGAAGGAGTTAATCTGTTCATGGATGGATGAGAATTCTATCAGAAGGTAGACTACGAGCAACTCCCATTCAAATGCAGGAAATGTCACGAATATGAACATTTTGTAAAGAACTGCCCTAAGTCTCCACAAGAAGAAGCTGAGAAAAATCCAAAAGAAGGTTGGCAGCATGCAAAGAGGGGAAAAAAAACAATGCCTACCTCTTCTAGTAACCTTAGAAAAGAGCCGAAAAAAACTCAGGAGCAGCCTATAAAAATCACAGGAATTCTTATCAACAATCAATTTGATGCCCTCCAAGTTGAAGAAGGGGAAATACCAAATCTAGAAGATCAGAACAAGGAAGATAGAATAGAAGGTACTAGGACTCAATCCCCGATTGCCATCTCCCCAATAGTGGTGGAAGAGGTATCTGAAAAGGCTCCTAATAGATCGACCTCCCCTGGTGGGAATTGGGCAGAGATGGTGCCAACAAATGAAGAAAACATGGGGAAAACTTATGAAAGATTGCCATCCCTCGGTGGAACATGGGCAGAAATGGTTAAGCAAAGCAGGATCAACCCCAAGCTGGCATCTCTAGGTCAATCATCATACCAAGAAACCCAGGAAACAACAGGGCTAGGGCCATCCCAAGCCACGAGAGGACGAAGATCTCAAAAGCAACAACGAGAGCAAGAGGCAGAAAGAGAAATAGAACTGGGAAGGCAACTCAGCATAGAAGATATCAGATTGCTTCAAAAGGTCAAAGCTTCTAGAGCCAGAGACTTCAAACCTCGAGCAGGGTCTCATGCAGCCAAGAAATAATGAAACTAGTCTCTTGGATTTGCAGAGGCCTAGGAGGATCAATCAAGGTAGAAGCTTTGAAAAATATTATAAACTCTGAGAAACCAGACATTTTGCTCATCCAAGAGACAAAGATGCCAGAAGGAGAGGTTATGATAAGGTCATCTCTCTTCTGGAAACACAGTATTGGGAAGGCCATTAGTCCTAGAGACGCTTCAGGAGGAATAGCAACATTCAACAGAGCAGACAAATTCGAAATAAAATCAGCCAAAGAAAACACGCACTGGCTTTTAGTAGAAGGTTTAAAATAAAAGCAACCTGGAAAGGATTTACATTTGCAATGTATATGGGCCAACTCATTATAGAGAAAAAATGGAATTTTGGGACTCTTTACTCTCTTTGAAGACAGACCTGCAGGGGAAAGATGTTATCATAGCTAGAGACTTCAATACAACTAGAAAAAGCCTGGAAAAGAGACGAGGTTCTATCATCAGAGACCCCTTCGGCGAAAAGCTAGAAGATCTGTTGGCAGAATTGGATCTACTAGACCCTATGCCCAAAAATGGGAAATACACTTGGAGCAACAAGCGAGGTGGACCTGGACACATCGCTGCAAGATTAGACCTGTTTTTGGTAAGTACTACCTTTATTCAAAAAGATTTACTCATATTATTTCTTCAGCCACTTCTTATCATAAACCCATCTCCCTGTCCTTCTCCTTTCCTACAAACCTGGGACCTATTCCCTTCAGGTTCAACCCCCTTTGGCTAAACAATTCCAAAACCCTAGATCTAATTCACTCAGCTTGGAAATCTTCTTTTCCAGCTCTCCTAGCTTCATTTGGGAATCAAAGCCCAGGGCAGTTCGCTCTACCCTGAAATACTGGGAAGCCTCCTCCTACTCTGAACCTGCCATTGTTAAAAAGAGCCTACAATCAGGTTTGGATGCTCTCCATTCTAAGATGGATGAAGAAGAGATCACTTCGGGAATCTTAGCTCAAGAAAAGGCCCTAAATTATGAAATTCTAAAAGTAGCCAGACATGAAGAAGAGCATCTAAGAATTAAATCTAGATAACTCTGGTTAAAAGCAGGAGACAAAAACACAAACTATTTCCATAAGCAGACCAAAATCAGATTGAGCTTCAACTTCATAAATGAATTGAAAGACAACAATAACCAAATGATTTCCGGGCAAGACAATATCAAGAGGCTAGCAATGCATCACTTCAGGTCGCTGTATTCTGACAGTGGTGAGACGGATCCTCTTTCTCAAGCAGACTTGCTTTCAACCATTCATCCCAGCATTTTTGAAGAAGAAAACAAGGAGCTGGAAAAAACAATCATAGAACATAAGATTATTGAAACAATTTGGACCCTTCATCCAAACAAATCCCCAGGACCTGACGAGTTCACGATCAACTTCTACCAAGCTTCCTGGGACATCATCAAAGAAGATCTTAAAAAAAATGCTAAACTGGACCAGGAAAAAAGACAAGATCGGTGGAGCCACAAACTCCACCTTCCTGGCTTTGATTCCAAAAGAAAGAAAAACCTCTCTCGATTGAAAGGTTCCATCCAGGGGTTAAATTTGACGGGCACTCTTACCCGTCAAGCAATTTTTATGTGACGGGTTTCTTTTGAAACTACCCTTCCTATGACGTTTAATATTTATGTTTACCCGTCAAAAAAATGACAGCAGCAAGTATCCAAGTAGATGAAAAATACTTTATTCATTCACCAATAACAAGCCTACGAATATTCATAACCACAATCTGCAGCAGTAGGCA
This sequence comes from Pseudotsuga menziesii, assembly GCA_001517045.1. Lineage (NCBI taxonomy): Eukaryota > Viridiplantae > Streptophyta > Pinopsida > Pinales > Pinaceae > Pseudotsuga > Pseudotsuga menziesii. The sequence goes on along the minus strand of LPNX010140845.1, from coordinate 681,274 downwards.
ATCTGCTTATGACAGTATGTACAACAGTATGTAACAAAGTGATCCCCTGATAGAATGGAGTAATCAAACAGTAACCAATCTCATTCAATTGTATATCAAGCCAACTTGAAATTGAACTTTTTCTTCTAGCAAATAAGGCAATTCTGATGTGTTATTTAGGGCGTGCAAAACAGTGCCAAAATTTGTGCTTTCATTAACAGTATTTTAATGCATCATTTGCTAATCCTCTTTTGATATTTATGACGTTTATTATTGCATGTATTAGGTAGTTGTCCAAGGAGGACAGTCTGCAACGAATGCAGACTTGAAGCGGCAAGATAATGGGGCTGCAAATGGGCTGTTACAGCCCTGCAAAAGGGCAGCCCAATTTAAAATTAAAGAAGATATTAAGTGTATTCAAAACATTAAATCCATTTCAGCAAGAAAAAAACACAATTTCAACAATAGAAATCTGTTTCAACAGTAAATGAATGAAGCAGAGAGTGGTTTGGCGAGAGGTTGACCACTCCAAGCATGATGGGAAATTCCCAGAACTAAAGGACTCGATTCATGACCCCATCATGCCTAGAGATCGTATGGCCCTTTATGGTCATGACTCATGATATAACTTACTTCTTGGTGGTCAAATGCTCTATTGGCTAGCTTCTGACGGAGATGGAACAGAAAACAGAGGGGGACCTCGAGTCTGTCAAGTTGTGAAATGAGCACCAAATGGAGACTCACATTATGCATTTGAAACTAGATGCACTTGCCTTCAATATTGGGCACCCCTTTCTCCTGCAAAAGTCAACATCAAACATGAGGAATATGGCAGGCTGGCAGCCTCCTGCCATTCATGGATTAGGTTTATTTATTTTATTTTTAAGTTAGTTGGTTGTTCTAAATGGTTAATATTGGTGGTTCGAAATGGTTCCTGTCATCACTAAATAGGAAATGAAGGAAGAACCTTTTTCTTTTACAAAGCTTTACAGTATTTATTGTTATTATATGAATCGTGTTCCAAGTTGGCCACAAAAGACGTAATTGTTTTGTTCAACCATTACCAAGAACTAAAAGTACTATGAATGCCTGTGATTGATTTGGCAAGTTGGCAAGCTAGTAAAGTACTTTTTGTGTCTTTTTATCTTTCATTGTAGATTGCTTGAGCATCTCATTAAGCAGTAGTATGAATGCCTGTGATTGATTTGGCAAGTTGGCAAGCTAGTAAAGTACTTTTTGTGTCTTTTTATCTTTCATTGTAGATTGCTTGAGCATCTCATTAAGCAGGAGATGAAGAGGGAATCTTCTTTTTTGACAAATCTTCCATTGACTACATACCTATATGAACACCACCATATCCACCTAAAGTGTGATATTCCAATGACAATAAACCATTCAGCTTTACGGCAGCCAAGGTGACCTCAACAGTCAAACATTTACTCGATGGGTATTGAAACTTGATAGGGGAATATATCACCACTTCCATATTATCAGCCGGTCAAGCTTTTCATTTACGATGAAGAGGGAATATTATAGAGAACAAAGAAAACCTAGTCATGTGTGTCTGCCATTGTTTTTCATCATTTTCATTGCACACGTAGTTGCTGCAAGGCCAGTTGCAAACGGATAGGCAACTAACTTTTCCATGACATACGTGCTTACTACTGAAACCCCTGTAAAAATTACTTGAAATGGTTACAATGCTACAAATGCCCACCCATCTATTTGTGACTTAACACAAACATGAACATCAATGAATAGCGCAATTTTAATGAAGCGATGCTGAGAGATAAATTGTGTTGCTTTTATCTACCAAGCTAAGTTCTAACTTGTTGATATATTAATACTCTGTACTTTCATTTTTCCCTCCTTGCCTGTTGGATCAGCAACTCCTATTCTTCTGGTTGTTGTCACATGTTTTGCATTATTTCTTGGATAGTTAGCGGTTTATGTA